>CM056597.1:2929448-3274807 GCA_029721355.1 Tegillarca granosa | reverse complement strand
CAATAGTTAATTATTTAAGTTTCGTTTAATATTAACATATTTTATAAAATTATCACGATTCAATGTTAATACATAAATTTGGATTTTTCTACTGATCAATTTATCAATATGTCAACACTATTAAATGGAATACACCACCTCATTACTGGTTTATCCTTTCACGACATTTTAAGCTCCAATTTGCCAGATTTTAATATAAGATCAGTTTGAAGGATTTGGTAAGAAATCTGTCGGGAGCGCTATATTTTGAAATACATCTGTTCATTAACCATCTTCACTTGCATTCTGTTGTAATGGAATGAAGGGCTTGCTATCGTTTTCTAAACCAAATCTTTCGGAATTATTGGGGGTTGTTGTTTTTATTTCTTTTCAGGTTGAAGTTGTATTTTCAATCATAATTTACAAATAGTAACATAAAATTTTTATCGAATTCTGTAAAATCATACTAGCCAGTTTTGTAACCCACTCCCTAGGAAGATACAACATAAAGATCCTCCCGAATCATCCGGTGAAAAACAACATAATAACCCTTCCGAATCATCTGGTGAAAAACAACATAGTGACCCGTTGTTTACAACTTTCCAATGAGAAACAACCCCTCCAATAAGATCTAAGGCACCGGCCCGTCCATTATCGTCCGGTGAGATACAAAGTACTGTACTGACCTGTACACCCCCTGAAATCGGTGTTCTGTCCAACCTAGTATCGCCCGGTGAGATACAAAGTACTGTACTGACCTGTACACCCCCTGAAAAACGGTGTCCTGGCCCAACTAGTATCGCCCGGTGAGATACAAAGTACTGTACTGACCTGTACACCCCTGAAAAACGGTGTTCTGGCCCACCTAGTGTCGCCCGGTGAGATACAAAGTACTGTACTGACCTGTACACCCCCTGAAAAACGGTGTCCTGGCCCACCTAGTATCGCCAGGTGAGATACAAAGTACTGTACTGACCTGTACACCCCTGAAAAACGGTGTTCTGTCCAACCTAGTATCGCCCGGTGAAATACAAAGTACTGTACTGACCTGTACACCCCTGAAAAACGGTGTTCTGGCCCACCTAGTGTCGCCCGGTGAGATACAAAGTACTGTACTGACCTGTACACCCTCTGAAAAACGGTGTTCTGGCCCACCTAGTATCGCCTGGTGAGATACAAAGCACTACCCGTATTTTCTCGTAAAAAACAACGCACCTGCCCATCCCTTACCACCCGGTGAGAAACAACGCATAAGTCCGCACTTTGTTGTCCTGTTGCATAAACTAATTTTTGTTTGTGTCTTGTTAGTGTTTTTCTGTTTATTACTGATATTATCGTTTTCTTTTTCATCAGAGGTTTTTGTAGTCAACTTTTATATAATCTTAAAAACCTGATCAAAGACTGCTCACTTAAATAGTAATTAACTTCTATTTAACTATTATTAAAACATATACGTAATGTGCTTCAAGAGAAAAGTGTCACATGAAACTGAAAGATCAGATTACATCTCTATAATCAATTTCACCAAGAAATAAAAACTTTATGTCAAGGCATCTTAATTATACATAGTACTTCAAGACCTTCATATGACATTTACCTGAACAAAAAAAACACAATTAGTTTTATTTCAAAGATGAGATTAATTTTAATATTTCTATATCAGTTACATAAGAGAGAAATCTATATATCAAATCATTTTAATGATAAATCAGTTCTACATAATTACAAGATAATACCAGTACTTGACAACTAACCGACAAAGCAGCCATACCCTAACATGACATGACCAAACATCAGAGTAAAAACTAAATCCTATTTTGAATTTTAATTGTTTTATAATTAAAAACTTGTACCTTCATACAGATAGGCGTAGAACTGATCAAAGGAAAGTCGAGCAGATTTACAAATAGCCATTTTATTGTTTTGTCAATTTTCATTTTTTTTCCTCTTGAAAAAGCACATAATGTTTAACTAAGCATGTTATAACGTCATAAATTCAGAGATTGTACAAATTATCTGTATCTTATTTTGAAATAATTCATGATTTTCATTACATTTATTGCACGGTTTGTCTTCTGTCATTTTCATTAATTTAATACCTTAGTGTTTTAATACTTATGGATTTTGCTTTGTCTTAGCAATTATCAACCATTAAATCTTGAGTAGTCACAGTTTTATATTACCTTAGCTTACCGTCATAGCATTCGTTATGTGCAAATGCACATAATTTGACATTCTAGGAACGTTACAAGAACAGTCGGCTTAATTAGAAATCTAGTTGAAGAAAGCCATTAGAGAAATGATCAGATCCGTATCATAACACAACGTTCAGGATCCGCCCTGTTACAAAATCATTTATCTACAATGTATATTATCGAAACGATTGGTTCATAAAGTTTTTGTATTTTATAATAAATGTTTCTTAATCCAATAGTAATTGTGTTTTAATACAGATTGTATTTGTCAAAATCATGTGGTTGTAAGAAGGAACACATGTCCTGTCCAAACACCACTACATACAAGTATTGTCACTGTGTTTAGTGGTTCAAGAAGCGAGCATTTATAATGAGTTTTCTATATATGTTTGCTGTAAAGATTTAATAATAATCAATATTTTATATTGTTCATATTTACATTTTGACTATGTCATTTACTGTACACAGCATGATGTTATACAATTTCATCCCCTGTAGTATAATAGGCACGGTCATCAAATGTGACGTCATCGCCACTAATTGGTAATTATTCTTACAATGACGTAGTAAATGATAACAAATAGCATTTTTACCAATAAGACACACCTATTTTTTTCCGCCCACTTATTGCCTATACGTTATTTAGGTAGATGACTCCTGGGTTTTACTTGTGTAACAAAACGGCAACAATTGTACAAAAAAATAAAATAAAATCAAGGAAATCTATATCGCGTACTTGGCGTTAACAATTACAATCGGAAATATAAAACAAATTTGATAAAAAAAAATATACATAACTAAATAAAATGTACCTATATACAGGAAATACAACCGATAAAATAAAAAAAAAATTAGATAAAAAACAATGAAAGGGAAAAAAAGATATTTGAAACAGAAAAAGATTTAACTTGATAACAGCCAATATAACACAGAAAACAAATACACGTAAGTCAGAAATAAAAACAGCTAAATAAGACAAGTGTCCGCTATCAGTGTATGAAATTAGCTAGAAAGACACGATGGTCAACAGGGTTCCTAACTTTTAAAAGTTGGTAGCCCAAATGAAATGTTAATGGCCCTGAAATATGTAAGTCTGTGTCTCTCTTTAATTTTGCCAATTAAAACCTCATATTAACTATACTGTATGTATTGTTGTATCTTGCTATATTGTCTGTTTTCTGTTGTACAAGTGTAAAGTATTTAGATTTTTATTATACTGAAACAAAATACCACGAATTTTGGCGTCTTGAGGAAACATCCACCTGCTATAGGAGAACAGCTGGAAACTCTATGAAGTTGGTGATCCGAACAAAAAGTTAATAGCCTCGGGCCATTGGGCCCGCAGTAATTTTGGACACTGCCGGCTATGAACAGATAATTCCAATCACTTGGAATAGTTAAATTCCCATCTCCGCGATGAGAGACATTGTGAACTGAATGCTGGCGCTTTAGATCACTCTGCAACAAATGCTACTTGTTCAATAAGGCATTAAATATCACAATGGTCCAATCATCTGTATACATGTTTAACGGGAGTCCTGAATGTTGGTGATATGACTCGAGATGAACGTTCGCCTCAACCAGCTACATCAATAAGTAACTCAAGACATGACAGGATTTTAAAGTTAACCAAAGGGTCGTGTGATATCAAGTCGTTTCCTTCTTCGAAAAACTTGGAGCGTCAACTTAATGAGCTTACATAGGACAGAATTGTCTGTTATTTGGATTCATTATAACGGTTGACAGATAATCGTTCTGAAATGTTAAAATATTAAAGATATTTTATGTATGCTATATAGACTCATTAGTGACTTTTAATTTTCCGTTTTAGAAGCCTTATAAACTGTTAAATATATGTGTGCCATCACCCTTCAGCGGATGATTCATTCATCCAGTAATCAAATCCCAAAACAAGTTTACTATTTAATAAGTTATGACTATGTAATAGGCCATTTATATGGTTTCATATCTAGATTATAACTATGTTGATGTATTTAAACACTTCTGGAACCTGTCACTGGGGGGGTTTTTACTTACAGTAGCGACATCAAGCTTACAAAATTTCAAAACATTTATATAACCAAAAGAAAGGATGATTTTCTATATAGAGATAATAATAATAAATAAATAATACCCGCACTGGGTGGTCTGGAGTATATCTGATATAAATGATAAACATAAAACATAAAACATAAAACATAAAAAGCAAAACTAAAATAATAATACAAATCTGAAACCATATCTCAGATCTCAGTTCGTCTAATTTTCCACTTCAAAACCGTGACTGCACACAATAAACCATAAATTGCCTTAAGCATTACAAGCAGAATAGTAAACAAAACATTTACAACAACAATGCATACCTTCAATGTTTCTTAGTACAGAGGAAAAATGGTATTTAACCTAGCAATCGAGATTGTTTCACTTACAAATATCAAGGCAGTCAGTTATAAGGTGGTAGAGAAACCCAGAGTGCTAAGGGAATCCAGCAAAATTGTTTTAATCAAAGCACCACAAAGTCAATGTTTTAATCAAACCAAACAAAGTCAATGTTTTAATCAAACCACACAAAGTCAATGTTTTAATCTAACCACACACCAGATACCGAACAAAGTCAACAGAGTATCCGTACAAGGTCGACCTAGAATCCGTATAAAGTCGACCAGGTACCGAACAAAGTCAACAGAGTATCCGTGCATGGTCGACCTTGTTCCCGTATATAGTCGACGACCAGGTACCATAAAAAGTCTGCCGAAAAAATTGTACGCATCGTACAAAATCCATCCAGTACACTACGTAATCGAGGTTCTTTTAAACTTTACAACTGTTATAGTTATTGTAATCGAATAAAATTCACCAAATTTATTTGTATCTGGTAAACGTTTACTGTTTATTGTTTACTCTTCATTAGCCGTGACAGGCTATAAAATGTTTCAATGAGGGGTTTAAACTTAACATTTTATGGATAATGCATTCATGCCGGGTTGTTAGCTGTTTGTTTAAAATAGTTTTTGATGTTTTTGAATTGCATATTTGTGGACTAGTGTTGGTAAAATTTGTTGAATTGTTGTTTACCATTAGATCACTAAACTTTTTTTAAAAAATCCCAAAATTCCATGTCCGTCCCAAGTTGATATTTATATTTGATTCTGTGTAAATTTATATTTAAATTTCTTCTTATCATTTTTTTTAATAAGTTATTACAATAATGACTTGAAAAGTCACAGGACTTAACAGTAAACAAAATGTCAGACAACTCTAATGAGTCAGTCATTACCAATTTTAAATATTAGAACTGCATTAAATTTATTTAAATGTGCATTCACTATGAAATTGAATAGTCTTTTTAACCTGAGGAAGAAGCCCTTACAGCATTTATCTGCCCATGTGTATACGTTATAGGTTATTATAGCTATATGTATTATGATTGGATGAACAGCTTCGGGGCGATAACTTATATATTCTTGGTTTTGAAAGGTTTCTTATTATTTTCAATTTCATTTCGCGCTGTTAAAATTTTCACTAATGAGACAACACGGCCAGATAATAATGTGTTGTTCTGTTTTTACTTATTAAAATTTATCCATTTACTACGTATATATTTTGTGGTTATTTTTGGGCTATTTGTTTTTTTTCAACAACTGGATTGGCGAGTGATCTAAAGTCTCAAATTAATTATCACAGTGTCTTGCATCGCGTAGTTTCAAATACAGATCACCGTGTCTCTCATCGCCTAGTTTCGAATCACAGATCGCGGTGTTTTCATCGCCTAGTCTCAAATTACAGATCGAGTTGTGTTATATTGCCTAGTCTCAAATTACAGATCAGGGTGTCTCGAATTACAGATCACGGCGTCTCTTACCGCCTAGTATCGAATCCTATACAGGCCGATCCTAGTGTAGCAAAAAGATTGTCATTTCTTTTCCTAAAGTTTTGTCGTTTTCTCCAGGCATTACATTTTCTTTTACTAACCCTGAACTTATCATGCCCCTCGATAAAGAATTGCGAAAGAATCTTGACAGGTCACTACAGCTCCACTCTGCTAAACTTAACCCAGTTTTTAACTGTGTAAATAAATAACCAATTTTATAACTTGAAAGCAAAACCCTGTATGGAGTTGGCAGTACGTTTATTTAAACAATAAAAAATAGTTTTGCATTATAACATTTTATTGTAGTTTCAATCCATGGCGTCATTAGTCAGTGAGTGACGTCGTTTATTATGAATATACGTCAAAATGAATGGTGTATTACACAAAACTGTCTAAATCAATAATAGACCGATTAAAGTATATTAAGCGCATGAAAGAAACATTGAAAATCGCGCACTTCATCACATGTCTTAAAGAACATTGGTCAAATCCCTAGTAAAAAATTATGACTTATGTCCAGGTAAATTAAGTTTATTATATGACATAGCTGCATGCTTGTACGCACTGCATCACATGTCAAAGAGAACGCGGGTCACATTCCAAGTGTTACTATTAAGATTATGACTTTTATTAGCCCTAGTAAATTACATTTCAGTATATGAATTAGTTTATATAGTTATTTATGTCCAGCGAGTGATTGTCGATGATAACTGTCAGAAATTCCATTGTTGTGTTTTTGAAGTTTTATTTAAATGATGCATTCAGAAACAGTTAACATTTGTAAAAATAACGAAAACGATTTCAAACATAGGCATTTCTGTCTTGTGTAAGATTTTTAAGATTTCGAACATAGGCATTTCTGTCTTGTGTAAGATTTTTAAGATTTCGAACAAAGGCATTTCTGTCTTGTGTAAGATTTTTAAGATTTCGAACATAGGCATTTCTGTCTTGTGTAAGATTTTTAAGATTTCGAACATAGGCATTTCTGTCTTGTGTAAGATTTTTAAGATTTCGAACATACATGTAGGCATTTCTGTCTTGTGTAAGATTTTTATTTTTTATAAAATTAATTTTAAAAGCTATATGCACTAAGCAACGCTTCCAAATTTGTTTTTGTTTTATACTTCATTTGAATGTTTTCCCTAATCGTTAGCCAAGAGTTAAAAGACAGTGGTTATGTATTTGTAGTATTTAAGATTTAAATATAAACAGACGCCAAGAGCATAGTCTGAAAATTTTAATCTAAAGTTTCACAACACTGGTGAATATTTTATAGTTTATGCTAGACAGCTTAATATCATAAAGTGATGAACGCAATCTGTCCACTAATCAATAGAAGCTGATTTAAGATTAAGGAAAACACTTCGTTACAATCGAAAAAGAAAAAAATTAAGGTTTAGTCAAATGATTAAATTCTTAAACCGTCCAGCATTGTTAATATTTATGTCTATGATAAAATGTCTACCGCATACGTCATAGGTCATTTCCCCTTAGCAACCACTGATGTCGGTTTCATGACAACTAGGTGAAATATTTAGTCTGTTGCCATATTTGTCTAACTTGACGTAAACGATGTCATTTGTTTTCTTCAATAAAAAAAAGGTAGAATTTGTTAAATATGTAGGGTTAGTCTTAAGATCTGCAGTCATAAATGATGATCGTGATGACAGCAGCGAATTTGAGTTTTGTGAGCAACCTGCAGGTTCATCATATCATTTATGGATATGTTACGCTGGTGACAGGGAAATGTCTCCACTCAAGTACAGGCCCCGGTTTCACAATCATCCTTAACTAAGACTTTCCTTAACTTAAATTGAGCAAATTTTGGTAATCTCTTTTTTGAGTTACAAATGAACATTAGTGATAATAATGTATGCAAATGTTACAAGCTTGAAGACTTCTTTAAAATGACACCTTAAATTTCTGGATATCTAAACAAATAACCAAGATATTACAATTTCAAATTTGCCAAATTTAAGTTAAGGAAAATCTTAGTTAAGGAATGATTGTGAAACCGGAGCCAGGAACATCAACGGTTGGCTCAAATCAAGACTACGTGATAATCAAAAGAGATACGTATGTGATAGTCAAATTAACCTCACAATCGAAGTCAAGATTTCGTCACAAATAAAAAAGAAGAAAAATTATAGTCAAGATTACGTCACAATCGAAAAGAAAAAGAATATTGTATTTACAATCATATTGTTTTTGATTAAATAAAGTATTTGACGTCGACTATACGTTGCAACTTTGGTGACGTCATAGACGTGCGAACAGTGACGTCATAGACTATTAACCGCGAATTGTGGGAAAGCGTTCTCTAATTTAACAAAAAGAATTTTTTAAGGCATCCATTCATCCATCTTTTTTGACGAATCCGTTTGTTAATAATTGTTTATTCAATTTTTACTTTAAAATGTAATTCATGTGTGTTGTTATTTTATCAAATTGAAAAAATATTCATATCTAGATTGATCAGTGGACGGGGTCAGATATCAAATGCTAATTACATTTGGGCGGGTTCAGATGTACGATGTTCTTTTTGAATGACAGGGGACGACCCATTTTACTGCAGTGCGTTTTTAAACCGTCTTCAAAATTACATGAAAAATGTGAGTCGGATATAAAATTATTTTTTAATAAAAATTGTAAATATAACAAATAAAGAAATATTCCAATGTCTTTATGAACTTGCAAAGTATTATGGATTGCCTTAAATTTTTGCCGTGTTTTGGTTGCGTTGGCTTTTGTTTCAAACATGTTTTCCAGTAACCAATTCTTTCCACTGAAATGCGTTTGTTAAACAAGTTTGAACTGTAAATCTTGTATTAAAATAGACTTTGTATTGATTGCTTCTTTAGTTTAGATTATCTATTTGAGTTTAATATCTTTATTTTCATTGTGATAACCTTAGGTCGTACGTTCTTGTATTTTACACACGACTTGATTCATCCATTAATATTTTTTAAAGAAAAAGATATAAATAATGTTCTTTTAATAGGTGAATATAAAAAAAAACAAAATAAAGGAGATGTTGATATAAGCCGTATTCAGAGAAAAAAGAAAATCATATTTTTAATTGTAATTATAGAAGATTGTACTAAGAAACAAGCAATTATAGGCCAATGTTATACAATATGCCTGTGGAAAATTTGAATTTAAATCGTTAGGTAATACACATTAGATGTTTACGGATGTAATTAAAAGTCAATAAATATTAACAAAAATTCGTTTTCTACATAGCATTTAAAAATCACGATCGAAAACAATGTACGTTCTCTATCTTCTTTTGAACAAGGTGAAGCTAGTACTTACCATATACAATATAAAGGCGATTCATTCTTTTTTATAACATAATCTAGTTGTGATTTTTTTTCTGAAAAAACAACAGTTCTTTAAACACTTAATAGAAAAGCATGTACGGAATTGTGTATATGTATGAATACGTGTGGTGATTTCTAGCTCCGAGACATGAGGTAACGTCCAATGGGCCTAATACGCTCACCTGATAAATAATGTTCTTAGTGTCTAAAAATAACCCCATTGTATAAAACCAACATTCATCAAATAATGAAATGTTTTCCCAATAATAACTCTTATCAAATAATTATTCAGTTAGAATCAAAGTAGTGCATGAATAAAGTAGCACTTCAACAAATTGAGCTACTTCTTTTTGGAAAACCTAAAACAAATTTGCAACAACCTGCCTTGAAATATTCATAAATGACCAAAATAGTAAATAATAATAATAATAATAATAATAAAAACAGTTAATACTAAGTCATGACCATGAGTTTTGACCTTGACTCCATTATGAACAGCATTGCAGCAGTAGGAATGAAATGCAACGTGGTAATTGGTTAATAAGTAAAATCTGTATTGAATTATTTCTAAAAATATCTGAATAATAATTTAAATGCAAACAAGTCAAAAAGCTCTTTTCTTTTTATAATGAGTGGTCTCAATATGTGTTTGTCTTTTCTTAGTTTAGTTTTGTTTCGGTTGTCATTACGTTTCACTGTTTTGTGTCACGTTTTAAAAACATATTGAAGATTTTGAGAAAAAGCTATATAAATAAGCACCATTAAATATGCTTTCGCGGTCTGTGTCTATTTATGGTAATGCGGTTCTTTTCAAATTTAAACACATTTTAAGCATGATTCATGCTATTTAAATCAGAAGCTTTTAACTAATAAAACAAAATATGCTTCTTAAGGAATGTTTTAATCCAAATTTTTGTGACATGTTCCGACGAGCACATTTATATTTTTAGAACTGTTTCTTTTCAATCTAGAAACATGAACATGAAATACTAACAGTATCTTTTGCGGATTGTGAAATCTAAATCATATATGACGTGATAAAATGTTAGAAGCTTTGTTATTACAGACATGTTCTTCTTGTCGATATATGACGTAATAAAATGTTAGAAGCTTTGTAATTACAGACATGTTCTTCTTGTTGATATATGACGTATTAAAATGTTAGAAGCTTTATAATAACAGACATGTTCTTCTTGTTGTTATATGACGTGATAAAATGTTAGAAGCTTTGCAATTACAGACATATTCTTCTTGTCGATATATGACGTAATAAAATGTTAGAAGCTTTGTAATTACAGGCATGTTCTTCTTGTTGTTATATGACGTGATAAAATGTTAGAAGCTTTGTAATTACAGACATGTTCTTCTTGTTGATATATGACGTATTAAAATGTTAGAAGCTTTGTAATAACAGACATGTTCTTCTTGTTGATATATGACGTGATAAAATGTTAGAAGCTTTGTAATTACAGACATGTTCTTCTTGTTGATATATGACGTGATAAAATTTTAGAAGCTTTGTTATTACAGACATGTTCTTCTTGTTGATATATGACGTGATAAAAGTTAGAAGCTTTGTAATTACAGACATGTTCTTCTTGTTGATATATGAAGTGATAAAATGTTAGAAGCTTTGTAATTACAGGCATGTTCTTCTTGTTGTTATATGACGTGATAAAATGTTAGAAGCTTTGTAATTACAGACATGTTCTTCTTGTTGATATATGACGTGATAAAATGTTAGAAGCTTTGTAATTACAGACATGTTCTTCTTGTTGTTATATGACGTGATAAAATGTTAGAAGCTTTGCAATAACAGACATGTTCTTCTTGTTGATATATGACGTAATAAAATGTTAGAAGCTTTGTAATTACAGACATGTTCTTCTTGTTGATATATGACGTGATAAAATGTTAGAAGCTTTGTAATTACAGACGTGTTCTTCTTGTTGTTATATGACGTGATAAAATGTTAGAAACTTTGTAATTACAGACATGTTCTTCTTGTTGATATATGACGTGATAAAATGTAAGAAGCTTTGTTATTACAGACATGTTCTTCTTGTTGATATATGACGTGATACAGACATGTTCTTCTTGTTAATATATGACGTGATACAGACATGTTCTTCTTGTTGTTATATGACGTGATACAGACATGTTCTTGTTGATATATGACGTGATACAGACATGTTCTTCTTGTTGTTATATGACGTGATACAGACATGTTCTTCTTGTTGTTATATGACGTGATACAGACATGTTCTTCTTGTTGATATATGACGTGATACAGACATGTTCTTCTTGTTGATATATGACGTGATACAGACATGTTCTTCTTGTTGATATATGACGTGATACAGACATGTTCTTCTTGTTGTTATATGACGTGATACAGACATGTTCTTGTTGATATATGACGTGATACAGACATGTTCTTCTTGTTGTTATATGACGTGATACAGACATGTTCTTCTTGTTGTTATATGACGTGATACAGACATGTTCTTCTTGTTGATATATGACGTGATACAGACATGTTCTTGTTGATATATGACGTGATACAGACATGTTCTTCTTGTCGTTATATGACGTGATACAGACATGTTCTTCTTGTTGTTATATGACGTGATACAGACATGTTCTTCGTGTTGTTTTATGACGTGATACAGACATGTTCTTCTTGTTGATATATGACGTGATACAGACATGTTCTTCTTGTTGTTTTGTTTTATATAGAATTTAATTTCTTTGCCTTACTTTTTTTTTGTATTTAATTATTGTTGAGAAAAACATCTACACGTGATCTGGTTTTGTTTTAATGGTAAATTGATATCAGTCAGTTGTTTGCGATTCTTTATCAGAATGCCTTTTCAAGAAATCATGTAAAAGTGGAGATGTTTTCATTGATTGGACGTCATGTATTTTAAATAAAGAAAGCTTTTAACTATTTAATGATTTGAAATAAAATCTTTTATTTTATATTTTATACTTTTAAGGGAATATCATAACACGTCATTAAAATTTACATTGAGTATGCCGTAATTTTGTATAGAAATTACTGGGTGGATAATGTGGGTGGAGTAAATGTAGAAAATAATTGGTGTCTTATTTATCCCTGTCTATCATAAGTTTGTACATGTATGTCGTTTTTTTCTAATAATCAATTAATTTATCTCGTTACAAACATGATTTCATTGTTAATTATAACAGTTGTTATTCGAAACATGTTTTCTCAGAAATTACTTCATGTGGGGGCGTGCCAGCGACTACGTTTTTTCCCTATTGTGTCCTTTATTTCGAACAAATTATTTAAATTGGATTTAAATAACTTTGGACCTTTTGATTCATTATTTTCAACTGTTTGTCTTATGTTTTTTATCTATCAAACTTTTCGGTCTTAGTGTCACTGATGAGGAATGAATTTCCGAAATGTTCACATCTGGCACATCAAAATTTAACTGGTATTTGTGTTATATATTTACTACCCCTGAGCGTTTACCGCTGCTGGTGGAGTTAAACTCCCCGAGAGTATCCATAACTCAGTAGGCAGTACTTTGTGCTGTCAGAAAATGTACCATTTAATAAAATTTTCAGCCATCTAAAATTTGAAATTTATTTAAAACTAAGGTTTGTTCCCTCATGCAAAGCATTCCTTAGCTTGATTTGGATTTAAATAACTTTGGACCTTTTGATTCATTATTTTCAACTGTTTGTCTTATGTTTTTTATCTATCAAACTTTTCGGTCTTAGTGTCACTGATGAGGAATGAATTTCCGAAATTTGCACATCTGGCACATCAAAATTGAACTTGTATTTATGTTATATATTTACAAATTTTGGAGATCAAAATAAAATTCGATTGAAAATAATAATGTTTACCGGATTTGCATCAGAGCCTTTCCAAAGTCAGTAATCGATGGTCCCGATACGTTTTTACCATTTTTTAAAATTCTAGTTGGCCGTTTTATCATTTACATGTATCGTGTTCTCGTTTGCGTTTGTTATTTACAAATACATGCTCGTAATTTCAAATTTCTTTCTTTATTTGTATGTCTTATGCGAAAGTTTAATTTTTATAAAATAAAATATTCAAAGAAAATCGCATATGACATGTACATGTATTTTAATTTTCATTTATGCATCAAATACTGTGTTTAATTGTTAAAAGTCAGATCACTTAGACGACTAGAGGATTTAAGCGGAATAATGTGCCAAAGGTTTAGATAAAATTTAGTTTATAATATCAGAATTTAAGTTCTGAAATTGTAGAGGAAATAGGAGTGATTACAGAAGCAGCCGACCTTTGGCAAAGAAATTGAAAATATTCTCTCACATGAAATATTTGTTCATTTGACATTTACTTACTAATACGTATGGTTTACTTTGGACACTACATCACCTCTTTGGATGAATAATGTATGATTTACATCCGGGAACTTGCATGTCAGACACGATAAATCATGTGACCATTATGTTACTAACATGAAAATGAATACAGGTTTAGATGAAGATAAAAACAATAAATCACTAGTCCCTTTGTAAAAATCACACAACATTCTTAATATTTCATACTTAATTTTGTCCAATTGTTATTGCGTGTACATCATATACTCGAGAGACTACACAACAATTTATTTCTGGTGTTTATACAGATTTTACGGGGATTTTTGACAGGGTTTTGGCTTTGTTATTGATCATTTGAACCGTCGATATATCGTTTCTTGACGCATTTTATAACTTTATCGATAGAAAAACAGCCTGTATACAACTTTTTGCCCCCTCCCTGACTTCGTCCAAAGACTTCTAGTAGCACATCCTTAGTTTAAACAATAGTTTTTTTTATTCAATTAAATATAAAACACGTTAGGATTCTTGAAATAGAGAATATCTCTAATATCAACCAGTCTCCTATATCTAAAAAAATTAAACATCTAATGAAGGTGTATAATCAATTGCATAATAATAATAATAGTAATAATAATATAATGATATTAATAATAAATTGTGGTGGAAAAACAATAATAATAATTATTTATAATAATGATAATAATAATAATAATACTGAAATAATAATAATAATAAAAGTCCATTAATACTGTAATTCATAGACTTCCGATAATAATGATTAGTGATGGAATAATAATAATAATAATAAATATGCAGTCAAAGTGAGTTTAAGTGCAAAAAAATGGATACATGAGTGTATTCATATATCACTGACAAAAATACATCGTAAACTTGATAATAATAATAATAATAATTATGTATTTGGTTAAATAAAATAAAATATAAAATTGATGTATATTATGTAATAATAATAATAATAATAATAACATGATTGACAATGGAATAATAATAATGCCATGACCTCGCATGTTGAATATTTATGACGTAGACAGTAAATATTATTAAGTAAAGCGTTTACTTTTTAAAATGAATTCTTGTACTGTGAGAAATACAATTTTATTGTCTTCGAAGGACAAAGTAGGATCACCAAACAATAGTTTATCAACTGTTAAAACAAAGGGAAGTGTAAATATTGTTGTTGTTCGAATATGACTGAAATTCTGACAATATAAAAGAAAATGATTGGTGTTTTCTACTTGACCACATCTACAATAGGGTTCTGAATCTAAATGTTTACTATATAAATGATACTTAAGAGAACTAAATTGCAATCGTAGTCTTGTATGAAGTATTTGACCCACCCTTAAAAATTGCACATCCTTCCTGTCTCTGGAAAAACTAGTTAAAAGTAACAACTGCAATGGCAAGTGGGTTATGTTCGTTTCCAGGTTCTAAACAACCGAACAACTGAAAAAATGCCCTGAGCAACAAACAACGTAACCAAGAACACGAAACATAATGATACACGGCCAAAGAAAAAATTATATATGAAATAAACCACACTAGCAAATATCACGCATGTACGAACTTGTTCGAGATAAATAAACTTGTTCTTAACGCATATAGCTGAAAAATCGTGATTAGATAAACAACATATCACTTTTTATTCCATAATTAGAGATGTATATATAGATAATATCATCATTTTACAATGTGCGCAAACATATCGTATCAAACCTATGAAGTTTAAAAATACACAAAAGTAACAAATTTCTGCAGGTAATCATTCCGAAAATATTTTATCGTTTTGGCGGATAAATGCCATACATCGATCTTAACATTGATCGTCAAGTTCCATTAGCTTAACCAGTTGGTAAATCTTAACATTTATCGTCAAGTTCAGTTAACTTAACCAGTTGGTAAATCTTAACATTTATCGTCAAGTTCATTTAACTTAACCAGTTGGTAAATCTAAACAGTTTTCGTCAAGTTCCGTTGGCTTTACCAGTTGTTAAATCTTACCATTTATCGTCAAGTTCGTTTAACTTAACCAGTTGGTAAATCTTAACATTTATCGTCACGTTCAAATCTTATCATTTATTGTCAAGTTCAGTTAACTTAACCAGTTGAAAATCTTAACATTTATCGTCAAGTTCAGTTACCTTAACCAGTTGGTAAATCTTAACATTAATCGTCAAGTTCAGTTTCCTTAACCAGTTGGCAAATCTTAACATTTATCGTCAAGTTCCGTTAGCTTAACCAGTTGTTAAATCTTAACATTTATCGTCAAGTTCAAATTCCTTAACCAGTTGGTAAATCTTAACTTTATCGTTAAGTTCCGTTAACTTAAACAGTTGGTAAATCTTAACATTTATCGTCAAGTTGCGTTAGCTTAACCAGTTGGTTAATCTTAACATTTATCGTCAAGTTCCGTTAGCTTAACCAGTTGGTAAATCTTAACATTTATCGTCAAGTTCAGTTAACTTAACCAGTTGTTAAATCTTAACATTTATCGTCAAGTTCCGTTGGCTTAACCAGTTGGTAAATCTAAACAGCTATCGTCAAGTTCCGTTGGCTTAACCAGTTGAAAATCTTAACATTTACCGTCGAGTTCAGTTTACTTAACCAGTAGGTAAATCTTAACATTAATCGTCACGTTCAAATCTTATCATTTATTGCCAGGTTCAGTTAACTTAACCAGTTGAAAATCTTAACATTTATCGTCAAGTTCAGTTTACTTAACCAGTTGAAAATCTTAACATTTATTGTGAAGTTCAGTTAACTTAACCAGTTGAAAATCTTAACATTTATCGTCAAGTTCAGTTACCTTAACCAGTTGTTAAATCTTAACATTTATCGTCAAAAACAGTTAACTTAACCAGTTGGTAAATCTAAACAGCTATCGTCAAGTTTCGTTTGCTTAACCAGTGTAAAATCTTAACATTTACCGTCGAGTTCAGTTTACTTAACCAGTAGGTAAATCTTAACATTTATAGTCACGTTCAAATCTTATCATTTATTGCCAGGTTCAGTTAACTTAACCAGTTGAAAATCTTAACATTTATCGTCAAGTTCAGTTTACTTAACCAGTAGGTAAATCTTAACATTTATTGTCACGTTCAAATCTTATTATTTATTGTCAGGTTCAGTTAACTTAACCAGTTGAAAATCTTAACATTTATCGTCAAGTTCAGTTAACTTAACCAGTTGGTAAATCTTAACATTTATCGTCAAGTTCAGTTAACTTAACCAGTTGAAAAATATTAACATTTATCGTTAAGTTCAAATCTTATCATTTATTGTCCAGTTCAGTTAACTTAACCAGTTGAAAATCTTAACATTTATCGTCAAGTTCAGTTAGCTTAAACAGTTGGTAAATGAAATATTTTAGCCCGTATTCTGGGCAATATTTCGGACATTCTGTTATAAATTTAAAGCATTCAAGTTAATCGCTTTGATGAAATACAGATGGTTTAATAAAAAATGTCAGAAAGTATTTTTTTTAATAGTCATTAACCATTTTGTTAAAGATAACGAAGTTTCGAACATCCAGGTTCAGGACCTTATCGGATGATCAGGTTGATTTATGGCGCTGAATAATGGTAATATTATGTCCTGGCTTCGTGCAATCCCAATGGATGCTTGTCCATTCATTCTCAAGACTAACAGTTTACAAAAATATTGTGATTTTAAAGAATCATGTTTTGGTTAAAAGCATTGATATTATCTTTAAAAAAGCATTATGTCATTAATTGTTACAAACATTTCATCAGTCATTGCTAGTCTTCTCTCCTATTACTAAAACAAACATCAAATATTTTGTATAAAAGCTCTGTCTCTTATTTCAGAAGCTAAATAGAGTGCTACATTGATGCATATAAATCATGACATTTTAATTCATCAGTTACATTAATTTACGTATAACGTACCAATACTGTTAAAGGAATTAGGAAATGAAGCAGGTTGTATAGCCGTTTAAAAAGTTGAGAATATTGGCCAGACTTTATGTAGTGAATTCACTGCATTTGAACATCTCTGATGGGCCAAGTCATTTTGTGTTGTTATATTTGCTGACAAACTCGTACAGGTAAAAGGCAAAAAAAAATAAATAAATAAAAAAGGTACTTCTACAGGTAACCAGTAACCAGTTACTAGTAGCTAACTTTACCTATCTATAAAACAATCTCAACAATACAAACCAGTACGCTTACTGAATGATTAATTTTATCTTAAAAGTATTCTAAAAAATAAAATCTCCTTTTCATGGATAAGTAATTAAGCTTTTTATTGCTTTTGAAATGAGCCATAAAACCCACACGGTATCAGATTATTTTAGAGTTGTCCTTTATGTTTACTGACCACAATTTTAGTCTTATTATACCTTGTATAAAGATGAAGTTTTTCTGTTGATTATTATTAATGTATAATAAAGTATCTCTCAATTTGTTTTATGGTGAAATATAGAAAAGTACACCTGGGGTTAAATTCGAATTTCGCTGCAATAAACAGAACAACCAAAACGTTCATGTTCATATTGAAACAATCTTAGAGGTTGTGAATGCTTAATGCCAATATTATATATAGACATCATGTATCCGTAACCATCAAGATAGCTTCAAGTCACACAGACTTGAATATTAAATAGTTATCAAGTGGAAAGTTTTAATTAAAATAATGCATTAAAAATAGTCGTGTCTGACAATAAAATTGACAACTGTTTTTAAGTGCATTATTTTAATGAGAATTAAAAACAATTTTTAACAGCTGTTTTGGAATTGATTATTTTGTTTTTAATCATAAAATTTGATAGTAGTTTTAGATAGCCCTCAAACAATCGTTTTAAGTGATCTATGAATACTTTTGTATCAAAATTTAAAAAATATATATTTTACAAAACAACAAAAATAATTCCATCAATGTAAACAATATTTGTTTAATTCTGACATTCTATCGTTCCGTTGGATAAGACAATATTACCAGTGACGCCGTTTATTTTACCGTAATTCATTTATACTCCTTTTATAGTGTAAAATTTTTTGTTTAATAATTTAAGTGCTAATTTCCATATTATTTAGTTAGTGACTATCATATGCGAAACGTTAATCCTGACAACAATCAAGTCTCATGTAATTCAGACACTTTCTATGTATTTCAATAACATTAATACATGAAATACATAGCTATTTCAGAAACGATAACTAACAAGAGCAATTGCTATTGGAAATTCAGCATGCTACAATAAATAGCAAAAAGACTGTTAGAGGCCCGTAGAAATTTTAAATTTTTTATCCTGAGAAATTTTCAGATTTAATTCCTTATTATTAACTATTTTACCACCCTAATATTGAGGCGCGGGAAGGATTTGAAAGGAAAGTAAGTTTATTGTTGATGCAGTGAACCAAATGAACATGAAAAATGTCAAACATTTAGAAAACCAACAAGTTATTGTTCTGTTAAGATGGTTCTTCGAATCTTTTTATAATGCTAACTTGTTCAATTTCTATCGTATTTTATAATGCTAACTTGTTCAATTTCTATCGTATTTTATAATGCTAACTTGTTCAATTTCTATCGTACAATATCTTTTTCTTTTAATTATGCGTAGATAAGAATATCTCGTGTAAAACAAACTTTGTAATTTCATGTAAAAGTATATAATAACAAATACCGCCTATAAAACTAAGTGTTTAGTGAGCTTATACCAGACTAGTTATATTAATTAATTGTTACTATTTTTATCTATATACACAAATCAGAAATACTTCATACAGATCTTATGTGACGGGGTTAAAATTATATTTCAAATTTAAGCTCAAAGTATTTAACGGATTTTTGTTGGAGATTGTATTTATTTTTGTGATCAATAATACCCAAACACGGAGTATATGTTTGTGCTTAAAAATATATATAATTTAAAATTTTAAAACATAAAACAGGGACTCAATATTCTTCCGTTTAAACTGTACATGCTTCAGCCAACATTTTCCCTAACCTTCTTTTTAACACTAGGCTGTTTCCGGTGCTTCACTGATAACCAATTTTTGATATATCTTTAATTAATTATATATTATTACCTTGATCTCTGGTTAATTACAGATTATCACCAATACATGCTTAGCTGTCCCTATGTAAGCATGATTTATAGAACGAATGTAAAGAATTTTCATTCTAAAACTAGTTATGTAACTCCTTTAAAATCCCAAAGCGAAGATAAATCTGTAATTACATCATAAATCTTCAATTACAGCACATAAACTTTCAGTTTAATCTTTAATTTCACTTACATCTGTGTAAAGATTGTTATTAAAGTTATATCACTAGACTTTTTTAATTAAGAAGTGCAATTAAACATCGATACAGTTGTAAAATATATAAACTGGAGCACTGTACGTCTTATTCATTAATTAATGACATTGATTTAAGATATACCATTCTCGTTCCAAATTAAGTTATTTACAAAAAACACAACGTTAATATAAATAAATAATTAATTGATAGTAGTTTTTGAGTATTTCAATTTTCAAGTTTTATAACTAAAAAGGTCAATGGCGTCAGCCAAAATACTTAGAAAACAGAGAAAGTCTGAAAAATTTGCTTGAAAAATTAACTTATATCCAATATCTATTTATGATTTTTGAAATTCCGTTTTTAAAATTTTAAAATTCTTTAATATTAATTTTTACAATCATGACAAAAAGTCGAAATAATTTTTTTTTTTCTAAACTACCGAAAATATTCTTCAACTGACGTAGAAAAAACATTTTTATTTATTTATATAATTATTTATTTATTTATTTATTCCTTCATTTATTTATTTATTTTGTTTGTTTTCTTTATACTTTGAACATATAAAAATTAAAAATAAATAAATAAAAACAGACAACGGCCAGCACTATCAAGATCACGACACAATACAAATAATAATAAAACAACCAGACAAGACAAAGCACGAAAAGGTAACACGTATTAGGAGACCTCCCTACTGTTGACGGGTACTGGAGTTTATGTCTGGTGATGCGACTAAAGTTCTAATTGTAGAACGAACCAGTATGTCCACTTGTTCTTCAATATTAGGTGTCATTTGCAAGATTTAGTGACTAACTTCTCCGAAGTAATAAAAGCTAAATCAGACCTGGTAAGAAAAGAAATCACTTAATGAAGACATTAAATATAAAATTCTCTACTTTGAACAGACACTAGAACTAGTGTCCAGTGATGTTGGGGGAATCTCTATCATTTTTCTTATTTTACAACGATTTCTCTATAAATACATAAGAACAAATTTGGTTGGATGACTTGTCTGTAGCAATATTACTTATAGTGATATAGTAATGATGACAGTTAATGAGTCCGACCTTAGTAAATGTTTCAACTTACTAATAGCCTATTGTCAAGCAATAAGCTATAATATACCAGTCATAACAAGAATACTTGGTACACAAACTGAGGTAGCTATGAGACATGATAATGGCATAATAAATAGTAAGATTGATTTTTGTAGAAGATCTGTATTTAGTAACACTAGGTTAGGTAATTTCCTGTCAATTGTTTTAAAGTGTCCGTATGCAATGTTGAAGGACGGGGCAATGTAACGCGGAAATTATTTTAATAGATACGACCGCCGATTGTGTGTCTGTCTGAAACTGTTTTTATTTTGCTTTCAGAAATCATACAAAATAATATATTTTTTTAAATAATAAGACATTGTGTCCTATCCTATCTTTGTAAAATTATGTGCTTTGTTGTGAGCTAAGTTTACACTTCTAACCTGATCGTTCGTAACACTACACTATGACAATTTAATACTAAAGACAAGTCATAATGAATTGACACTCAGTTATTCATCAATAATTTTTCACCTATTTCTAAGAAACATAATTACTAGAGATGTCAGTATCTATTTTTATGTCTTTCCTAATCAACTGTGCTATATTTCATTCTTTAAAACTGTGAAATATTATATAATGTTTCATTGATTCCGACATGTATACAACAACAGCAATATCATATTAAGATTACGTTCGTTAACACTTAATAAACCGTGTATTTCTGATGTTTATTCCTGAAAATAATCGAAAATAAATAAATCACGAGGCGAGCATTGTTGTCTGTTTATTGAGTAAAGTCAGAAATATTTATGTGATAAAACCAACAGATACAAGATATATACCATTTGTTTTGTAATTAATGACTAAGATTCCTAGATTAAAGCAAGTTTGGAATTACCTCTAGGGACACATTTATGGCCCGGAATTATTTACGTCTCCGATTCCAAAATTAAGCAGCGTAAAGTAGGTGTAGGAAAACCCAAGAGGAAGTCAAAATAGGAATCAAATATAAATGATTTATAAATCAGTTTATCGCAATATCTAACCGTACGGTATTACAGAGAACTGCAGTTCGAGGTTTTATAATTATAATTTACTGTCTTGATTTTTGTTCTGCTGGTCCACGTGTTTTGAATAAGCCAATATATTCTAAAAACAATATTTTACAAGTACATTTAGTAATATGATTAGATTTTTATCTCTATAATATTATATAAAATTAAAATTTTTATTTGTATGGGACTGAGCAATTCGAAAATGCTGTATGAATACCTCTGTACATACCAGAAAAAGGTCAAAATAACACTTTTAACATACACTCTATATATACCTAACAAACAAGGGTAAAAAAACGCTTTTAACGTACACTCTATATATACCGAACAAACAAGGGTAAAAAAACGCTTTTAACGTACACTCTATATATACCGAACAAACAAGGGTAAAAAAACGCTTTTAACGTACACTCTATATATACCGAACAAACAAGAACAAAATAACGCTTTTAACGTACACTCTATATATACCTAACAAACAAGAACAAAATAACGCTTTTAACGTACACTCTATATATACCGAACAAACAAGGTCAAAATAACACTTTTAACGTACACTCTATATATACCGAACAAACAAGGTCAAATAACACTTTTAACGTACACTCTATATATACCGAACAAACAAGGTCAAAATAACACTTTTAACGTACACTCTATATATACCGAACAAACAAGGTCAAAATAACACTTTTAACGTACACTCTATATATACCGAACAAACAAGAACAAAATAACGCTTTTAACGTACACTCTATATATACCGAACAAACAAGAACAAAATAACACTTTTAACTAACACTCTATATATACCGAAAAAACAAGGGTAAAAAAAACGCTTTTAACGTACACTCTATATATACCGAACAAACAAACAAAATAACACTTTTAACTTACACTCTATATATACCGAACAAACAAGGGTAAAAAAAACGCTTTTAACGTACACTCTATATATACCGAACAAACAAGAACAAAATAACGCTTTTAACTTACACTCTATATATACCGAACAAACAAGAACAAAATAACGCTTTTAACTTACACTCTATATATACCGAACAAACAAGGGTAAAAAAAACGCTTTTAACGTACACTCTATATATACCGAACAAACAAGAACAAAATAACGCTTTTAACTTACACTCTATATATACCAAACAAACAAGGGTAAAAAAAACGCTTTTAACGTACACTCTATATATACCGAACAAACAAGAACAAAATAACGCTTTTAACGTACACTCTATATATACCGAACAAACAAGAACAAAATAACGCTTTTAACGTACACTCTATATATACCGATCAAACAAGGGTAAAAAAACGCTTTTAACGTACACTCTATATATACCGAACAAACAAGAACAAAATAACGCTTTTAACTTACACTCTATATATACCGAACAAACAAGGGTAAAAAAAAACGCTTTTAACGTACACTCTATATATACCGAACAAACAAGAACAAAATAACGCTTTTAACGTACACTCTATATATACCGAACAAACAAGAACAAAATAACGCTTTTAACGTACACTCTATATATACCGAACAAACAAGGGTAAAAAAAACGCTTTTAACGTACACTCTATATATACCGAACAAACAAGAACAAAATAACGCTTTTAACGTACACTCTATATATACCGAACAAACAAGGTCAAAATAACACTTTTAACGTACACTCTATATATACCGAACAAACAAGGTCAAAATAACACTTTTAACGTACACTCTATATATACCGAACAAACAAGGTCAAAATAACACTTTTAACGTACACTCTATATATACCGAACAAACAAGGTCAAAATAACAATTTTAACGTACACTCTATATATACCGAACAAACAAGGTCAAAATAACACTTTTAACGTACACTCTATATATACCGAACAAACAAGAACAAAATAACGCTTTTAACGTACACTCTATATATACCGAACAAACAAGAACAAAATAACACTTTTAACTAACACTCTATATATACCGAACAAACAAGGGTAAAAAAAAACGCTTTTAACGTACACTCGATATATACCGAACAACAAACAAAATAACACTTTTAACTTACACTCTATATATACCGAACAAACAAGGGTAAAAAAAACGCTTTTAACGTACACTCTATATATACCGAACAAACAAGAACAAAATAACGCTTTTAACGTACACTCTATATATACCAAACAAACAAGGGTAAAAAAAAACGCTTTTAACGTACACTCTATATATACCGAACAAACAAGAACAAAATAACGCTTTTAACGTACACTCTATATATACCGAACAAACAAGAACAAAATAACGCTTTTAACGTACACTCTATATATACCGAACAAACAAGAACAAAATAACGCTTTTAACGTACACTCTATATATACCGAACAAACAAGGGTAAAAAAAACGCTTTTAACGTACACTCTATATATACCGAACAAACAAGAACAAAATAACGCTTTTAACGTACACTCTATATATACCGAACAAACAAGTTCAAAATAACACTTTTAACGTACACTCTATATATACCGAACAAACAAGGTCAAAATAACACTTTTAACGTACACTCTATATATACCGAACAAACAAGGTCAAAATAACACTTTTAACGTACACTCTATATATACCGAACAAACAAGAACAAAATAACGCTTTTAACGTACACTCTATATATACCGAACAAACAAGAACAAAATAACACTTTTAACTAACACTCTATATATACCGAACAAACAAGGGTAAAAAAAACGCTTTTAACGTACACTCGATATATACCGAACAAACAAACAAAATAACACTTTTAACTTACACTCTATATATACCGAACAAACAAGGGTAAAAAAAACGCTTTTAACGTACACTCTATATATACCGAACAAACAAGAACAAAATAACGCTTTTAACGTACACTCTATATATACCAAACAAACAAGGGTAAAAAAAACGCTTTTAACGTACACTCTATATATACCGAACAAACAAGAACAAAATAACGCTTTTAACGTACACTCTATATATACCGAACAAACAAGAACAAAATAACACTTTTAACTAACACTCTATATATACCAAACAAACAAGGGTAAAAAAAACGCTTTTAACGTACACTCTATATATACCGAACAAACAAACAAAATAACACTTTTAACTTACACTCTATATATACCGAACAAACAAGGGTAAAAAAAACGCTTTTAACGTACACTCTATATATACCGAACAAACAAGAACAAAATAACGCTTTTAACTTACACTCTATATATACCGAACAAACAAGAACAAAATAACACTTTTAACTTACACTCTATATATACCGAACAAACAAGGGTAAAAAAAACGCTTTTAACGTACACTCTATATATACCGAACAAACAAGAACAAAATAACGCTTTTAACGTACACTCTATATATACCAAACAAACAAGGGTAAAAAAAACGCTTTTAACGTACACTCTATATATACCGAACAAACAAGAACAAAATAACGCTTTTAACGTACACTCTATATATACCGAACAAACAAGAACAAAATAACGCTTTTAACGTACACTCTATATATATCGAACAAACAAGGGTAAAAAAAACGCTTTTAACGTACACTCTATATATACCGAACAAACAAGAACAAAATAACGCTTTTAACTTACACTCTATATATACCGAACAAACAAGGGTAAAAAAAACGCTTTTAACGTACACTCTATATATACCGAACAAACAAGAACAAAATAACGCTTTTAACGTACACTCTATATATACCGAACAAACAAGAACAAAATAACGCTTTTAACGTACATTCTATATATACCGAACAAACAAGGGTAAAAAAAACGCTTTTAACGTACACTCTATGCTTTTAACTTACACTCTATATATACCGAACAAACAAGGGTAAAAAAAAACGCTTTTAACGTACACTCTATATATCTGAACAAACAAAAACAAAATAACGCTTTTAACGTACACTCTATATATACCAATCAAACAAGAACAAAATAACGCTTTTGACGTACACTCTATATATACCAATCAAACAAGAACAAAATAACGCTTTTAACGTACACTCTATATATACCAAAAAAAAACAAGGTCAAAATGACGCCTTTAACGTACATTCTATATATACCTAACAAACAAGGGTCACAATAACGATTTTAACGTACACACAATATATACGCAACAAACAAGGTCTAAATAACGATTTTAACGTACACTCTATAAAAACCGAACAAAAAAGATCAAAATAATGCTGTTAACGTACACTCTATATATACGCAACAAACAAGGTCAAATAACGCTTTTATCGTACATTCTACATAAACCGAACAAACAATAGCAAAATAATGCTTTTAACGTTATATATATATATATACCAAACAGACAAGGTCAAAACAACGCTTTTGACGTACACTCTATATATACCAAACAAACAAGATCAAAATAACACTTTTAACTCTCTCTCTCTCTCTCTCTCTCTCTCTCTCTCTCTCTCTCTCTCTCTCTCTCTATATATATATATATATATATATATATATATATATATATATATATATATATATATATATTTATTTATTTATTTATTCTAAACGAACAAGAACAAAATAACTCTCGCTATATATACCAAACAAACAAGGTCAAAATAACGCTTTTAACGTACATTCTATATATACCAAACAAACAAGGTCAAAATAACGCTTTTAACTTACACTCTATATATACCAAACAAACAAGGTCAAAATAACGCTTTTAACGTACACTCTATATATACCAAACAAACAAGGTCAAAATAACGCTTTTAACGTACACTCTATTTACATATATACGAAACAATCAAAGTCAAAAGAATATTTTTACGTTCAAAATGTTTTGTTGAAGTAAAAAAGGTAAAAAAAAAAGTATATAAGAAGTAAAAGTGTATATAGTAACACTTACTTCAATCTTCCGATTTTTGAGAGTATTTGATTTGCCAAAAATAAAGCTGGTCGTATAAACCAAAAGTAAAAAAAAGTTCGAACTTTCTAAGTGTTTGGTTCATCTATTCTGCCATACAAAACAATATAGAAAGTATAAGTTTATGTCGGGTAATATCTAAGATTGAGGAATGAGAAATTTCGACAAAATATTGTCATTTACCATTTTTTATTGTATTGAAATTTAGAAAAAAAGTATGACTTTGATAAAATACATGCATTGTAATGATGCCAAATTGTATAACTTACAATATTAAGTTATTGTGTATATTGCGTTATTTAAAAAAAAAACACAAAAACATACAAAAATGAACATAATATAGAAAAAACGGATAAGAGATCCATTTCGAATTAACCTGTAGATTCTGTTTATTTTAAGTAATTGATAAAAAACACATGTTTTATATCTACTGATTGAAATTAACATGTCAGTGATTAGTTTAGGTAATTGAAGATTTGTATTTTGTGTTGTTGTTGCAGTAAAGACAACTTTAACTGCATTTAAAAACTCGGCTTTTATTGCAATTCTTCTCTCATTTAAACTAAAATAAAATATATATACTGATTATTATAATCATTTAACTGAGGAGATTTTTGTTGAGCAGGTGCGAGCTGTAATTGATCAAGATAAGTTCTTGTTTGTTTTCAATGAAATATAATGTTGATGAAAACAATAAATCATAAATTACACTATAAAAACTAATGAAGTCAGGAGATTTTATTGTCTTAATTTCCTTTTATTGAAATATAACGTTTTATTGAAAATTTTAATACTTGTATTTGATAAAAGTAATAACTGCAGCATCAAAACACTCAACATTTTGTATATGACATTGTCAATCATTAGACAATCAAGATTACGAGCTTTTGTAATTAAAAAAAATTATATTTTCATCAAATTCATGTCGTGGCATAATAAATTTATAATTATCAATTTGATTAAAAGCCTATCTTAGTTTGTTTACTGTTTATGATAAACCTAAACACTTGTGAGTTTGGTCCTACAATCACTGGTCAATCTTACCTGCTTCTTAAAGAACTGACTGGTATTGGGCACTCGCTTTTTTATTTTATTTTGGTTAAGATTTGACAGATTTTTACATAATTCCAAGGTGTACAATACTAGACGAAATGTGTTTTAATAATTTTGCTTTATATGACTTTTATTTGTTTTAATACACTCCAAAAAGTAGTTTAATGTTAACATGCTTGTAAATCTTAAAGTCAACTTAATTTTAAAAATTCGACTTAAGTACTGAGAACTCTGTGAATGCGGGTCTCCGTTGTTTATGATGTTTAGATATCTAGAGATTTTCTCTGTATGTTTATAGCCATTCTGTCTTATAAGTCAAACAATTCCTTCAGGATTCATTATCAAACATAACAGCCAAAATAGAGCTATAAAATTTAGTATATGAGCAAATTTATGACCGTTCTGAGTGTAAACCTTGAAAGGTCATTGAAATGGTTAAAATCTCTAGAATGCAAGAGAAAAAGAAAATTACAAAGAACCCAAATATATTTCCAGTGGATGTGGTTGAAATATTTGACAGGTCACTAGTCATATACGAAAAAAAAGGAAAATTGGATTTGATCTAGACTTAACGCCAACCAATGATAAAAGTTATATATCGAGTCTTAGTTTAAATCTTTGTCGGTTTATTTTGAGAGTTCTAAACTGTTTTGATGTAAAATTATGAAGGTGAAACGCTTGGATTCAAAATAATCATTCAGAAACAATTTTGTTTAATTATTCATTTTGATGTTTTATTAATATAATATTTTGTTTTATGTTTTTACAGAACGTTAGAGAGGAGCAGCTATTAAAGGCATTTGCCGATGAGATTCGTAGAGATTTATTGGAGTTGAATTTACGTGGTACAATTTTAAAACGACAGCTTGAAAGCCTGGAATCACAAACACACAGCGTTGATGCACAGAAAAGAAGTCACGTGCAGTGCCTTGTCAATCTTATCGCCTGCTACAAAAGACGGAAGTAAAGATGGTGTCATTTTGGGGACTTCCCTATGAACTGTTCCAAAAGTTCAAAAATGAAACATTGTTAAGAAAAAAATATATATTTAAAGTCACAATATTTTTGTTTTAAAGCTAACATATTTATTTTTAAACTTATGGTCTACTAGAATGGACATGCAATAGAAGGAACAGCTATATAAAATGAGCACGTGTCCTGAAAAAATTCTATATATTAGATATCAATTATGTCAATAGAAGAGCGTTTTCTATAACAAATTTACAAACAAAACAATTGTTAATGAACATTACTACGAATTCATTGGTCAGTTCATAAATAAAGATACAATGCTAAAACCGAAAAACAGTAACTTTATATTATTGTTCTTATTTCTCTACATCATCTCCGCTTAAGTGTTTGAATGGATGTATCTGTTAAAAACTCTCTCTCTCTCTCTCTCTCTCTCTCTCTCTCTCTCTCTCTCTCTCTCTCTCTCTCTCTCTCTCTCTCATACTCTTGAGAGTTGTAATAAGGTATCTGTAATATAAATGCAATTAAACTGGTAAAACAATCAGCAACATGTATTAGAATTGCTATAGAGTCCGCCAAAGTACCACAAGATACCCTCTGTTGTTTGTACGGAACAATACCCTCTGTTGTTTGTGCGGAACAATGACTTCGTTGCAATATCAAATCCAGTAAGTTGTTGTTTTCCTGCAAAATTGATGTTACTTCCCTTATTTGTGGTGTTAGTGTTCTCCACAACGTTCCGCTAAAAACTCCAAACTTTGTGTCTATCTTTTAACTTCGTATGCATCAGAAGCATTATAAAGGTACTAATGGGAGTTGCGTTCACGGGGGTCGAACACTCAGTAAACTGGGGACCCGATTTTAATTAGTTACTATGTCCTGTGTAACTTCGGACTTTTATAAAATTCAAAAGTTATACATAACACATGTATCCAAATAATAAAACTCCCGACATCGGAGGTGTTCTTCTAACCCTTATCACAAGACTTATCATTTCCGTTTTTTTGGAGATGTTTATCTAACTTATCACATGACTTATTGGAGATGTTCATCTTATTCTTATCACATGACTTAACATTTCCGTTTTTTCGGAGATGTTCATCTGACCCTTATCACATGACTTATTATTTTCGTTTTATCAGAGTTGTTCCTCTAAACCTTTTCACAAAACTATTTCTGTTTTGTTGGAGATTCCTTTTACCCTTATTACAAAATTATCATACCGTAATTGAAGATGTTCATCTAACCTTTATAAGAAGACTTATCTTTTTTTCAATTTTACTGGAAACCTTATCACAAGATTTACAATGGCTGACTGATATGTTGTTTGAATTTTGAGGTAATGTTTTATTGTTTTTGTTTATTAATTATTTTAACATTACCCTCACATGTTGGGGTTTCAGTGTCACTATTTGACCGTTTAGAAAGTGTTTACTGCAAGTCTGACGTCATCATCTGACTAAAAGTGGGTACCGTAAATAGATGAGTCTGATAGGCAAATAAGGCGAATGTTCAATCATGTTAAAGCAACAATGGTAGCCGTTTTATTGAAGATGATTATCTAACCCTTATCACATGATTTATCATTACTGTTTTATTGGAGATGTTCATCTAACCCTTATCACAAGACTTATTATTTCCGTTTTATTGGAGATGTTCATTTAACCCTTATCACATGACTTATTTTTTCCGTTTTGTTTGTGATGTTCATCTAATCCTTATCACATGACTTATTATTTCCGTTTTATTGGAGATGTTCATCTAACCCTTATCACATGATTTACAATTATTTACGTTTTATCGGAGATGTTCATCTCACCCTTATCACAAGACTAAAAATTTCCGTTTTATTGGAGGTGTTTATCTAACCCTTATCACATGATTTATTATTTACCTTTTATCGGAGATGTTCATCTAACCCTTATCATATGACTTATTATTTCCGTTTTATTGGTGATGTTCATCTAATCCTTATCGTGTGACTTATTATTTTCGTTTTATTGGAGATGTTCATCTAACCCTTATCACATGACTTATTATTTTCGTTTTATTGGAGATGTTCATCTAATCCTTATCGTGTGACTTATTATTTTCGTTTTATTGGAGATGTTCATCTAACCCTTATCACATGACTTATTATTTTCGTTTTATTGTAGATGTTCATCTAACCCTTATCACATGACTTATTATTTCCCTTTTATCGGAGATGTTCATCTAACCCTTATCATATGACTTATTATTTCCGTTTTATTGTAGATGTTCATCTAACCCTTATCACATGACTTATTATTTCCCTTTTATCGGAGATGTTCATCTAACCCTTATCATATGACTTATTATTTCCGTTTTATTGTAGATGTTCATCTAACCCTTATCACATGACTTATTATTTCCGTTTTATTGTAGATGTTCATCTAACCCTTATCACAAGACTTATTATTTCCGTTTTATTGGTGATGTTCATCTAACCCTTATCACATGACTTATTATTTCCCTTTTATCGGAGATGTTCATCTAACCCTTATCACATGACTTATTATTTCCCTTTTATCGGAGATGTTCATCTAACCCTTATCACATGACTTATTATTTTCGTTTTATTGTAGATGTTCATCTAACCCTTATCACATGATTTATTATTTCCCTTTTATCGGAGATGTTCATCTAACCCTTATCATATGACTTATTATTTCCGTTTTATTGGAGATGTTCATCTAATCCTTATCGTGTGACTTATTATTTTCGTTTTATTGGAGATGTTCATCTAACCCTTATCACATGACTTATTATTTTCGTTTTATTGTAGATGTTCATCTAACCCTTATCACATGACTTATTATTTCCGTTTTATTAGTGATGTTCATCTAAACTTTATCACTTGACTTATTATTTACGTTTTATCGGAGATGTTCATCTAACCCTTATCACTTGACTTATTATTTACGTTTTATCGGAGATGTTTATCTAAACCTTTTCACATGATTTATCATTACCGTTTTATTGAAGATGTGTATCTAACCCTTATCACTTGACTTATTATTTACGTTTTATCGGAGATGTTTATCTAACCCTTTTCACATGATTTATCATTACCGTTTTATTGAAGATGTGTATCTAACCCTTATCACATGACTTATTATAACTGTTATATCAGAGACTTAAACTTTTATACCGCTGCTTCTGTAAACGCTAGCTAAATAAACAGCTCGATGATGAATTAATACTCTGTAATCGCAAGCAAAATGAACAGCTCGATGATGAATTAATACTATGTAAACGCTAGCTAAATGAACAGCTCGATGATGAATTAATAATCTGTAAACGCTAGCTAAATGAACAGCTCGATGATGAATTAATAATCTGTAAACGCTAGCTAAATGAACAGCTCGGTGATGAATTAATACTCTGTAAACGCTAGCTATATGAACACTTCGATGTTCAATTAATACTATGTAAACGCTGGCTAAATGAACAGCTCGATAATGAATTCACACTTCGTAAAGGCTGGCTAAATGAACCATTCGATGATGAATTTATACTCCGTAAACGCTGGCTAAATGAACAGCTCAATGATAAATTCATACTCTGTGAACGCTGGCTAAATGAACAACTCGATGATGAATTTTTACTCTGTAACACTGGCTAAATGGACAGTTCGATGATAAATTTACTCTCTGTAAACGCTGGCTAGATGAACAGCTCGGTAATGAATCAATATTCTGTAAACGCTGGCTAAATGAACAGCTCGATGACGAATTTATACTCTGTAAACGCTAATTAAATGAAAAGCTTGATTGTGAATTAATATTCTGTAAACGCTGGCTAAATAAACAGCTCAACAATAAATTAATTCTTTGTAAACGCTGGCTAAATGAGCAACTCGGTAACGAATTAATATTCTGTAGACGCTAGCAAAACGAACAGTTCGATGATGATTCAAGATTCTAAACGCTGGTTAAATGAACAGCTCGATGATGAATTTATACTCTGTAAATGTTGGCTAAATGAAGAGCTCGATTGTGAATTAACACTCTGTAAACGCTGGCTAAATAAACAGCTCGTTGATGATTGACAGTCTGTAAACGTTAGCTAAATGAACAGCTCAATGATGAATTAATACTCTGTAAACACTAGCTAAATGAACAGCTCGGTGATGAATTAATACTCTGCATACACTGGCTAAATGAACATCTCGATGATGATTCAAAACTCTGTAAACGTTGGCTAAATCAAGAGATCGATTGTGAATTAACACACTGTAAACGCTGGCTAAATAAACAGCTCGATGATGAATTTATACTCTGTAAACGCTGGTTAAATGAAGAGCTTGATTGTGAATTAATACTCTGTAAACGCTGGCTAAATGAACAGCTCGATGATGATTCAAGACTTTGTAAACGCTGGCTTAATGAACAACTCGATGGTGAATTAATACTCTGTAAACGCTGGCTAAATAAACAGCTCGACGATGAACTTATACCCTGTAAACGCTGGTTAAATGAAGAGCTTGATTGTGAATTAATACTCTGTAAACGCTGGCTAAATGAACAGCTCGATGATGATTCAAGACTCTGTAAACGCTGGCTAAATAAACAGCTCGATGATGAATTAACACTCTGTAGACTCTGGTTAAATGAAGAGTTTGATTGTGAATTAACACTCTGTAAACGCTGGCTAAATAAACAGCTCGTTGATGATTGACAGTCTGTAAACGCTAGCTAAATGAACAGCTCAATGATGAATTAATACTCTGTAAACACTAGCTAAATGAACAGCTCGATGATAAATTAATACTCTGTAAACACTGGCTAAATGAACAGCTCGATGATGAATTAACACTCTGTAAACGCTAGCTAAATGAACAGCTCGACGATGAATTTATACTCTGTAAACGCTGGCTAAATGAACAGCTCAATGATGAATTAACACTCTGTAAACGCTAGCTAAATGAACAGCTCGACGATGAATTTATACTCTGTAAACACTGGCTAAATGAACAGCTCGACGATGAATTAACACTCTGTAAACACTAGCTAAATGAACAGCTCAATGATGAATAATACTCTGAAAACGCTGGCTAAATGAACAGCTCGATGATGATTCAAGACTCTGTAAACGCTGGCTTAATAAACAACTCGATGATGAATTAATACTCTGTAAACGCTGGCTAAATAAACAGCTCGACGATGAATTTATACTCTGTAAACGCTGGTTAAATGAAGAGCTTGATTGTGAATTAATACTCTATAAACGCTGGCTAAATGAACAGCTCGATGATGATTTAAGACTTTGTAAACGCTGGCTTAATGAACAACTCGATGATGAATTAATACTCTGTAAACGCTGGCTAAATGAACAGCTCGATGATGAATTAATACTCTGTAAACACTAGCTGAATGAACAGCTCGATGATGAATTAATACTCTATAAACGCTGGCTAAATGAACAGCTCGATGATGAATTAATACTCTGTAAACGCTGGCTAAATGAACAGCTCGATGATGATTCAAGACTCTGTAAACGCTGGCTAAATAAACAGCTCGATGATGAATTAACACTCTGTAGACTCTGGCTAAATAAACAGCTCGATGATGAATTAACACTCTGTAGACGCTGGTTAAATGAAGAGTTTGATTGTGAATTTACACTTTGTAAACACTGGCTAATTGGACAGCTCAACGATAAATTAATACTTTGTAAACGCTGGCTAAATGAACAGCTCGATGATGAATTAATACTCTCTAGACGCTGGCAAAACGAACAGTTACCTGGTGATTCAAGACTCTGTAAACGTTTGCTAAATGAACAACTCGATAATAAATTTATACTCTGTAAACACTGGCTAAATGAACAGCTCGACGATGAATTTATACCCTGTAAATTTTGGCTAAATGAAGAGCTCGATTGTGAATTAACACTCTGTAAACGCTGGCTAAATAAACAGCTCGTTGATGATTGACAGTCTGTAAACGCTAGCTAAATGAACAGCTCAATGATGAATTAATACTCTGTAAATGCTGGCTAAATGAAGAGCTCGATTGTGAATTAACACTCTATAAACGCTGGCTAAATAAACAACTCGTTGATGATTAACAGTCTGGAAAGGCTAGCTAAATGAACAGCTCAATGATGAATAAATACTCTGTAAATGTTGGCTAAATGAAGAGCTCGATTGTGAATTAACACTCTATAAACGCTGGCTAAATAAACAGCTCGTTGATGATTAACAGTCTGGAAACGCTAGCTAAATAAACAGCTCGTTGATGATAAACACTCTATAAACGCTGGCTAAATAAACAGCTCGTTGATAATAACACTTAAACCCGCTAAATGTACAGATCGATGATGAACCAATATTTGTATTTAAGTAACAGGAGACCAAAACTTAAAACATCCTGTTAGAACATTTGAAGTTTCATTACCGTATCACATTACTAGTATTTACATTCATGGAGACTATTGGAGCTTCGTTAACACCTGTTAACTGTTTTTATTAATCGCTTCCTGATTTAATTTTTGGTGTCTTGTCTGATATATATATATATATATATATATATATATATATATATATATATATATATATATATATATATATATATATATAGATTCAAACATGTTGTAAAGATTCAAACAATTTCGCAAAAGCTTTGAGGCCACAAATCAGTTCGATGCCATAATGCTATTCTGTTATGTGTTTCGACAACCAATGCTATCACGTCTTATTGAACTTCCGCTATAAACGGATATTGATATATAACAAAATCGCATTTTGTGCTGTGGCTCTCCACTTTTGAAAAACAATGGTTATCCATTCGTATTCCTACTTCTAACAGTCAATTAATAATGATTAAATCTAGAGGTTTATTACGCATGATTAATAATTTGTAAATAGGTTTATCTTATCAAAAATAAAACAAATCAATATAAATTGGACCACGGGCGATGTTTGAACATGTCGACTTATACACAGTTCATGCTTTTGCAGCACCCACCTACCTATTTAGAACCCTCGATTAGTCCGCAGATGCTTCAATTGGCAGCGACCAGGATTGAAGGTTATATAATTTTTAGCCAACCCTTTAATAGACAGTCCGTTACCGATTTTATTATTCAACATGTTTCCTGTATGAACAACTATTAAAATAGGAAGCGTGAAAACTGATATTATTGAAAACCTAATAACAATTGAGAAAAGAAAATCGTGTATCAAATTTAAGATTTGAGAATCCATGTTAAATAACTGATAAAAGTTTATTTAAAGCTATCAAAGGCCTATTTTCTAAACGCGTGTTAAAGTTATCCTTAGGAGAATAAGTAGCGAGTTTAATATTGGAACAATATTAAAGCAAATCGATTGCTTAGAGGTATCATTAACAGTGAATTACACCAGAACACTACGTGGACCTATTAGCACGATTATAAAGATTCTTGTCAAGTTAATTCTCTCTTCTTGTAACTTTAAAGTATAGTCTGCAACTTAAAAAGCCAAAAAACGAACCACAACAAGCCATCTCATCGCAAAACCTTATGATTTACAATGTCTTCGTTTTTTGTGCCTAAAAACAGAAATTTGCATCTTTTGTTAACTTTTGTTTCAATGTTCTTTTTATTTCAGAATATCTACTCCAATTGTTGCCATGGCAACAGCATGCGCTGTTATGTTCGTGTAATATTTTGATTTTGTTATCATTAATGAACAAAAGTATTTTTCTCTTTTTAAAAAGTAAGATTCGCGAACGTGACCAGTGAATGAAGATAAGATGGATACAATTACTTTACAAAGAAAAATAACCGCATTAAACAAGACGTTAATCAAACAATAAAAGCTGCACAGAAACCAATTATCAAACAATATAACCCATAATGCAATTGAAACGGAAATGATAACAAACTGAACAACACGTGTCAATTAATGCATTAATTAATACAAACACAAAGAGCCGGTAATACATTGATGTACACGTGCTGATTGGAATTCTAATAACATAAATAAATATTTATCTATTTTTACATTTCAACAACTTCCTCTCGATCAAATTGGATTAAATTATCCTTTGAAAACGGAGTCCTTGTTATCGGTGTTAATTAAAACATTAAAAGTAACAAGTCATTTCATTATTTCTAAAATAAACTTTAGTTTTTTTTTCAAAATGTACACAATTTTTAATGAATATTTATGAAAGAATGCAATAAAAATCAATTTTCATATCGACTGCATGAACTAATAAGATATATTTACACATGAAGTGTGTAGATTTCGTTCACATGTAAAAGAACAAATAGATCCATTTAGACCACGCCCCTGGATACCATTCACTTCATTTATGGACTTAACCCGCGTATTTGTTTATCTTCTGTCTCGATTCTTATTGGTCTGTTTTCGATAAGATGGGTGCATTAAATATGGAATAGCCCGCGTATGCTCGTGAAATTTTAGCAACTCGAGACTTTTTCTCATTAAACACATTTTCAACTGAAAAAACAACCTAATAATAATACTATGTAAACATCACTTGATAATGACACTGGCAGAGAACAATACTGTATCTATAAGTCTCGCCTAAAAAATAAATAAAATTTTTAAAGCTTGTTCACACTGAAGAAAAGTCGAAAAATTAATAATATTATATGAAACCGTTATCAATCTATCGTTTATTTTTGTTTCCATGTCTTTCCGTATTTCTCAGTTTGATAAAGATGATAATCATCATAAATGTTTAAACTAAACATAAAAACAAAGAACAAATTCAATAAATAAACAACTCACATAGTTTCATTGGGTCCAAAAAGTACTTGTGTATGTATATCTATTTTTATCTCTCTCTCTCTCTCTCTCTCTCTCTCTCTCTCTCTCTCTCTCTCTCGATATGTATCGGATTTCAGACACTTTTACTTTTAAGCTATTTCTTTCTTTTTTTCAATCTGAAGTATATAATAGAGGCTAGACAATTGCACATTGCTCGGTGTGGAATTTTTGTACAATTAAATAAATTATCACATGACAAATATACAAGTCCAATTCAAATGTTTTAGTAACGCAATTCGGCAATTGGGCAATTTTGCATTAAAAGTCGCACATAAAAAGCTATTTAAGTGCAGAGGCGGATCCAAGATTTAAAAGGGGGGGGGGGGTGCATAAAAGCTGAGGAACGAAACCCCAAACATCCTAGAAATAAATGGCGCTAAATACTACATTATGGCGCAATCTTAGCTGCATTTAAGAGAAAATTATCTTTCACTGAGTGGCGGGTGTAATGAAGTATTTTGACCCGGGTTGAAAAGTGACCCGGGGGACCCATTTTCAACAATAAAAATTGAGACCAGTTGTGTTGAATTTCGACCCTACCCCGTTGAAACTGAACCGGATCGCGGAATTCTGACAGTAGACGGGTCTAAATTCAACAGCTTAAAACAGATAATACTAATGAATTGATATATTAAATATATATATTTTACATGTGCAATAATATTTTGGCTGCATTATATGATTGTTTTAGATTTCTTGGCTAATTGAACCTGTCTATCATTCAAAAGTGGCCCTATTAAGTGTACTTTATTGTCTTGTCGGGCATATTTTTGTTGTATGGTGTATTACACCGTGTTCCTGTTGCAAAGTACATGTGTTAGCTGCAAATCCCTTTTTTTCTTTTTAGTCAGTCTACAATCGACTACCAATTTTCTGAATTAGTAATCATCTCCTCTACGACTTTTGACCAAGAATTCTGAATTCTTATATGTTGATGGCGAGAACTAACAATCATACACTAAGGTTCTGATTCGGGTTCGAACCTAAGCAATGAAATGCGCTGTGATTATATACCTATTTTACTTGGAATAATGTCGACATTTTTATAAGAAATTTAAATACAACTATGCTGATTGTTTTAGTGTCGGTTTATTACATATCTGTGATGACTTACATCATTAAACCAGTACATTATATAAAACCACGTGTGTGTGGTACAGAAACAAATCAGTCTACAATGTACTAAGGTCCACAAGATATCAATAGATTCATTAGAAATAAACAGCATACAAAGAATATCAACCCCAGATAAAGGACATTAACCTTGTTTTTATTTCTACAGTATAGTTTTTTAACGTAAACAGATCCCTCTATATTAACTAATTAAAAACCCATACAAAAGAAAAGGCAATTTCTAATAGTAACAATTTAAAATCACGTCCAGTAAGAAATTTCGGCATATTATCAGCCACATTCCAAGTCCCCATACTCCAATAGTAAACAAAGATTCTGTTTTAAGAGTCTATTATCTTAACATGTTTGCTAAATCCACCTTTTCGGATTTTCAATGGGATTGGTACAAAACAATAATCCAATCCATACCCATTATCCAACGTTAACTAACTAGTCTTCCAATAAAGCTGCATTGGCTATTATCTGTTTTCTATTTGTAGGGTAAAAGCCACAACCCCAAAATCTAACGACCATAATTTTTACCTGCAAAACTCCAAGAATCTGCCTCACCAAATTTGGTTCGCTTCTGAAGAATAGTTTCTTCGGAAAGGATGTTCAAAGCATTGGCTTAAAATAACACCTCATTTGCATAATCTATGGAAATCAGATCAAGAAAAATATTAAGAAAACATGTTAGATGTATTGAATGGCTTTATAAATGTTTCTGCTTTATTTGTATTAAATCTGAATTAAATCAGTAAATCAATAAATAATGGCTATTATCTGTTTATTTCTACAAGTAACGGCAGCCAGCTTGGATTTTGGATGACCATGTCAAACACAGACTTTAATCTCCATAAATCAAAGACTTTTATCACCAATTTTAGATGTGAAGGTTTCAGTTTAGAAATACACAGACAAAGACATGTTTTTGTCATCAGCTTATTTAGATCTTACAGTGTACTATCCGAATTTCCACATACAAAAGCAAAATGAGAAAAATAATATTATTTTTTATTTATATATTGTGCGTCTAAAGCTACGGCTCTATTTATGTGAAAGTGAACCTAGAATACATTGAAATCCCAGCTCGACTACATGTTCAGGACACCAAATCCTGTGAAAATGGAATACCAGTAACTGTCTAATCTAAATCTGGAATGGTATTTAGATAGATTCTAGTGACTAAATCTGGAATGGTATTTAGATAGATTCTAGTGACTAAATCTGGAATGGTATTTAGATAGATTCTAGTGACTAAATCTGGAATGGTATTTAGATAGATTCTAGTGACTAAATCTGGAATGGTATTTAGATAGATTCTAGTGACTAAATGTGGAATGGTATTTAGATAGATTCTAGTGACTAAATCTGGAATGGTATTTAGATAGATTCTAGTAGTACTAAAATCAAACACAAATCAACAAATAATGTCAACAAGAAAAATTATCTCACCACACAATTTTAACATGATAGCCATGAGCTTTAAATGCTAACCTGAGGGAAATTTTAATAAACCTGGATTAGGGTAGTTACATTTAAAAGTCTAGGCCCACCATTTTGTCATATAGGCACTTTGTGATGTTATACATGAAAATGTAGATGCAATTTGAATAAATCTTGGCTTTACTGGTTCAAAATGTTTATAAAATTAAATTGAAAATAATAATACGAATTGGAACATAAAGAACATTACTTTTTAGTTTAAAGAAAGATAACCCAAACACATTTAATAATGTTTATTAGAGATGTCTTCAAACATGACCTGACATTTAAGATGTAGTTGTAGACTATACTTCTATATTAATAGAGCTTTGTGTACTGATGCTATATGTATTGGCTTTTTGGTCTTGGACATAATTATGTTAAAGGTCACTGTGATCTTGAATGTGTATCAAGATCAACTTGTTTTACAAACACAGTGGCTTTAGGCCTCATGCACTATATATAGCATTGTTGACCCACAAAGTCAAAGTAACCTGAACAATAAAACCTTTTAACAAACTTTTTCTTGTCTCGATTCTATTGGTCATCAATCTTTATATAATTCAGAACTTTGTTGTCTGGTGCTATATATGAAGTTTAAAGCTTCCACTGTCCTTTGTTTACTGATCCAAGTTTCAAAATGGTTTCTTAACTTAGATTTTCCTTAACTAAATTACGCAAATTTTAACTTTTTTTTTCCAAAAACATTTTGGCAAAACTACATGTAAGTACAGATATTTTACGCTTGAAGTGATCTTCAAAATGACATTTTAATTTCCTTAACAATTTTCAATATAAATGCCACATCTATGTTAAGAAAGATCTATGTTACGGAATAATTGTAAAATCTGTAGAATCTGTTTTGGTGATAAGTTATAGACAATAGACAGCGACTAATGGAAGGATGAAAAATGACAGACAAAAGTGTATACATAATATCTCTAGACAGCTCACCTAGACAATTCACAAAAATAAGTGTATATTATCACATACCCATTGAATCTTACTACAGCACTACGTTACATTTTCTGGCTATGTGATAAAATGGTCCATATCGCACATGTGTGATAAAACATTCTGTTTCACCATAGTAGCCAGGAACTACTTTCAGGGGAATTCCCTTTTCTGACAACAATAACATTACATCATTAATATGTAAGAACTTTTCCTGTGTGCTGTCATTATTCAGGTGGAAGAATTTTGTCAAGTTGGGAGAATCCCAGACGATGTTAACAAATTTTGATAAATCAATGCTTGTTTTTTAAGTTTTAACCAGTGTTTATGATAGTAGTGGTAAAATTTTAACAAATAACATTTAAATGAACAATTATCTGTTCCTTTTAAATACTTTTAGCAGTTTTATTTCCGTTTTTCCCTGTCAGACATCAGTTTTTTCAATCAGATTAAAATCAATATATAAAAGTCGATTGTAAATTTATTGGCAGATAAAGTTAGAAAGAAAGCTTTTCATTCAGTTTGGTAGGGTGTGTGATAAATACAAAACAACACGTGGTTTTCTGATGAAGCTGATCACACTTGTTTATTGTGCAGACGCATACATTAAACTCGTGTGCACATGGCACTCATGTAACATATCTGTCCACACAATAAACTTGTGTGATCAGCTACATTAGAAAACCACATATGTGTGGTTTTACGAATGTATTAACAACAAGTAAAATAATCTTACCACGGGCATTAAATGTAAAATACACAAAATATATATGATATAGTAACCATCAACATGATGATGAAATACATGAACAGTAAATAAAATAAATATCCTTAATAAAATACCACAAAATAATATACATGACTGTATATCAATATATACATGACTATATATCAATAATTTCTATATACATGATATGTAATACCGGTATATGAACAGGAATGAGTATTAACAAAACATTAGTTCAAATCACACATCTGGATTAATTTTAAGAAGTTTGTCAGGACCTGATACCTAAAACATTAAGAAAATATGTCCGTATCTGATAAAATTTGAAAAATTTGTATCACATCTTTAAAATCTAAATCAATAATTTTATTACAATGTAACAAATACATGAAAAATTCATATAAGATTAAAAATAATAAAAAAGTAAAAGTTTTCAACCTTCATTCATTCATTTATTAACAAGAAAACAAAACAAAACAAGATAATAATTAAAACAGTCAGACATATAACCAAGTCTAAAGAACAGTACCAGAACATATACCAGTTATATAAGAAATAATAAATAAATTAAAAAGTATTTATAATACATCTAGTTAAAAAAGCACCCAATATAACACCTGACAATCATGTAAACACATGAGTACATGCATGTCTAAATAAAAAGCACTCGATCTAACAACTGTGAAAACACACACACACACACACACACACACACACACACACACACACACACACAGAACCAGCAGATATATTATTAGTTAAAAACGTCCGGCTAAGAAATTGTTTTGTTCATATGAAACAAGAGATATAATTCGATGTTTGTAACAAAATAATGTGAAATACACATGTTTGACAACTGGTATACTAGTAGTATACATTTTTCCCACAAAAAATTACATGTGTGTAACATTTCAATTAAAACCTCCAATTATTTCAAAAACAAGAGGCCCATGGCTTTAATGCTCACCTGGCATTTGAGTAATTATAACATAACATGCTGATATCATGATATTGAATACATAAAAATTTATTGAGTTTGATGAAAATATCTCTGTAAACATTTACTGTTAAATCATAGTACTTAAATCTGGGAATGTATTAAATGCTTATTACTAACACCTACTGCACTGGGAGATTTGAGTTTTCAGTCCATTTTAACTGCAAATCAATGAGTCAAAGTTTAATTAAGTTTAAAATTTACCAAAGTTCATTGAAAAATAACAAATGTACCATCAAAACTACAGAAAATAACTGTGACCTAATTTTTGGACAGAGTTTTGTAAGTGTGTAAATTTTATGTGTAAGACATCACAGAAGCTGCAAATTAAGATTGTTTTTGACTAGATCTTTTGATTTGAAAAGAAATTTTCTAAAAAGTTTCTTTCAGATGTAGGTCAGCATAACATACATTCTAAAAATAAAAAATTAAACTGGACAAGAGGTCACCAAACATCCCTGTTAAGTTTGATCAATATTGGCCCAGTAGTTTCAAAAGCTATTTAAAAAGTTATTTACATATATACACATGTATACAATGAAATACAGACAAACAATGCACCATGCCATAACCTCATATGGCCTTTCGACCACATGAGCTATATTCAGTATTTTATCAATCTAACAAAAAATTCAAAAATATGAAATTTGTGGAATTATATTTCTTTAACATACAAGTACATGTAGAACTGCATCAAGAAATCTGCAGTCCATTAAAGAACTCACATGATTTTAAATGGTACTTTTAATAATCAATTTAATTTGCTCGCATTTCAGTACAAAATAGGAAGGAGTAAAAACTCGAAGGGCTGTTGAAATACCTATGAGTTCAGGTAGGTGACCTTATACAGGTAGCCTTATAGGACAGAATAGATAAATACATTTATTCTTAAAAAAAGAAATTTAATACAAGTACATTTTGGGAGTTCCCTGTGAAAAGAGAGATAACTGTAATTCATAGCAAAGTATAGCAAAGTCTTGCTGAACAATTATTTTCCATAGGATCTTATGATAAATCTGTTATCATGACATCACTGTTAATTTCTGTTCTGGGTAGGCACAATAAAAAATACATCATTTCAAAGCAAAAAACTTTCAATATTTGAGTGTAAAACTGGTACTACAACCATACATCTTTTTTTAACAATTCAACAGGGTTTGGCCACATGGAAATCACATGCCTATGAATCATTTTAATAAACCTGAGTTTCTTTGACCAAATTACGAATACTGATGCATGCACACTTTACACCATATGTAACTTTAGTTGTGGTTTATTGATTTTATGTTCTTAATTGATAAGTTATATACAGTTACTCGTGTAATGTAAAATAGATTCTATCAGCCCTAATAATATTAGCATTTAATGACTTTGAAGGTAACTTTTAAGTATTTGTAACCATAGTGATCGAGTTAGAATGTCACCGGTAAAACACATGCATGTTTTTTTTTTAATTTAAAAATTGTTTCCTTTGTATATTTTTTTTAGGTATTTTTAATATATATATATATATATATATATATATATATATATATATATATATATATATATATATAAACTTTTTTTCCCCTTTATAGTAGCATTACATAAAAGACATTGTTCCAAAATCTTCAGGATATTTCCATTTACACACAGTGTAAACTATCAAAACTGAACACTTCAGAACAAACCACAATGATCACAACAAAATCTTCTGTCCAAAAATGCTCAGTTAAAAGAGTCTCTAACTGTTTAACAATTCTTATAAAGAATGTGTGAGACGTTAGTCATAAGGAAATGGAATTCATAATACTGGATACATAATTATGTACATGGATTTACTGTTATAATATCACACTATTGCTTTGAAAAAAGACACTTTTTTGAATTTTTTTTAAAAAAAAATTACATTTATAATAAATTTGATTTATTTATTTTATCTATTCTAATTCTCCAAAATATGTCATTATGTCATTTCTCTCTTCTTTTTTTTAATTTTTAAATAACTCATAAAAAAATAAAACCTCTCTCTCTCTCTCTCTCTCTCTCTCACTCATGAACCTATATACATGCATTAAAATTCATCATGTAGATTCCTTTTAACATCGACTATTTTACTAGTTATAAAAACATCTTTATGTTTCATGACTTCCTGTAATGATATTCTGCCATTTTTGTTGTCATCCATCATTTGTATCAAATTTAATGCTTCTGATTTGGCTTGCTGGGGATTACGAGGATCTAGATATTCCTGAAAGTAAACGAAAACATAAGTGTAAAAAAAGGTCCTGATATACAATGTAAACCTTAAAATCTTGTTTTAATATGCATGAATTACAATGCCACTTCAAACACTGACATACTTTTTGCCCCATTTGAATATTAAGACTCAGCGATCACGTATGGTCACTGTCGCCAGCATTGCTATTCATATTGGTGATAACACTGTTGCCAGCATTGTTGTTCATATTGGTGCTAACACTGTCTCCAGCACTGTTGTTCATATTGGTGCTAACACTGTTGCCAGCATTGTTGTTCATATTGGTGCTAACACTGTCTCCAGCACTGTTGTTCATATTGGTGCTAACACTGTCACAAGCATTGTTGTTCACACTGGTGTTAACACTGTCACAGGCATTATTGTTCATATTGCTGCTAACACTGTCACAAGCATTGTTGTTCATATTGCTGCTAACACTGTCACAAGCATTGTTGTTCATATTTGTGCTAACACTGTCACCAGCATTGTTGTTCACACTGGTGTTAACACTGTCACAGGCATTATTGTTCATATTGGTGCTAACACTGTCACAAGCATTGTTGTTCACACTGGTGTTAACACTGTCACAGGCATTGTTGTTCATATTGCTGCTAACACTGTCACAAGCATTGTTGTTCACACTTGTGTTAACACTGTCACAGGCATTATTGTTCATATTGGTGCTAACACTGTCACAAGCATTGTTATTCATATTGCTGCTAACACTGTCACAAGCATTGTTGTTCATATTGCTGCTAACACTGTCACAAGCATTGTTGTTCATATTGCTGCTAACACTGTCACAAGCATTGTTGTTCATATTGGTGCTAACAGTGTTGCAAGCACTGGTGTTCATACTGGTGCTTAAATTGTCGCCAGCATTGTTGCTCATATTGGTGCTAACATTGTCACCAGCATTGTTGTTCAGATTGGTGCTTACAATGTCACCAGCATGTTGTTCATATTGGTGCTAACATTGTCACCAGCATTGTTGTTTATATTGGTGCTAACAGTGTTGTTAGCATGGTTGTTCATATTGATGCTTAAATTGTCACCAGCATTGTTGCTCATATTGGTGCTAACATTGTCACCAGCATTGTTGTTCAAATTGGTGCTTACAATGTCACCAGCATGTTGTTCATATTGGTGCTAACATTGTCACCAGCATTGTTGTTCATATTGGTGCTAACATTGTCACCAGCATTGTTGTTCATACTGGCACTAACATTGTCGCCAGAATTGTTGTTCATACTGGCACTTACATTGTCGCCAGCATTGTTGTTCATATTGGTGCTGACACTGTCGCAAGCATTGCTGTTCATATTGGTGCTAACACTGTCACCTGCATGTTGTTTATATTGGTGCTAACATTGTAACCAGCATTGTTGTTCATACTGGCACTAACATTGTAACCAGCATTGTTGTTTATATTGGTGCTTACATTGTCGCCAGCATAGTTGCTCATATTGGTGCTAACACTGTAACCAGCATTGTTGTTCATATTGGTGCTAACACTGTTGTTAGCATGGTTGTTCATATTGATGCTTAAATTGTCACCAGCATTGTTGTTCATAATGGTGCTGACACTGTCACCAGCATTGTTGTTATATTGGTGCTAAAACTGTCGCCAGCATTGTTGTTCATATTGGTGCTAACACTGTCACCAGCATGGTTATTCATATTGGTGCTAACAATGTCACCAGCATTGTTGTTCATATTGGTGCTAACATAGTCGCCAGCGTTGTTGTACATTTTGGTGCTAACACTGTCACCAGCATTGTTGTTCATATTGGTGCCAACATTGTTGCAAGCATTGCTGTTCATATTGATGCTTAAATTGTCACCAGCATTGTTGTTCATAATGGTGCTAACACTGTCACCAGCATTGTTGTTATATTGGTGCTAAAACTGTCACCAGCATGGTTATTCATATTGGTGCTAACAATGTCACCAGCATTGTTGTTCATATTTGTGCTTTAATTGTTGCCAGCATTGTTGTACATATTGGTGCTAACACTGTCACCAGCATTGTTGTTTATTTTGGTGCCAACATTGTTGCAAGCATTGTTGTTCATATTGGTGCTAACATAGTCGCCAGCATTGTTGTTCATATTGGTGCTTAAATTGTCACCAGTATTGTTGTTCATATTGGTGCTAACATTGTCACCAGCATTGTTGTTCATATTGGTGCTAACACTGTCATTGTTGTTCATATTGGTGCTAACATTGTTGCCAACATTGTTGATCATATTGGTGCTAACATTGTTGCCAACACTGTTTTTCATACTTGTACTAACATTTTGGTTTAATCATGGAACACACAACAGTTTTTTGCAATAGATGACCTTGAACTCAATCAAATTTTTCAGATATACTATGCAATTTACAGAACCTAAAAAGCTAACTTACAACATTTATGCATAATTTCAAATAAAATATTTGAAGAAATATATGATTTCATATTTTCTGATCTTTGGAAACATTAATTTTATTTTACATATAGACACCAGATTAATATTCATTAAATTTTAGCTATTCAAGGATTTTAGGTGTCATTTTGAAAATGATGATATACTGTACTTAAGACATCTGCATTTAGTTTTATTGATTTTTTTGTACTGTAAAACACTGCCTATATCTGATATTAGAATTTTTAATTTTAACATATGAAATTGTTTTTAGAACCTTAGAAAATACTTTCTTTAAACTTAATATAATTTATATTGAAATACCATAAGTTATATTTTCATGGTTAGGGAGTGGAGTTTGCAATAGTTTTATGCCCAGGTCAAGATTAATTCATTGACTGTCTAAGTAGATTCTAGGATGGTGGGGGAATCCAGTACACCTAGAGAAAACCTTTAGTAAGTAAAATGACAGACTTTTATTACATAATAATTGTCTAAGTTGGATTTGAACTAAGGCAGTGAATGGCACAATTGCAAACACATGCATGCACTTTAGAAAACTTGGCCAACAAGAAACTTCACTATGTGATGTCTGCTTTTTTATATCATTGCCCAGCATTACCATATCAAAAGGTTCATGAAAAATGTTCAATGCAGTTATCCCCCCCAAAGAGAGAGAGAGAGAGAGAGAGAGAGAGAGAGAGAGAGAGAGAGAGAGAGAGAGAGAGAGAGAGAGAGAGAGAGAGAGAGCAATCATATTATAAATTAAAATAATGTAATTTATTAAATATGAATTAGAGCTGTCATTAATATATTAAAACAGAATTAGAGAGAGAGAGAGAGAGAGAGAGAGAGAGAGAGAGAGAGAGAGAGAGAGAGAGAGAGAGAGAGAATTTTTTGGTTACCGATGTCTAACCAGACAAGTATGCAAACTAAATGTGTGTACTTTTTTTCCCTACATATTACTCTCTCCTGAAAATTTTCTGAATTTTTCTTTAATCTTGTAAAGTTACTTATAAGTATAATCTGCTGCACTGATAACAAAGTTTTCTAATTATTTGGGCTACATATGTACATCAATAATCAGATAAAAAATTTCATTCAGTTTTGAAAATTTGATTGATTTTGATTAATCAGAAAACAAAATGTTAATTTGTTAAATTATTAAATGTTTGTAAGTACCGTAAGTTCTTTAATTGTTGCTACTCCGTCATGGTCTTTATCTATCACTTCTCTGAATTCTTTCTTTCTATCCTCCTGCCAATCTTGATCCATTTTCTTTTGTTCATCATCTTCCACTTCTCCAGGGGGCAAAGCAACAAATTCTTTTTCTGTTAAAAGTTTGTCTTCATTTGTATCTGAAATAATGCACCAATGTACATGTCAAACTTATCTAGTAGAGAGTAATGGTCTTTCCTATACTTCATTTACATATCCCCTTCCCAAAATACAACAAATACACATGACTGCAATACATGTAAGTGAACATCTATTGCCTGTAGAGCAATAAGCCAGCATTTTCTGCCTATTGAGTATTGACAGAGAAAATAACAATAAGAAATTGTACATATGTATGTTATATTGCATACTGAGTTGTTAGAATACACTTCTTAAAAGAACTTGATGCCCAGGAGACTTCAGAGATGAACAATGTGTAAAAATTTCTGTAAATCTGTTTCCATTAGCAATTCAGCACTGTTCTGAGTGCAGAATGGGTCTTTATCCTATGAAAACAATAAAACTAATGAAAATAATAAGAACTTGATGCTAACTGTGTGAGAACTCCCTAGATGCTGACTATTCTACTATCACCATTTCTTAATCACCTGACAAATAGACAACTACTCATTGGTTAATATCTTATCACATGACAACCTAAAATCTTTCCCCTTATAGATACTGGAAAAAAAAAACAAACTAAAAAGTTTTGGGCTTTTGCTAACCTGGGAGATAATAAAAGAAGTTTAATGATAATGAATTCATTAATTTCACATTTCTATGAAGATGGTTATATAACATGTACAAGTTATTATATCTGTTAACAAAATTATTGAATATAGAGTCTCAGATATTGCAGTAAAAATTGATTAACATTTGAAACATTAAATAACAAATACCTAATGAGTTAAATAAAGTATTTAACATATTCTGCATTGTAATATTGCTTTGTTCTGGATGACGAAATGCAAAAAACTCCAACTCAGTCAGCCTGTTGTCAGCAGGAGGTTGATCAGCTTCTGACCAACGAAACTTATATCTCACAAGTTGATCCCTCTCTGTAATAGGAAAAGTTGTTAAAATATATTTAATAAAACAAGATATGTTCATAGAATATGATATTAACATTTGCTGAGAGCTAATACATAGAAATTAAAAAATAAATAAATAAAAGGATATACAGTACTTTCAAAAACCTTTCAAATCAAAATGGGTAAATGTGTTAAAAATCTAACTGATTCATTCTTTTATTCCAAAATAATGGGGTGTACTCTCAAACTTTCTAACACTCAAACTAGGATTGGCCAAATGAAATTCTTAACTAGGCTGAGAGGTACTGTAATCAGTAACCTAGGTGTTGAGAGGTACTGTAATCAGTAAACCTAGGTGTTGAGAGGTACTGAAATCAGTAACCTAGGTGTTGAGAAGTACTGTAATCAATAATCTAGGTGTTGAGAGGTACTGTAATCAGTAACCTAGGTGTTGAGAGGTACTGTAATCAGTAACCTAGGTGTTGAGAGGTACTATAATCAGTAACCTAGGTGTTGAGAGGTACTGTAATCAGTAACCTAGGTGTTGACAAGTACTGTAATCAGTAACCTAGGTGTTGAGAGGTACTGTAATCAGTAACCTAGGTGTTGAGAGGTACTGTAATCAGTAACCTAGGTGTTGAGAGGTACTGTAATCAGTAACCTAGGTGTTGAGAGGTACTGTAATCAGTAACCTAGGTATGGAGAGGTACTGTAATCAGTAACCTAGGTGTTAAGAAGTACTGTAATCAGTAATCTAGGTGTTGGGAGGTACTGTAATCAGTAACCTAGGTGTTGAGAGGTACTGTAATCAGTAATCTAGGTGTTGAGAGGTACTGTACTCAGTAACCTAAGTGTTGAGAGGTACTGTAATCAGTAAACTACGTGTTGAGAGGTACTGTAATCAGTAACCTAGGTGTTGACAGGTACAGTAACTGTAATCAGTAATCTAGGTGTTGACAGGTACTGTAATCAGTAATCTAGGTGTTGAGAGGTACTGTAATCAGTAACCTAGGTGTTGAGAGGTACTGTAATCAGTAACCCAGGTGTTGAGAGGTACTGTAATCAGTAACCTAGGTGTTGAGAGGTACTGTAATCAGTAACCTAGGTGTTGAGAGGTACTATAATAAGTAACCAAGGTGTTGAGAGGCACTGTAATCAGTAACCTAGATGTTGAGAGGCACTGTAATCAGTAACCTAGGTGTTGAGAGGTACTGTAATCAGTAACCTAGGTGTTGAGAGGTACTGTAATCAGTAACCTAGGTGTTGAGAGGTACTGTAATCAGTAATCTAGGTGTTGAGAGGTACTGTAATCAGTAAACTAGGTGTTGAGAGGTACTGTAATCAGTAACCTAGGTTAGGCTAGGTGTTGAGAGGTACTGTAATCAGTAACCTAGGTGTTGAGAGGTACTGTAATCAGTAAACTAGGTGTTGAGAGGTACTGTAATCAGTAACCTAGGTGTTGAGAGGTACTGTAATCAGTAACCTAGGTGTTGAGAGGTACTGTAATCAGTAAACTAGGTGTTGAGAGGTACTGTTATCAGTAAACTAGGTGTTGAGAGGTACTGTTATCAGTAAACTAGGTGTTGAGAGGTACTGTAATCAGTAAACTAGGATGAGAGGTACTGTTATCAGTAACCTAGGTGTTGAGAGGTACTGTAATCAGTAACCTAGGTGTTGAGAGGTACTGTAATCAGTAACACTAGGTGTTGAGAGGTACTGTAATTAGTAACCTAGGTGTTGAGAGGTACTGTAATTAGTAACCTAGGTGTTGAGAGGTACTGTAATCAGTAACCTAGGTGTTGAGAGGTACTGTAATCAGTAACCTATGTGTTGAGAGGTACTGTAATCAGTAACCTAGGTGTTGAGAGGTACTGTAATCAGTAATTGTAATTAAGACCACTATGAAACTGAACTGTAAAAAAACCAACAATATTTACATATTATTTTTCATTTGCACTTGTTACTTCCTGCTGGCTGCCTCTCAATGCAAAGTCTTGCTATAAGGTAAAGCCTTGCTAAAATAGTAAGTCTACGATGTTTAGTACCAGCATCATTGACTCAGTGGTTTACGATGTTTAGTACCAGCATCATTTACTCAGTGGTCTACGATGTTTAGTACCAGCATCATTTACTCAGTGGTCTACGATGTTTAGTACCAGCATCATTGACTCAGTGGTCTACAATGTTCAGTACCAGCATCATTGACTCAGTGGTCTACAATGTTTAGTACCAGCATCATTAACTCAGTGGTCTACAATGCTCAGTACCAGCATCATTGACTCAGTGGTCTACAATGTTTAGTACCAGCATCATTGACTCAGTGGTCTACAATGTTTAGTACCAGCATCATTAACTCAGTGGTCTACAATGCCCGTACCAGCATTCATTGACTCAGTGGTCTACAAGTTTAGTGCCAGCATCATGGACCAGTGGTCTTCAATGTTTAGAACCAGCCTCCTTGACTCAGTGGTCTACAATATTTAGTCCCAAGCATCCATTGACTCAGTGGTCTTCAATGTTTCGAACCAGCATTCATTGACTCAGTGGTCTACAATGCTCAGTACCAGCATCTTTGACTCCATGGTCTACAATGTTTGTACCAGCCTCCCATTAACTCCGTGCGGTATCCAATGCTCAGTACCAGCATCATTGACTCAGTGGTATTACCATGTTTCGTGCCAGCAATCATTGACTCAGTGGTCTTCCAATGTTTAGAACCAGCATCATGACTCAGTGGTCTACAATGGTTTAGTACCAGCATCATTGACTCAGTGGTCTTTCCAATGTTTAGAACCAAGCATCATTGACTCAGTGGTCTACCAATGCTCAGTACCAGCATCTTTGACTCAGTGGTCTACAATGTTTAGTACCCAGCATCATTGACTCAGTGGTTCTACAATGTTTAGTACCAGCATCATTGACTCAGTGGTCTACAATGTTTAGTACCAGCATCATTGACTCAGTGGTCTACAATGTTTAGTACCAGCATCATTGACTCAGTGGTCTACAATGTTTAGTACCAGCATCATTGACTCAGTGGTCTTCAATGTTTAGTACCAGTATCATTGACTCAGTGGTCTACAATGCTCAGTACCAGCATCTTTGACTCAGTGGTCTACAATGTTTAGTACCAGCATCATTGACTCAGTGGTCTACAATGTTTAGTACCAGCATCATTGACTCAGTGGTCTACGATGTTTAGTACCAGCATCATTGACTCAAGTGGTCTACAATGTTTAGTACCAGCATCATTGACTCAGTGGTCTACAATGTTCAGTACCAGCATCATTGACTCAGTGGTCTACAATGTTTAGTACCAGCATCATTGACTTCAGTGGTCTACAATGTTAAGTACCAGCATCATTGACTCAGTGGTCTACAATGCTCAGTACCAGCATCTTTGACTCAGTGGTCTACAATGCTCAGTACCAGCATCATTGACTCAGTGGTCTACAATGCTCAGTACCAGCATCATTGACTCAGTGGTCTACAATGTTAAGTACCAGCATCATGGACTCAGTGGTCTACAATGCTCAGTACCAGCATCATTGACTCAGTGGTCTTCAATGTTTAGTACCAGCATCATTGACTCAGTGGTCTACAATGTTTAGTACCAGCATCATTGACTCAGTGGTCTACAATGTTTAGTACCAGCATCATTGACTCAGTGGTCTACAATGTTCAAGCAATCTAATGATCACAATAAGGACCCACTAGTACTATTATGCAGATCAGAAACACAGATACACTTTTGCATTCAAGAACTTAAGATTTATCTGCTAGATAAATAAAAATTGTCTCGTCATGAATAGCTGAAATAAACTGATGAAGTGATACTAAATAACATTCAACAAACCAAAGAAGTACAAGTCTTTGAAAAGACTTGAGAGTCTCGTTGAGAATTCACAAAAAAGATTGCTGTGATGAAGAAAAATTTCAAGAGTTCAATAGTCAAGCTCTTTATTTAATGGACACCCTTAATCCTGCATAACATACATGTACATCCATTATCAGGAAACCTATGACATGATTCTAGTAATACATAATTCTTTTTTTTAATTATACATACCAATATCAGTCAGATCAATTTGATCATAATCCACTATATGTTTTTCTGCTTTCTCAACTGGATGACCTTTAGCTAACAGGAAATGTTTGTAATATTCCTTCCAATCTACATAACCTGTCAAAATTAGAAGATGAACTCTCAAAATTACCAAGAAATTTATAAAGACAATGAAAACAAATAATGTAAATACACATATAATTCATGAATGTTGTTGTTATAGAAACTCAATAGTAGCTCATCATATTATTTGAGAGCTGAGGTCAGATTTAAAATTAAACTGCTTTCTTGCCTGGCACTTGATGTTAAGGTGACAGAGTATACACTGTATCACTTGCAGGGATTTTTCTGGCCATTTTGGGAAAGGGACCTTGGGATGAAATTGAGAAAATCATTGACAAAATTGACATTTTGGGAAAATTTTTCATTAAACTTTAAAATTTTCACATTGTCAGCACATCAAATATTTTGCCTGGAATATTTACTATTTCAATACATGCTGGTAGTTACTCATTTGTACCAAATCACTATGACATTTACACAATATCTTCATAGACTGGCTTCAATACAAACATCTGAGAAAGTTGTTTCATGAGTTGCTCCCATTCTACCAGATCCTCATTGAGTATAAATCAAAATGTGCATAAATACAGGTTATTATAAAGATATACAAGCTACACCAAAAATATAGAGTTTTTTCACTTCTTAAGTTTCTCAAAGCAGGATTATTTGGGAATTTTTACCTACAAAATTGGGAAAAATGTATGCTTTTTGGCATTGGGAATGGGTCCCTTTACTGGACCCTGTGAGTGGCCAGAATAATCCCTGATTTGATGCCAGGATAAAGTGACAAGGGGGTTGTATGCTTGACTTATCTTTCTGAGTGTAACTAAATTGAATATAGGGCATAATGCACACTTATACATTTCAATCATTCACAAGCATGTTCTTAGATTAATCCTCACATATAAATAACCTTGCTCTTGTTGTAATAGCTGAAAAATTGCCGATGCAAGGTTAAAAAACATTAAAACAAACCAATCTATCATATTATTACATTTATGTTAATCAACATTACAACAAACCATCATATTAAAGTAATTATCTACCCTTTATCACCTAAATGTGGATCTTAACCAATAATAATAAAAATGATAATTTATCAAAACAATTTTATGTGATAATACTTAATCTAACAGAATTTCAAACTAAAATAAAATATTCTTTGGATAAGATTCAAATCAATGTAAAAATCACGAGTTTTCTCAAGTTTATGTATTATTTTACAGGTAAGACTTTAATTATTTTCTACCTTTGTTTTGTGGATCCAAGTGTTTAAATATTTCTTTATTTTCTTCCATAGCATGATCAAAATGTTCCTGAATTTTGTCCATTATCCATGCCTCCATTTCACTCTCACTAAGTTCACCATCTGAATCTGTATCTACTCTGAAATGAAAATAGGATATTAAGAATATTATCAAAAGACACAACATGGCCTGTGTTACTAACCTGGAACTACATTGCATTTTATTTTTATTTATATTTTTTATTATTTATTTAATCTATTTATTTATTTGTTTATTTTTTATAGATCATACCCAAACATTAACAAATTTCAGTAACAATATAGTATATCTTTTGCCAATATCCGTTTAAAGAAAATCAGTATATTAATAAAACTATATATATATATATTACAGGTTTTGCTGTTTATAGAAATGGTGGTCATTTTGGATTTGAAATAGCTATGTTAAGTACAACTTATAATCTTTATCACCCAGGGAACTTAAATACCAAATTGTATTTCAATTGGCCATATGGTACAGATAAGAAGACAGATGCATGCACTCACACACACCTTACTGTGCAATAACTGTGTGTGTGTGTGTGTGTGTGTGTGTGTGTGTGTGTGTGTGTGTGGGTGCTGATGATATTCAAGATGCTGATTATTAAAGTATATAGTTTAATGGTACACAACAAATAATAATGGTTGTTTTTGAGACCTTGCTTCCCCCCCCCAAAAAAAAAAAAAAAAAAAAAAAAAAAAAAACTAAATAAAGATTATATCAAGACACATGTTGAGAAACTTGTATTTACAAGAAATATGAATTGCTCGTGTGAAAGGAAGACAAATGTGGTCAATGGATACATTACACGTGTGGATCAGGTTATTTTACATCAATCATTGAAGTATTATTTTGTCGATAACAATCGTGTTTTTCTTTCCCAGTAAAGGTGAGAAAGTAAAATGGATTCAAATTTATTATTTTCTATAGATTATAAACAGTCTACAATTAACAATAAACTTGCAAATAACATGAACAATGAAGTGAATATGTTTTAATGCCTTTTTTTCAGGTCAGAGTAATAAACATGCAGAGGAGATTTAATGCCCAGGAATAATGCCCGGGAATATTTTTTGCGACCAGGAGTTTACTGGAAAGCTGAAATTTGGCTATATTATTAAAAACACTATACATGTATGATGTGAAAAAGAAATTGAAATTGTTGAAATCTAAATGGAGTTATTTTGACTTTAAAATTCAACATCTTTCATATAAATAATTTTTGGCACTTATCATTAAAGAGGAAAGTTATTAAATTACCATACGATTTGTTGAATAATATTTATTCAACATATATCAAACCGAACGCAAGATATGCAATATATAAATTTTAATTAGTATCCAGTAAATGATCTCTCAACATATTTAGATAGATTGTTGATAATATTTTAACATGTTTGGCCAATGACCATATTTAATTTTTTGATAAATCTATATATAACCAACAAACTAGTAAAAAGTGATAATCAGTTTCAATGTTATCATTGAGTACAACATAACAACATTTTCATACTCCTTTTTTTCTTCCGGTTTGTTGAGTTTTTATAAGTTATTAGTGCAATGAAATTGTATTTTGGTTGAAATGACATAAAAGTTAGGTCACTTTTCATATTAAATAATATACTATTTTAAAAGATAAAATAAAATTATCTAATACAACATAATACAATGGTTATTTCACTTATAGACTGTGTGCTTTTCAGGTGTATTTCAAGAATGTTTCATTGACTATGTGACAGACTGATTTTCTGTTTTTCAACATGATTTCATTTTCGAAATTTCTAGTCATGAACAATAATCAAATTCAAGAGTTAATCCCCCTGTTACCTTGTACATGCTAAACTGTCACCTTTAAGAATATAAATATTTAACTTACATTTTCATTTTTAAATATATTTAAAAGGAAAATTAACATATGCAAATTTCAACAATTTGTCATTTGTAATGAACTCCTGAGCATTAATTACCCTGTTTGTTTTGTTTTTTTTTCACTCAATATATATCTGCATACTGTTGAACGAATCGCTCCCAAGTCAGTTTGCCCATCCCCCCAAGACAATTTTCTCCCAGTCAATTTGACCCAATGATTAAGACAGTTCGCCCCAAAATCCCCCCCCCCTCCAACTTGTAAAACAATTCACCCGTTACATTTCTTCATTTTGGCGACTTTTTTAGTAATTACCGGTAGCTAATCTATTTATTTTTTCTTATTGTAATTTATTTAGCAGCTATAAAATGGGGTGAGGATATTCTTCATTATGGCAGGTGTCACACTGTAAAGTCTCGTGACAAGGTCTTACTTCCATGCTGCACTCTACTCAGTTGAGGACATGACATATCCAAATTATACCATACTGTCAAACGTGTCCTTTTATAACTCCTATCAGTATTTCTTGATCACTAAGCATTTTAAAAAAAAAATTGAATGCATAATCAAATTTTTCCCAAAAAATGTGACTTGAAATACCAAGCAGATTTCTTTTCCCTACAGCATTTGACAAGCAGCAATGCGACTGTTCCTTAAAATGTCACAAGCCAAGCAGTTTTAATAGGGTAATTATATACATGTTAAAATGTTGATAATTTTTTTCCTTACAAAAATATTTTGTGCAAAATTTTTTCCCTGTAAATTTTGGGTGTGGACTGTCCTAGTTGATGCCTAAATTTGCAGGATGAAAAAAAAAGTAAAAAAATGAGAAAAAAAATGCATAAGATGGTGGGATCAGTGGCTCTAAAACTCTGTTTGTATTTGCAAAATTCTCGTGGAATGAGTTGTAATTGGAAAGTTAGAAAAACACAAGTTCATTGCATAAAAGTATTAAATCAAAAATTTTATGCAAGTGTGTAAAATTAAAGATGAATTCAGGTTCTACACCTCCATATGAAATAACTGGACATTATTGGTCGAGTGGTAAAAGCAAAATTCCACCTACTCACAACTTAAGTAACCCCATATAATATTTAATTAATTATACTTGTAGAAAATATCCTTTAACTTTGACTCAGCAATATCAGGGGCATCATCTTCTATTTCTTCATGGTTGCCAAGAAATGCTTCCTTGTGAAAATCTTTATTTATCATGCCATCTTGTTCCATTTTAACAGCATCTAGATGGTCTTGGGGTTGAAGTTTGTCTAGTGGTATAGGTTGTTGCATGTTTACTACGTCTTCTTTCATTTTCATCTTGTCCAGCATTGGAATGCCTCTACAGACAACATTCTGCATATGCAATAAAAGTAAGGCAATAACCGAAAATAGTATCAGTTTCGACATGTTTTGTTAAATGTAATGTATTCAAAAATCGTTGATGTTCTGTGTTTTGCTATGGGCACTTCCTTGTGTACATGTGTTTTATTGTGTACGCATAACGACATTAGCGCCCCCTATAATTTGTGCTTACTTTGATGACGACATTCAAACCGAAGTACACTTGCAAAATGAGTCATTGCTACGTCACGATAGAATTCCCCAAAATTAATTCATTTTTAAGAAGATTTAAACGTGTACATATCAAAGCATCGATGAAATTTGACGATGTAGTATATATTCACATGTAACAGGTATTTTTTGTATGAACAAGGACCAAAACAAGTTTTTTCGTAACTTGTGTTTTTTCTGTATTAATACACACACATTCGTTGAGTGCACGTTCTCGAAAATGGCGGATACGAAACAGCATCCTACGCTACCAAGAGACTTTAGTAAAGTTATTTTAACACTCGACAATGTTCTTATTCCTGAAGATAAGTTGTCGCCAACTCCTTCCTTACAAGACGGACTCGATTCTGAAACAGAAATGGACTTGAGGATAATTGGTTGTGAACTGATTCAGACGGCTGGAATCTTGTTGAAACTTCCTCAGGTAAGCCTATGTCGCCATGTTGAAAATATCTAAAAATTTGCATTTTTATAGACTGATAAAGTCGGATTGGTCATTTTTGTTGTTGTTTAGACTGTACTTTTTATTTATTCTATTTGCAGGTTGCAATGGCTACTGGTCAAGTGTTGTTTCAGCGATTTTATTATTCCAAATCTTTTGTCAAGCACAATATGGAGGTGAGTACATTTTTGTGTTCATATTTAACTTTAGTTGACCAAATATTGTTTTTTTTTTTTTTTTTTAAACTTTTTTATTAGAATCTTTGGTCAAATAGTTGGTATGGTGTTGATTAGTTGACTACAAAATGATGACAAACTGTTTGGACTTGTCCATTCTCGAATTTTGATGTGGCATTTTAACCAATGCAGGCCACTACATTCCTATCAATCGACTCTTTTGTACCTTCATTGTTACAGGTAGCAATTTATTCTGAGGCCTCTTATCAGTTCTTGTATGCTTCTGTATTGTATTTTTTACCATGACGTGTTACATGATTGTAAATTTTGCTAAAACTTCTCATGGTAACAGTTCCTATTTTAACTCCCACTGAAAATGTACTATATCTTACGAGTGTAGTATATATTGGGGATATTTGTGTGGGGGTGCAAACGGAACTCTTCTCTTGCACCATAATTTCTTTTAAAATAAATTGCATTTGAATATTTTAAAAATCTTTTGATTAAATTCACCTGTTTTAGGTTGTTGCAATGGCTTGCATTAATTTAGCTTCCAAAATTGAAGAAAGTCCAAGAAGATTAAGGGATGTTATAAATGTGTTTCATCATATAAAACAACTAAAATATCAAAAGTAAGTATCTTTTATATAAAAAATTATTTTCATATTTTTATTGTATCATGCAGATTTATGTTCTTTTCTTTAATTAACACATTGATGAACCTCAGTTTCATTATCTGTAGCTTGAAGTTACAACTGGGATTTGTAGCTTTAAATCATTCAAAATTGTAATAACAATTTTGATGGGATTCCAGTCACATCATTACTATTCATAGAAGATGGTGCTTCCTGTTGAATTGCAAGGCTAAAATATATTGTTGGTAAAGTTCAGCTATATACATGTATCTATAACCAAATTTTCTAAAAAAAAAAAAAAATAAAATAAATAAATAAATATGTAAAGTAAACACATTTATTACCTGTTTTCGTTTGTAAATTTTGTAAAAGAAATTTATTTACTTGCAAATTCATTCAATGATATGTATATTTGCTTTGTAAATATTTTTTCCCCCAGTTTCTGTAAATTTATAATATCCAAACATTTTATTATAAACTAGATTTAAAAAGATTTTGTTAGTTTTGTTAAGTTAAATATGTGATCAGGTTTTAATACTGTTTTCTTTTTGCTGCATTGCACAGCATCTGGAATCTATCTTGATGAGGCACAACACTAAACTACCTGGATGTACAACTATGTAGAAGTGATTGGGGTGGTGACCACATGACCTTTGACCTCAAGTATCCACACATGGCACCCCAACATGTTGTGGTTGTTTGTCAAAGTGACACCACACTATCACATCATTCCCTGGGTCAGTCAGAGATGTAATGGTTTGTATGATACAATATAGTAAGTTTATATAATATTTGCAGCCAGTGGCCTTTCTGCTTTATAATTCTTTGTTGAAGTAAAATTATTTTGCCATTATATATTTTTTAGTTTAAGAAAAAAATCATTTCAGTATAGCAATATTGTAAACGGTTAATGAGTTGAATTATTGTATACAATTGTAAAGACAAAATCAGTGATGTCGCGTTTATCGCCGATGATCGATTGTCGGTCGATGTCAGGGCAGCAATCCTAATAATCGATCACAAGATTAATAATTGATCATTGTCGACGTCGGCGAGTAGTGTCCGGATTGTAGTAAAGTCTGTTTCCTTTCCAGTTCTTGCTACTAAAGTCAACAAAGGTGGACAAGGATCGGATAATATATTGTATCCAGACACTTTTTACACAGTGCGATGCTTTGGCCACTATCAGTCTATCGGGGCCAGGAGCTATCTGGCCTTTTTACTTACAATCACAAAGCAAGAACACATGGCTTTTACAATTAAAGTTTTTATATTCAGCCTTATTCGTTTGTGAATACTGTATTTATATTCAGCTTTATTTGTTTCTGAATACTGATGTACAGTTATTAAGTACCGTAATCCTTCTATGTATTCGGACAGATTTTAATAATTTCATTTTCAAGTGTCCGAGAATTTAGAAGAAATTCGAAAATTAAATATCTTGAAAATTGGGGGTGTCCGAATATTTAGAGTGTCCGAAAAATTAGAGACATTTTAGAGCCGATTTTGGTTCCCGGTTCCCTCTCGGTATTTTAAGACATTATCAACAGCGATATCCACGTATCTATCAATGATAAAGTAAAATTTTGAATTAAATACAAGCAAAAGTTACCTTTTGTGTTGTTTATTTCATTAATTTTATTTTTTAAAGCATTTATTGATCAATAATCATGATTCTCTAAGTAATACACATCGAGGTCACCATTTTGTTTACAAGAAAACGTGACTTTTTTCATTAACTTCCAACGTTTGAGGTGCACCAACATGCCGCTTTCTACTTGTAATTGTCTGCAGTCAAATTAATTATTATACATCGTGTGTTGCATTATTTGTGGATCAAGTTCAGAGAATTTCGTTTCAATCAAATATTCAATATTTTACCATGCGTATGTGTACATTTTAAGAAATGGCAATGCAAAGATAGAACAAGTTCCGACTCCCGACTTCCGTAAATAAAAGGTAAAAATTAAATTATTTTAAATCATATTTCAAACATATTTTAATGTTATTTTCATCTTGGAAAACGTTTTTTTTTTTTTATCGCATTTGTCGGCTGGAACAATCACATGGTTGTTTCTGGAATTCCCATAACAAACACTACATGAGAATAAGTAAAAAACGTCACTTCCTGTTTTCATCAGAAAAAAAGTCTTTGACGTTGAACTAGTGTACCGACAAGATTCTGTTTTACACGATTTTCTCAGCAGTAAACATTAATTATAATCAACTTTCACTTTCATAGAAAATTAAAGCACTTATCAAAGGTATGATTTTATTTAGTTTACATAAAAAATGTTAATACATTGCACATACCTGTTTCACGTTACGATGCAATGGCGCCAATACACAATGAAATAAAAGTGTGAAAACAACAAATTATTGTTAAAATAATTGAAAACATCAAAGTTTCTTCTTGATTTTATTAAATCTTTATTTCAAGCGCTCTGTATAACATGCTGCAACTGAATTTTAGCAAAAACGTGTCCGGATTTAGAGGTAAAAAATTGCCGTCCGAAATTGGAGGAAATTTAAAAATTATTAAAATTCAAAAATTAGGGTGTCCGAAAACATAGAGGGTCCGAATACATCGAAAGATTACAGTAATTCTGTATCGATTAATTGATCGATTATGCCTCTCCGATTATCGATTTTTTGTCAGATTGGACATCACTAGACAAAATACTATTAGTCTATCATTATATTTACATGTTTATATGTACCAAATAAATGTTTGATGAGTGGAAACTAATCAATGATCAAATAAAAAGATCAGTGTCTGTGTTATACTTTGTGTTGTTTACATTTATGTTAATTTTAAATTGTGTACACACAAATTAGTTAAGAAAAACTCATTTGTCTGAGAAAATTTTCTAGTTGTGTGAATTATACTATAGCTTTACACAGGAACCAATGTTGTGGAGAGCCCTAATCAACTTGACAAGTGAAAATCCAAGTGGCTGGTATTGACATTTTAATGTTAGAAATCGAAGTAATAATCTCAAATTAAAGTTGGAACATTTTCGTTAAAAATTATTACAGTGTAAAGATGATGTAGTTTTGTAAAGCAGCATTGGTAATGATGTTGCTAAATGTGCTGCATAGACTAGTTTAAATATTTAAAAATGAAAAATGAAAAATTGCTAAACTCATTAAAGTCATGTTCTATACTTTTTCTTGATTTTTTTAGATGCACATTTGCACTTGTTTAATTAGATTTCCTGAATTTTCCCATTTGTTATAATTTTTTGTCATTATGGTTAAATTTAATTTTCAAACATTGATGTTTGGAGCTTTATGTGGCCAATTTTAAAGACTTTTTTATACTGGTCTACCCTTTTTTATATTGGGTTTATGTGCTGCATCATAGTATAAAAAATAATAAGTTTGTTACCTGTACATGTATGTCGTACAAAAATTGATGTTGCAATGATGCATTATATACATTTTGTAGAACAAATTTGTAATGGGGATAAAATGATGACAAATTGCCTTCTCCAAATTTTCTTAATAGTTGTAGTATTCCATCAAATTTTTGGTATCAATAATGTCACGATATTTCATGGACATTGAACATACATATATATGTTTGTTGACAACATGATGGCCAGTGGGATGATCAATATCTCTTGAATTTCACGAATGTATAATTTAATATTGTCTTTTTGTGTTTTGTAATAAATCTAGTTTCTTTAGTTTCAAAAGTGAAATATGGCTATGTCGAGTACAGTTTGTATTAAACTATTGACACTTGTATAGAAAAGATGAAACAGTAATCCAGAAAAATAGACTAGTGATGATTGTGATCCTTGCTTTTCTAATATCCGATCATCAGCAGAAAAGGGTTACTTTTATTGAACCTAATTTTAACTGTTACAATTTCAGTTTTTTAAATGAAAATTGTGCTGAATGATCTTGTGAGTCTATCAGTCTGTCTGTAAATAAGTTAACAATCACCTTCCACCAAAGTATAGATGATGTCTATAGACTAGCTGACCTTATAATTGGTGAAGGCACGCCAGAAGCAACAACTAATGATGGATTGTGACTTTAATTGATGTTTGAACACAAGATGAAAAGTTCAGTTATTCTTGGTACTTAGACATTAAATTTGTATTTCTCAACTTGGATGTATTATACAAATAAATGAACATAATTGAAATGATGCTTAATGAAGATAAACCTGCTAGACTTGTTAAAAGCACCATTTGATATTGTAATACATGTATAACAAAATTGAAGCCTATATACATAGTGGTTAGAGGCCTATTAAAAATATATAATCATGAGGTGTTTTATAAGTGACAGTCGTAGATTAGAACACAAACTGATGTAAAATTGTTGCTTGTTATATACATGTATATATATATATATATATATATATATATATATATATATATATATATATATATATATATATATGACTACTACTTTGTAGTTTTTCACAGAGATCAAATGGCTTACAACTGTTATATGATGTCAAGCACATGGTTTTACATTGATTTTATTTTCAAGGCCACTGGTTTGCTATTATATGATAGATAGTATGAAAGATGCTATGCAGTAAAAAGAGAACAGTGTTATTTGTTTTTCATTATTAGATACCCTCATCTAACATCAGATATGCCATGTTTTTATTTACTTTACTTAACAGGGTAATACATCCATTAGTACTGGATCAGAATTACATCAACACTAAAAACCAGGTGATCAAGTCAGAGAGGAGAGTTTTAAAGGAGCTTGGGTTCTGTGTCCATGTCAAACATCCTCATAAGGTGGGTTATACTCTCAATTTTACTAGCTACATTTAATTGTATGTTTTTGTTTCCAATAATTGTAATGAAAAGAAATACATGTTTATGAAATAAACCTATGGGGTAATGGGATTCACCAGTATACAGTGTGTTACCCCATACCTCTGTGGGGTAATGGGATTCACCAGTATACCTTGTGTTACCCACACATCTTATGTTCATTATCAATTGTGTGTTTATAGAAAATGTGTTATTGTATTTGATTTTAAGGTCTTTTAAAATTATTATTAAAGCTGTATTGGATGTCAAAGTTTTGAGGGTTTTCAGAATTTGTTGACTTAATTAGTTCAAAGTGGTGTGACAAGGTACATTGGTGAACCCATTTTTTTCTTCAAACTTTTTATTACTTTCAAACTGTAGAAAAATGTTTAAAAGATTGCATTGTTGCAGAAAAGATCATTTCAGGGACATGGGCTATTTACTACAAATATACAGTATATGTTTATGTGTAAACTTGTCTCTTGCAGATAATAGTGATGTTCCTGCAAGTTTTGGAATGTGAAAAAAATGCCAAACTAGTTCAGTGTGCTTGGTAAGTTTCCTATTTTAGATTTTCTTTTTTTAGAATTTAAGTAAACTTGTATGTATGAGACTGTAATATGTTTAAATAGTTCTTTGTCTGACAGCAGGAATTCTTCATATAAGATTTGGGTTAATTAATGTTGACTCCTGTTAGTTCATGAATTTTGGTAAGTTCATTATTTTAAAAATTCTTTTCAAAATATGTCCAAATATTGATTTAAATAACAGAAAGTAGATATCATTTTAATGTGTTTATCAGGAATTTAATTTTTGTTTTGAAAATTAATAAAATTGTGTGGTAATTTGTTAATATTTCTTCTTTTTTTTTTCTTTTTTTTTTGTTCAAGTTTACGGCTTTTTTTAAAATTGGTCATTATAAAGATCATAAATAGGTGCATTTGTGAGCTTGTTGCAATTAAATTGTTGATAAATACATTAACTGGTTTTCCTTTCTGTTTGTGAAGTGTATGTGGAAACCATATTAACATTTTATTTTTCCTTTTTGCCTACCCCAGATTAGGTGGGTAGAGATGTGTTGCATTACTCCATCCATCATCAGCCTTGTATCATCACCATGGAAACCAGATGAACAACAGAAGTGGAGTTGAGTCTATCTACAGTTGTGAAGTAGAGATGTTATGTGAAGACTTCAAATTCGTGGTTTTATTCTGGCAGAAGAGGAAAATTTGGTGTTTTTTGTTTATAAATAGTGTTATTCACATAAAGGAAATAATATGATTGTTGTCAACATGCTTAAAGAAATTTAATATCACTTGCATGTTTCCAACATTTAACTTTGTAAGACGGAAAAAATCTGAAAAGTAGAAATAGAAAATAATATGATGGTATTTTTGAGAAGGCAGAAGATTATCAAAAGAAATCAATTTGCCAAATATCAAGAAAACCGATCTTTTATTTAAGATAACAAGAAAATGAAAATTGATATTTCATTCAAAAGATAACATTCTATTAAGCAATAGAAATATATCTTAGAAACTTTTAATTTATTTGGAGTTGAGTAAACTGTATAATTACATAACATGTATGTTGCAGTATGTAAACAGATCTTTTCAGGTACTGATCCACTAAAATCTGGTTTTTTACAAGCACAAATGTGTCTTTGACAACTATGGTGGTGGCTGAAGGACAATAAAAGGTGGAGAATGTGTAGTAAAGTATTGTAAAAAGAAAAACCCACCAGGAACTACAAACAAGGTTAAATAGAGATTGGAATGGGGTACAGATGTACATGTATAATGATGTCAGGATATTTGTGTGTTATTCTATCTTTGTACAATGTTTAATGTTTATTTGAAAGTTACAGCTTACATCTCTTATGGGATAGGCAAAGAGGAAAAATGGTTTGTATGAATTTGGTTTTCCACATGCTGTCGTCTTTTTGAAATTTATGTACAGAAATGAAATATAACAATCAAAAAATTGATGTGTATTTCCACATTTTGTTTGCTTGTACACTACAAATGAAAATATTTTGAAGCAGGCGTGCCAAACCTAAATATATATTACAAGTTGAGAATGGGAATATATTGTTTTTATATCAAAATAAAGCAAATTGGCAGTTCAGCAATGTGGTTGGTATAATGGGTTTTGATGGTAAAAATCTGCCAATATTCTGAAAACATATAATAATAAATTTAAGAATACCATCTTTTTATTAAGATAAAAAAGACCAGGAAATTTATGTTTTTGTCTCTTAAACCAAGAATTGTGACACCTACTGTCCAAAACAACCTTTTATTTGCAACAACATGTACAAAATGTATATAAAAGTTTTAACCTCTGTACCAAATTTTTACCTCTACTAGAAATTTTACTGGTTTTAAGAACGGGTCTAGTTTACACAAAGTTAAGACCAGTGGTATTTTAGATCTCTGTTCTGTAAGGACATTTTTTGAATATAGTTAAGCTATAGTTAATTCATGCATGCAATATTTCAGACATTTGCTAATTTCATGGCGGAGGTTTTAATCCTAGTATTTTGACTTTGCCCTCTGTCCGTAAAATGTACTCTTCCTGCATAAACCAAGAGTTTACAAACATAGTCTGTGAATAATACTGAATTTTTTTTAACTTCTCACAATAACTAGCATGTTCAATGACTTGAAAAAGTATAAAATGTATTTATTGTTTCAGGAACTACATGAATGATAGTTTTAGAACGGATGTGTTTGTTAAGTACCAACCTGAAACCATAGCCTGTGCTTGTATCTATCTAGCTGCCAGACAATTAAAGGTACATAAATTCTTTATACAAGTGTGTGTGTGTGTGCCCGCGAGCATGTGCGTGTGTGTGATTATCAGTATTTCACCTGGTTACAGTTTGGTCATTTGTGAAATATAAAATTTCTTGAATCCTGAATGAATAATGTTAAAAAATTTGTAACCATTTGCAATTATTGGATTGTTTCTTGGGGCTAAGATAAAGATTCATAATTTGATTTTGAGAGTGAAGTGAGTTTTATGCTCCAGTTGGAGCTTTTACACCTGTATCAAAACAGTTAAAATGGTAAAACTGGTGCATAGAAAAAACAATGTCTTTAAAAGCCAACTGAAACTTTCTAGCTCTTGAATCACCTAGAGTAAGTAGTTTTGTTAGTGGATAGTTGAGTTTTAACATGTAACTGTACTTTTATCTATTTCTAGATTCCACTTCCGAACAATCCTGCATGGTATGCTATATTTAATGTTGAAGAAGAAGATATAAAAGAAATTTGTTTAACAATACTCAAACTTTATGCAAGGCCAAAGGTAGGAACTCTATGTGGTTCAACACTCATAATTGTGACTAGTTATTACATGAAAAGTTTAAATGATTTAAGTTTAAATAAATTTTAGTTCAACAGATAAAATTAACTTTCAGTTCAACATGGTTGATAAATATTTATATACGTGCATAAATGTAGTTTATAACTTGCCTTTTTGAACCTAACTAATTTGAATAAGATGCTGGGTCATACATAAGATTTTAAATATGTGACATACTGCTTAGTTGCTTGTTGCTCGACTTAGAGAGTACTATCAACTGGTTTACATAGTGTCAGTATAATGTGACCAGGAGAATGTTATACCCCTGTACAGCATACTTAGTGTAAGCAAAGATATCAGTCACCGATTTGACATAGTAAACTTTCACCTTAAAACATAGTCCCACAACTCATGTTTGTTCTAAGATTAATCCTAGATATTAATAAACTTGCTCTTGTCATAAAAATATATGAAAATTGTTGAAAGAGGTTAAACATAACAACCAACCAACCTCCTGACAAATCCTTCCTTTGACTACATATTCTTACTTTTTTTCTTTGCTGGATCTCTACTGTACTTTTATCAGTAATAAATATATTACTAAACAAGTTAATTTCATCTAGTCTCTCTTGCTTCAAATATATTATGCTTTTATAAAGATGAAATTGGTAAGTTAAACAGACAATCATGTGACAAGAAAAGGTCTGATCACTTCTATATGAAAAGAAGCTAAGCAGTGACTATGTTTCCATTCTTGGTAGCCAAAATCGCCATTGGCTACTAATTTTTGAGAAATTCTTTCAAAAAGTAACATATTTATTCACAAATTTTTGAAATTTGGCTACTAGAAATTTTAAATTTATGGAAACATAGAGTGATGCTTAGAACAAATGCTTAAAATCAAACCTTTGAAAATCTAGAAAATTGATACATGTACATATACATGTAGTTTGTATAAAATGTACATTTTTTCTTAACCTCATTTTAGTGTATTTAGTGTTAATCATATATCTTTATTTTGTTATTTTAGCCAAATTATGAAGCAATAGAAGGGAAGGTCAATGAAGCAAAGAAGTTACAAATAGAAGCTAAAATGAAAGCCAAAGGTTTAGCCTCATCTGAACATGGTACTCCAAATTCATCTTCCAGACAAAGTAAGTTATAGGAGTAAAAGAATTAAAATATTAGCTTAAAGCTGCATTAAGTTTTCCAAAGAAAAAAATAAAACGGTGCTAATCTAATAAATGATGTTCCTAATGAACAATGTTACATTTGGTTCAACGATAAAAGCTCGAATAAATACAGAAATTACAGTATTTGCCCAGCAAGATGCAGCATTTTGGATCTAATATTAGAACATGGTTACGTCATCAAAACCCGGGTCATTTAAACACAACTTTCAAAATGTTGAAATACGATAAATTAAACACAGAACTTCTTGAATTTGTCATTTGTGACTTAGTAAGGGAAAAATAACACCATTTCAAATACATCTGGATATTAATGAAGGACAATTAATGCAATCTGTCATGTTTCACTTTCAATTCTAGGCTTTTCCGTACATCCGTGCGCATGCTCCGAGCTCATCATTACCATCGTAGAACACTGACCAACCGGTCAGAGGATTCCGTTTATTTACAGCTAAAAGAAATGAAATTTTAGAAAATGAATGTCACGGATCGTGGTTAGAAGATATCTACTTTTAAAAAAAAATATTTTTAGAAAATCAAAAAAATTCAGAAATTTGGTAAACTTAATGCAGCTTTAATATGTTCAAATCTTAAGTTTATATTGATTTAGGATAAATCATTGATTGGAAGGTGTAATTTGAATTTGCCATGCTATATCTTCACCCTGTGTTGATGTTTTATTTTTCAAGCTCTGTTTCTACAGCTTCCCTTATAGCTTTGTGAGTGTCATTATAAGTAAAAAAAATAACTTGACTGGAATGTCATTTTACCTTTAAACACAATATTATTAACATCTACCTATATTTTGTTTATCAACAATTGACATTTTAAATTTCAGATTCACCTAAGAATGTCAGTCCAAATCCTTCATTAATGGCCAGTATAAAGAGTAGATTAGAAGCAGAAAAAAGCCGACATTCAGATAACGGTTCATTGTAAGTACAGAACTTAAATTAATTTGTATCTTCATTTTTGCGTAAATCATATTGAATTTTAATTTGTTTTAAACTATAAAAAAAGTTTAAATTTTGGAAGAAATTTTTATGGCCAGTAAATTGAATAAAATTGATAGTTATTACATGAATTTCTTTTTAGAATATGGACTCCTCTACATTAGGACAACTAAAGTTCTAGAATTACATGTAATTCTTTCAGTGTGATATTGTTTTCAAAATTATTTCTTTTCTCTGACCATTGGCTTTTTGTCATGGTTGGGTTAATTTATATTGATTTTTTAGTCATGGGGAAGAAGTGAATGATATGTAACTAAAGATTAAAGAAAAAATCAGAAATTCCACATAGTTACTTGCTTAGTGGCCTAAAGCATTGTTCATGAATAGTTGCTTTTGAGGGGGCCTATGACTGCCTAGTGGCCTAAAGCTGTGTTCATGAATAGTAACTTTTTAGGGGGCCTACAATTGCATAGTGGTCTAAAGCAGTGTTCATGAATAACAATGCTTGTTACCACCTGGGATGGAATCGCTTAGATAGATCCTACTGATAGAAAGTTTCTCAGTTTGTTTCCCAGATGTTTTGTTTTCACAAGTTACTTTGGTTTCCTTAACCATATCATAACTGGCTATCTTGATATAAGTTAAAGAATTAATTTGGACATCAAACAAAATCACTCCACTTCAGATATTTTAAAATGTATATTAAAACCAGTTTTTTACCCATGCACATTTCATGTATATTAAATTAAATTGCAATAATGTCATATGATTGATCTTTTTACTACAGAAAGAATCATGTCAGAAAGAAGAGAAGTCATTCTCCAAGTGATAGAAGTAGATCAAGGTATGTTATTTGACATATATGAAGTAAGATTGTAGGATTTACTTTTTTTTTCTTTTTTCTTTTGCCCCAAAGTCAATTAATTGATCCATGTTCAAATCTTTTACATATTACATCATTGATATATATTTATTGCCTGTTAATTTCTTAATTAAAGATGAACACATTTGTACATGTATATAATTAAAGCTGAACTTTCTGTGATAGTGTGATAGATTTACATGCAAAAGATCAGAAACATATAACTAGAATTTTTGCATTTATAATGTAGTTTAACCATTAATATGAAAATAAAAATTTCTATGAAGTCCACATTTTCTTTTTAAAAAAATGTATACAACATCTGAGATTATGTGACTTATATAGATATATACACACATGATGATTTATCAATTTCTTTACAGAAATAAGTTTTTATTTTGGTGTTTTTTTCTATAAATAGAATAGTTGAAACTTGTATTTAAAATCTCAATGGTGTATTAATTTTCGTTCTTTTAGATCGACTGATTCAAGTAAGAGTGCGAGTCTATCACCAGTAAGAAAACGTAGAAAGAATAGAGCTGTTACTCCACCAAAGTACAAGAAAGATCGCTATTCACCTGATCGCTATATAGTTAAAGAACATAAACATTCACATAAAAGGAAAAAACGTTCCTATTCTAGAAGTAGAAGTAGATCTCTTAGTCCACAATCTGATAGATATAGTAGAGTTAATCATCGTAAAAAGCATTACAAGGAAAAAGATCATTATTATTCACCAGAAAGACATCATTCTAAAAGACATAGAAATGGTCACAGAAGTGACTCCAGAGAAAAGTATGACAAATATGATAAATATGAAAAATACAGGCGATAATGTATGTAAGTTATAGAAACAATGTACATGTATATGCAAGTCATGAAGAAAAAAAGAAAAAAGGTACTGTGATAATATTTGTCCATAACATGGTGCATGTGATATTAAAGAAATGCAAAATCTGGTATTTTGAAATGTTTCTTGTTGACATAAAGTATTGGAAGATAAATCATGGTAGATTTTGATATAAAATTGAATCGGGTAATTATGTGAATGGTTGGATGGATTGGAGGTCACAAAGTTTCTTCGTGGCATAGTTGTTGATTTTGTTAGTTGTATAATAATTATAGTTGCAGTGCGACTGAAGAGTGAAATTTTGAGTGTTTTATTATTTGTTTCATTGAAGGCCTGATTGGTGCAAGTGTAATATGTCATGGGTTAATTTGAAAACTTTTTAATTTGCTGATAAAAAGCATTATAAATAATTAATGTAACTAAATATTGATTCAATATGTAAAATGGAATATTTCTAGTCTTTATGGGCATTAATACTTCAAATTTTCAATAAAACATGGAAAATTTTGATGACAGTTTTGCTCCATATCTTCATGTATAAATTATGGATAAAGATTTCAACATTTCCATGGTTTTCTGCCATAGTGTTGATTTTTTTAAAATTAATTTTTGGACATAGGTTTGTTTATCTCAGGGTATTGATTTATTTGAGTTGTCTCTTCGCAGTAATGATGTGTGCAGGAAATGGTACATATGTTATCAAAATTGTAAAATTGTTGTTAACAAGCAATGACACTGTGTAAAGCAATGTTTTTGAATAAGTAATGTGAGAATGAATTGTTTAAAATTTACCTGTATTATGTACAGATCTGATATTTTTATGTAATTTGGAATTCATCATTGATGAAAAAAATGTAATAAAATGTTTTGTATAAATTATTTAGTATTGTTTATACATGTATATGGGGATACATTGTGTATAGTTAGAAAATGTAGTGTCTGTTACCTTTTATGTTATAAACAATGTTGATGTATTACAGATGATTGTACATTATACATGGTAAAACTCGAGTTCCATTCATATAAGCTATCTAAAAGTGTGTGCTTTTATAGGTCACAGTACCTCATTGCCTAAATTTTAATCAAACTTGACTTGTCACATCACTTGCCAATGGTCATTGGTTTTCTTCTCATACTCTTGTTTTCCTCCACTAAACCTAACAGTATTTAAATGAAAGTGATGTCTCAATATAAGTGAAATATTCTTGACTTGGATGTTAAACCCTATTAATCAATCAGTCCCTATATAAGTTATGGGTTAACAAGAGCACCGCCGAGCGTAGCATTATACGCCCGTGTTATACTGATCGAGTAGTACTATTTACTAGTGTGGCAACACCTTTAGGGGTTTCGCGGGAAAGAATGGAACAATCTAGAGGATTTCTATCAGTAGAGCTCATCCACAGAACTTGCCACTCAAAAGTTTGACACAGACCTAACGGATAAGTGCCAAACCTACCAATAATTTGGTAAAGAATTGGTTACTTTAATATGGGTACGAATTCAAAACGGTACGTTAAATTGTTTTTGGATGATAGCGCCGACTTTAAACAGTTATTGTGATTTTATGTAAAAGATAGAAAAAATATAAAAATACCGTCTTTTCCGTCAGATCTTAAACATTTTTCGGTCAATGGACGACTTTTTCGTACAATGAACTGTTATTGAACAGGAGTGCGTTAAACGTAATTGTTTTTTGGAAAAATTCATTTTTCGCATGTTTGACCCCAAAATTAAGTATGATACCGATTTTTCCCAAAAATTTCACCAAGTTAGATAGCTAGATCGCATTAGACTCCATAACCTCAGAAATTTTTAGCAAAATCTATCGAGGAGTTTTCAAGGTCCCCAAGATGCAAATATATGCTGCTAAAAAGGAGAAAGTTGTCGCCTTTATCATTTCAAATCCAGAGGATGTTCCGAATGAATTCGTCACTAATCCTCTAAATTGTTCCATTCCTTACTGAGAAGTATAAGTACAACTAGGATATATGTATGTAAAAATATATTGCTAAATGGATAGTGGTAGACTGCTATATAATTCATATTCATTTCCAGGAAGGAAGAAGTTTAAAATATAATGTTAGGTCATGGCAGTGTTTTCATGTGTTAAGCATTGCATGCAGGAAGATTTTAGGAAACAAATACATTTTTTGTCTGAAATGTTTTGAGAACCTTTTTTTTAACCAACCTGAAATAATTTATATCTATAAAGCTTAATTATAATTTGAACTGTTGTCGTGATCTGTGCAGTATGATAAAAAGGTGTTTTAAGTTAAAAAAGGGGCATAACTCCTCCAAAAATAATCTGAAAAAGTTGTAATTCGAACTTGCACCAGATAATAACATCGTAAATGTGTATACCAAATTTCATTTGAATCCATAAATAGTTGTAGGCTCTGATGATCGGAAACCACATGGTCATACATACAAAAATTTCTAAGTTAAAAAAGGGGCATAACTCCTCCAAAAATAATCCGAATAAGTTGTAATTCGAACTTGCACAAGGTATTACCATGGTAAAGCTGTATACCAAATTTCATTTGAATCCATAAATGTTTGTGGTCTCTATTGAACGGAATACAAATTGTTAACAGACGCCCGCCGCCCGCCCGGACGGACAGCACCGTAACATAATACGTCCCGTCATATGACGGGCGTATGAAAATGGGAAAAAAAATTGCTACACCACTTCCCCAGAGTTTATTACATGTAATTTCAAATGACTTGTAGTCAAATATGACTTCATTGAAGTTAGTGATGCAGTAAAAACAAAACAAAGATTGACATTATCTTCATAAGTTTTATTATCACACCGAGATACCAGTAGTCTGTTCAAGATTTAAAGGCCTGTTGCAAATAAACTGATAAATTCAAGTATCAGATATATGTAATATCGAATAGGAGGGGGTTATAAAATAGAAAAATCAACAAACAGTTGTTCAAATGATTTTATTTAGAACATCTAAGTAGCAATTGTGTGTGGATTGTTGGGAACAAAATCTGTTTTTAAAATGAAAAGAAAACAGTGATTTTATTAAATACAACAACAAATGACATCAAAAGAAGTGAGAAAATAAGATTTTGTTTAGTACCAAGAGAGATCATTTGAAAAATGCAAAAGAATTTTTGTTGTTTTATAGCAGTTTTGATTACTATAGACTGTTTTTGCAGTCTTTTTCATACATTTATTCTATATAGATTTGCATTACATGTACTCTACATGTACATGTATATGCAATTTCCGATTGTTAATTTCTTCTCTCTCTTTTGCCAAAATAAATTTTCTATATAACTACATATGCTTGAAATTACCATATATTATTAAATAAATGGTAAAAGAGTTGATAAATTCATTATTGATGATTTAGCATGTATATATAACAGTCATACCATCCTGTATACCCTCTGATACCATCCAGTATACCCTCTGATACCATCCAGTATACCCTCTGATACCATTCAGTATACCCTCTGAAAGTCCCAAATAACCAGCAACATAAAGAAGAGACATAGCACTGCATACTTAGATAAACAATTGTCCATATAATAATAATTACAAATAATGAAAACAATCTTCTGGCTCAGGTAAGCCAGATATTAAACAATCCACTGACTCAGATAAGCTAAATATAAAAACAACTGTTCTCTCATATCGTTTAACAATCCTTCTCATGTTATATAGACACAATCATACTGTACATTAAGTACATGTAAATATATACAACACAATATGATCTGAAATATAAATATTTTAACACTGATAATGTTGTCGTCATATCCATTAACAGAACAGTCATAACCAGTGAGAAGCAGGATCTATTTAATCTTAAACTTTATATTGAAGATTTTTTTGAGAAATGACACAATTTCCATACCAGATTTATAATTCAAACTTTTTCATGGTTAAGTACCTGAATATTCCTTGAAATAGTTCAGTTTCGACATTTAAAATAACCAAAAATGTTTTTATTGCCAATTTACAAACCTTGAAGATTAGTGCATACACTTGATTTTTTATTTACCAGCACAGCAGTACTCATGATTTTGTTTTAGACAGGTTTGCATTTATCTCAAAGTTTAGACAAGCTTGCACTATTTTAAACACAGAAAACACAAACACTGGTTAAGTCAAGTTAACATACATTGTAAATATTTGATAAATCACCAGAATGGACACCAACCTATGTAGCACTGACACAGATTTTCATGAGAAGTGGCTTGTTTTATCAATAATTCAACTTGTGTTGGTACATCTATGGGTTCATCAGTGGGGAAATCTTTACCAGTCAGTTTATCACGGACTCTGTTTACTATGGATATCGCTTTTTTGTTTAACACTTCTGATTGTGAATTATCTCCCCCTCCTGACCCAGCAGTACCAGGAACAGACTTTTTATGACTAGCTTGTGCCATATCCACACTCTCCAGGATATCACCTTGTTCCTGACTTCCTGTGTAGGAATCAGATCGTGCTGTCTTTGGTTTTGGTTTTGTAATAACTGAAAAACAAAACCAAAATTTCATCAATACAACACTGTCGTTAGTGTATTCATTTTTATACTAAACTGAATCTTAAAGTTTGTAAACTTACATGTAGATCCTGAGAAAGTATGCAGATACACATGTAGTTAACGAGCTGTTTTATGGCCTAATATAATTTTATCAATGTTACATTAAACAAACTAAATTAAATAGTAACTGGATACTTCGGTTAGGTTTGTACAAAATAATATTTGACTGAATTTTACATTTTGTATGCTGGTAATTTTTCAACCATTGACAGAAAATTAAGGAAGATTAGTTTTCACACAAGTACATTTTTTGAGCATCTTTGTACAATGTCATCTTTAAGTGCAAGTACAAGTACATGGACCAACAATGTAAAAAAAAAAAAAAAACAAAGGATAAAAGTAGAACGAAGGGAAGGGGGAGGGGTTAAACCCATTCAACATTCTTTTACTGAGACTGAGCCAGTTTTGGAATGGTAGAGGAAACTGGAGTGCCATGAGAAAAACCATCACCTTTCTGATGGGACATACTTTCTCTCTCTAAGAACTGCATTGATAGGGTTTGTAACTACATGTAGATAGTGATTGAGCTGTGTAAAAACATGCTCTAGACTGATTGACCACCAAGGCCACAATTAGTGAAGAAAATTTTTCTCAGCAATAAGAAACCTTAAAATAGTTATATCGTATTTTTCCCTTGAAAGAAAATTTTGCATTTCACATGCTCTTTTTGAAGTAAAAATCAAACAAGAGACTACTGGATTTGCTATTTTTTTTTTCTGTAAACAGTTTGACTGGACAAATGATCTTTTTCATTTAAGTGGCAGACTGGGCTAAGTATTTTTTTCAAAACAGGTGGTTGTGATGTCATAGGTAAATGATTAAATTTTACTGATAAAATGATAAGATAAAATGATAAGATTTAATGCTTTAAGACTCAAGTTGTCAAGGATGCTTGTTTGGTGAAACTTTTTTTGTTGGTGTACATTTAATGGAGTGAAGTAGAGTGGAGTAATGGAGTTTTATGCCCCAGTCAAGATTCTTTCACTTATTTCGAGGCAGTTAGTTCTGGGATGGTGGAGGAAACCGGAGTGCCCAGAGAAAACCACAGACCTTCGGCAAGCAAACTGACAAACTTTCTCACACTAGGATTTGTCCCCAGTGGGATTCGAACCCAGGCTGTGAGAGGTGCTGTGATCTGTAAGCGAGGCTTTAGACCACCTGGCCACCTGAGGCCCCTGTACATTTAATGATAGTTGTAATTGAAAAATCAAAACCAGATTTCTCAACCCTTCACAGCTGACAATGTAGATGCAAAAATTTATCCCTATGAATATTTTTGGTTTTATGTTATCACTATTACAGTGTTTATGTATCTTACCATCCATAAGTCTCCAATTTAACAATGGATCATAAACAAATGCTTCAAGTACAGCCATTAAACTGTCTTTATGTTCTCTTAATACTTCCATAACACTTTCACATGTCATACGATAATTTCCATCTATACCAGTCACCTAGGAAATGTTAAAATAATATTAAATATAAACATAAAATAATTAATTAACAAACATAAACATGATAAATGTTGAACTATGAGTAAGAGAATGGATCAGTTTTACATCTACCTGAATTTAATATCCATGCACTACGTCCACCAGTGTATAATATCCACCTGTGCATTACATTTATCCATACACTACATCCACCTGTGTATAACATCCACCCATCAATTTAAACCACTTTAGGTCATAATTGTTGTAAAACAGCTTTTATTTTTTATTTTTACACAAATTTTGGTTAAAAAAATTTTTTATTAATAAAAAATAATTACAGTTAAGTAAAAATATATGTAGCATGTCCATGTAAATTGCTCAAGAAATTTGAAATGAATGTATATACATGTACATGTATATCCGAGATTTTTAGTAAATGCACAATTAAAGATTCAATTTATTAAAAGGTGAAAATAAGGTATAAGATCTTCTCTATTCATAAAAATGGAATCAAAAATCATAATTGTGGCAGTTTTGAAGACTGTTCAACATGTTTCTAAAATACATGAATATCATACCTCCATAGCATTTATTAACATCCTTGTTAAACGGAATGGAATCTTTTCTGGAAATTTTTCTCTGACCATAGCTACTTCAAAACAATCTCCAAAGTCAATATGTATAATTTTACCACTCAGTCTATCCAACATCAAGTTAGAAGGATGTCTGTGATAATAAAAATATATATAATATTATATAATATATACATGATTGTATGTAATGTAATAGAATTTTCTACGGTATGATTAAAGGGACTTCATTGGCTAAGAGGTCATAAGTGTGTGCTTATGGATCACACTGCTTAGGCTCAATTCTCACCCGGTCCTGGTGTGAAAAAGTTTGTCAGTTTGCCCGTCCAAGGACAATGTTTTTTCTGTACTCCTGTTCCTCTAACTTCCTGGAACTGACCACTTGACAAATCATTGAATCTTATCTTGGGCATGAATACCTTTATTTAATTGTTGTCTATTTTAAGTACAGTGAAGTCTTCAGTGTGAAGTACATGTATGTTCAGTGTACGAAGATTCCACTGGACTTGTATAGTATAAGTGACAGTGTTTTGAATTTAAGAATTTAACATCGAAGAATGGTGAAAGATATAATTAATAAACTGTCAAGAAAAGTCATTAATAGTGCTATGCAAATCAAACAAAGCTCTCATTATTCAGTTTGCTTTGCACAGTAGTGGAAGTTATAGCAATTTAAAAACAATTACTTGATTAGTTAACTATTGGCTCACCTGTCTCCCAGTCCAAGTACATATCCTACCATAGACATCACAGCCAGGGATCTGGTGTAGTTTGTTCTTCTGTCAAACCATACCTAAAACACATATAAAATACATGCTTATATGTTATGACTGATTAGTATGAAAGGAGAAAGTGTGGGGGAGTGTTACAGAGATAGGCTTCCTTTGACTGCTTCCAAGGTTACACACACATGATTTCCACAGATGGTGCATGCACAAGACAGGCTATCCATGGACTGCAAAATGGTGCATGCTCAGTACAGACTACCTATGACTGACACTGAGGTTCATATTCAAGACAGACTGTCTGTCACTACTACAGAGGATATGTGCTCCACACATATTGCTAGTCCCTGCTACAGATAGGCATCTGATGACTACTACAGAGAATGTATGCTCTAAAAGGCCAAATGTAAATGCTACAAAGGATACATGCTCAAGACAGACAAACTGTGACTGAGATACAAAGTTCCATCCTCAAGACATGCAGTCTTTGACTAGTACAGAGGATGTGTACTTAAAATTGACCATGTGACTGCTACATATGTGTGCTCAAGACTGGCCATGTGATTATTACAGAGGATGCATGCTCAAGACTGGCCTTGTGACTGCTACAGAGGATGCATGTTCATTATTGGCCATGTGACTACTACAGAAGAAGAGACCTCAAGACTGGTCATGTGAATGTTTTAGAGGATACATGCTCAAGACAGGTAACTTTGACTAACACAAAAGATGCATTCTCAAGACAGGTCATTTCTGATGGTTATAGAGGCTGCATATTCAGGACAGACCATCTGTGATGGCTACAGAGTATGGATTGTACTTTAAATGATATCATCAGAACAAAATATAATAATTAGCAAAGCGACTATCTTACTTACCTCCGAACTAGGACTCTTATACCACAATATTTTGGATAGATCATCACCCTGGGTATGTTCTAATGCATGTTCAAATACTTCCACTTTCTGCATCAGAGTCAGATGATCATAGTCTGGAGCCATCTAATAAAGATTAAATACAACTTTTATTACCAAAACTTCTTTATTGCAGTATTATTTTGCTGTTATGTAAATTACAAATGCAACAATAATCCACAGAATATTATTGGTGAGGGAAAATATATGACTCTTGTTTATTTAACAGTGATTCTGTTACATATTTATAAACTATCTTCTTCAAAATTTAGAATTCAAAATTCAAAATTAAAGTTCTGAAATATAGCAAACTGCACTTTGACAAAGATATACAGTCAAAATATCTGAAATTATGTGGGTAAGAACAAAACGATTTAATTTGCTTGTATATCACTATCGAAACATGTTACTATAATAAAGTATTACCCTATGCATTAATCTATAACATGTTACCGGGTACTATAATAAAGAATTACCCTCAGTTTAAATCTATAACATGTTACTATAATAAAGTATTACCCTCAGCATTAATCTATAACATGTTACTTTAATAAAGTATTACCCTCAGCATTAATCTATAACATGTTACTATAATAAAGTATTACCCACAGCATTAATCTATAACATGTTACTTTAATAAAGTATTACCCTCAGCATTAATCTATAACATGTTACTATAATAAAGTATTACCCTCAGCATTAATCTATAACATGTTACTATAATGAAATAATACCCTCAGCATTAATCTATAACATGTTACTGTAATAAAGTAATACCCTCAGTTTAAATATATAACATGTTACTATAATAAAGTATTACCCTCAGCATTAATCTATAACATGTTACTTTAATAAAGTAATACCCTCAGCATTAATCTATAACATGTTACTATAATGAAGTATTACCCTCAGCATTAATCTATAACATGTTACTATAATGAAGTAATACCCTCAGCATTAATCTATAACATGTTACTATAATAAAGTAATACCCTCAGCATTAATCTATAACATGTTACTATAATAAAGTAATACCCTCAGCATTAATCTATAACATGTTACTATAATAAAGTAATACCCTCAGTATTAATCTATAACATGTTACTATAATAAAGTATTACCCTCAGCATTAATCTACAACATGTTACTTTAATAAAGTATTACCCTCAGCATTAATCTACAACATGTTACTTTAATAAAGTATTACCCTCAGCATTAATCTATAACATGTTACTATAATAAAGTAATACCCTCAGCATTAATCTATAACATGTTACTATAATAAAGTATTACCCTATACATTAATCTATAACATGTTACTATAATAAAGTATTACCCTCAGCATTAATATAACATGTTACTATAATAAAGTATTACCCTCAGCATTAATCTATAACATGTTACTATAATAAAGTATTACCCTCAGCTTAAATCTATAACATGTTACTATAATAAAGTATTACCCTCAGCATTAATCTATAACATGTTACTATAATAAAGTAATACCCTCAGCATTAATCTATAACATGTTACTATAATAAAGTAATACCCTCAGCATTAATCTATAACATGTTACTATAATAAAGTATTACCCTATGCATTAATCTATAACATGTTACTATAATAAAGTATTACCCTCAGCATTAATATATAACATGTTACTATAATAAAGTATTACCCTCAGCATTAATCTATAACATGTTACTATAATAAAGTATTACCCTCAGCATTAATCTATAACATGTTACTATAATAAAGTAATACCCTCAGCATTAATCTATAACATGTTACTATAATAAAGTATTACCCTCAGCATTAATCTATAACATGTTACTATAATAAAGTATTACCCTCAGCATTTATCTATAACATGTTACTATAATAAAGTAATACCCTCAGCATTAATGTATAACATGTTACTATAATAAAGTATTACCCTCAGCATTTATCTATAACATGTTACTATAATAAAGTATTACCCTCAGCTTAAATCTATAACATGTTACTATAATAAAGTAATACCCTCAGCATTTATCTATAACATGTTACTATAATAAAGTATTACCCTCAGCATTTATCTATAACATGTTACTATAATAAAGTAATACCCTCCGCATTAATCTATAACATGTTACTATAATAAAGTATTACCCTCAGCATTAATCTATAACATGTTTCTATAATAAAGTATTACCCTCAGCATTTATCTATAACATGTTACTATAATAAAGTATTACCCTCAGCTTAAATCTATAACATGTTACTATAATAAAGTATTACCCTCAGCATTAATCTATAACATGTAACTATAATAAAGTAATACCCTCAGCATTTATCTATAACATGTTACTATAATAAAGTATTACCCTCAGCATTAATCTATAACATGTTACTATAATAAAGTATACCCTCAGCATTAATCTATAACATGTTACTATAATAAAGTATTACCCTCAGCATTAATCTATAACATGTTACTATAATAAAGTATTACCCTCAGCATTAAATCTATAACATGTTACTATAATAAAGTATTACCCTCAGCATTAATCTATAACATGTTACTATAATAAAGTATTACCCTCAGCATTATCTATAACATGTTACTATAATAAAGTATTACCCTTCAGCATTAATCTATAACATGTTACTATAATAAAGTAATTACCCTCAGCATTAATCTATAAACATGTTACTATAATAAAGTATTACCCTCAGCATTAATCTATAACATGTTACTATAATAAAGTATACCCTCAGCATTAATCTATAACATGTTACTATAATAAGTATTACCCTCAGCATTAATCTATAACATGTTACTATAATAAAGTAATTACCCTCAGCATTAAATCTATAACATGTTACTATAATAAAGTATTACCCTCAGCATTAATCTATAACATGTTACTATAATAAAGTATTACCCTCAGCATTAATATATAACATGTTACTATAATAAAGTATTACCCTCAGCATTAATCTATAACATGTTACTATAATAAAGTATTACCCTCAGCATTAATCTATAACATGTTACTATAATAAAGTATTACCCTCAGCATTAATCTATAACATGTTACTATAATAAAGTAATTACCCTCAGCATTAATCTATAACATGTTACTATAATAAAGTATTACCCTCAGCATTAATCTATAACATGTTACTATAATAAAGTATTACCCTCAGCATTAATCTATAACATGTTACTATAATAAAGTATTACCCTCAGCATTAATCTATAACATGTTACTATAATAAAGTATTACCCTCAGCATTAATCTATAACATGTTACTATAATAAAGTATACCCTCAGCATTAATCTATAACATGTTACTATAATAAAGTATTACCCTCAGCATTAATCTATAACATGTTACTATAATAAAGTATTACCCTCAGCATTAATCTATAACATGTTACTATAATAAAGTATTACCCTCAGCATTAATCTATAACATGTTACTATAATAAAGTATTACCCTCAGCATTAATCTATAACATGTTACTATAATAAAGTATTACCCTCAGCATTAATCTATAACATGTTACTATAATAAAGTATTACCTCAGCATTAATCTATAACATGTTACTATAATAAAGTATTACCCTCAGCATTAATCTATAACATGTTACTATAATAAAGTATTACCCTCAGCATTAATCTATAACATGTTACTATAATAAAGTATTACCCTCAGCATTAATCTATAACATGTTACTATAATAAAGTATTACCCTCAGCATTAATCTATAACATGTTACTATAATAAAGTATTACCCTCAGCATTTATCTATAACATGTTACTATAATAAAGTATACCCTCAGCATTAATCTATAACATGTTACTATAATAAAGTAATTACCCTCAGCATTAATCTATAACATGTTACTATAATAAAGTATTACCCTCAGCATTAATCTATAACATGTTACTATAATAAAGTATTACCCTCAGCATTAATCTATAACATGTTACTATAATAAAGTAATTACCCTCAGCATTAAATCTATAACATGTTACTATAATAAAGTATTACCCTCAGCATTAATCTATAACATGTTAACTATAATAAAGTAATACCCTCAGCATTTATCTATAACATGTTACTATAATAAAGTATTACCCTTAGCTTAAATCTATAACATGTTACTATAATAAAGTATTACCCTTAGCTTAAATCTATAACATGTTACTAAATAAAGTATTACCCTCAGCTTAATCTATAACATGTTACTATAATAAAGTATTACCCTATGCATTAAATCTATAACATGTTACTATAATAAAGTATTACCCTCAGCATTAATCTATAACATGTTACTATAATAAGTATTACCCTCAGCAGCTTAAATCTATAACATGTTACTATAATAAAGTATTACCCTCAGCATTAATCTATAACATGTTACTATAATAAAGTATTACCCTCAGCATTAATATATAACATGTTACTATAATAAAGTATTACCCTCAGCTTAAAATCTATAACATGTTACTATAATAAAGTATTACCCTTAGCATTTATCTATAACATGTTACTATAATAAGTAATACCCTCAGCATTAATCTATAACTGTTTACTATAATAAAGTATTACCCTCAGCTTAAAATCTATAACATGTTACTATAATAAAGTATTACCCTCAGCATTAATCTATAACATGTTACTATAATAAAGTATTACCTCAGCATTAATATATAACATGTACTATAATAAAGTATTACCCTCAGCCTTAATCTATAACATGTTACTATAATAAAGTATTACCCTCAGCATTAATCTATAACATGTTACTATAATAAAGTAATACCCTCAGCATTAATCTATAACATGTTACTATAATAAAGTATTACCCTCAGCATTAATACTAACATGTTACTATAATAAAGTATTACCCTCAGCATTAATATATAACATGTTACTAGAATAAAGTATTACCCTCAGCATTAATCTATAACATGTTACTATAATAAAGTATTACCCTCAGCATTAATCTATCACATGTACTATAATAAAGTAATACCCTCAGTATTAATCTATAACATGTTACTATAATAAAGTATACCCTCAGCATTAATCCTATAACATGTTACTACAATAAAGGAATTACCCTCAGCATTAATCTATAACATGTTACTATAATAAAGTATTAACCCTCAGCATTAATCTATAACATGTTACTATAATAAAGTATTACCCTCAGCATTAATCTATAACACGTTACTATAATAAAGTATTACCCTCAGCATTAATCTATAACATGTTACTATAATAAAGTATTACCCTCAGCATTAATCTATAACATGTTACTATAATAAAGTAATACCCTCAGCATTAATATATAACATGTTACTATAATAAAGTATTACCCTCAGCATTAATCTATAACACGTTACTATAATAAAGTAATACCCTCAGCATTAATCTATAACACGTTACTATAATAAAGTATTACCCTCAGCATTAATATATAACACGTTACTATAATAAAGTAATACCCTCAGCATTAATCTATAACATGTTACTATAATGAAGTAATACCCTCAGCATTAATCTATAACATGTTACTATAATGAAGTAATACCCTCAGCATTAATCTATAACATGTTACTATAATAAAGTATTACCCTCAGCATTAATCTATAACATGTTACTATAATAAAGTATTACCCTCAGCATTAATCTATAACACGTTACTATAATAAAGTATTACCCTCAGCATTAATCTATAACATGTTACTATAATAAAGTATTACCCTCAGCATTAGCCTATGTTCTATATTCAGTAGGATTTTCTTTTTCTCTCTGTAATCACGGATCAGAGAGTGTAAAGTATCTGTGTGTGGTACCCAGCCAATCAAACCAGAATTTGTAGATAAAGGTATCACTGAAAATCTGTGTATCCTACAAAAATAAGGTACATTTAAATAATTGGTTAAAGTCTTAAATGGCCAGCTTGCTTTTTAAATTTTGCTGAAAAGCTTATATGAAAAATTGAGCACACTGAGGTGCGCATCAATGAAATACACAAAAACTATAAACTATATTTGCACTCCATCAACCTTGCCAACAATAACCAAAATAAAGATGTACATTGGAAAGACTTCACTGACAAGTGGATGGATTTAAAACACAAGTGGATGTCATAGACCTGTGGTGAACAAAATCCATAGGTGGATTCCACTGATTTTTTGTGAAATATACAGATGTGTACTGGACTTAAACACAGAACATTACAGACATATACTATTACATACTTCAAGTTGATATTAAAAAACATGAGGTAAACTAAATACAAGATGGCTTCCATAGACATGTGGTGGAGTAGACAGACAGATTTCAATGGCATGTCATGGGCTAAATACAGATTGACCTGATAGACTATTGTTGTAAATAATACACAAATAGACTTAAGAGACAAATAATCTTAATTTTATGACTGAAATTGTGAGACTTACGTCAGATTACGTCGGAATGTTTCAGCATTGCTCAGTAACAGGGAATTGACCAGTCTAAAAAGCTGCATAACTCTCTCATCTTGACGTAGATCTTCATGACCTTTCAACAAGAACTGATATTCTTGACCATTACTTCCTGCAATAACACAATAAAAATAATAAATACATGTATATAGATTATTAATAAAAATCAATAAAAATATTCTTGCAACATGCAATTAGAGTTCTACCAATAGCCAATATATACATGTGTGTATGTATATACATGTATATGTACCTAAGTTTGTGAAAAACAATACGTATATTGATGAACTATTATGAATATCGTAAATGTACAATGTAAATGTTTATCCATACAAGCTATGAATAATCAAAACACTGGCGCCTTTTGTGTTCAGTATGACCTTATAAACACTGTATGTGATGACAAAGTGAAACATGGTGTCACATATAATACATGAAATTGAAAAAAAAAAACATTAAAAATATGGTATTAACTGTCTAAAATTGCTTAGATGAAATAACTCCATGTATTTTAGTTTAGACTGGTTTCACAGTATTATAATTTCAACATTATTTATTGCACTTACCAAATATACTGAGTTTTCTTGGTCTTTGTTTAGATGTTATAACCTGAAGTGAACTTTGAACTCGTTTTATCTTGACAACTGGTTGATTAGGGTCATAGGTCCCAGGTACAGCAAGTTCAAGGTCATGACAGTGTAATAATTTGGGTGACACATATTGAAGCTCTAATGATGTCAACTATAAACAAATAAATTATGTAAAAGAAAATAAATAAAACTTAGAGAAGGTCCCCCTTTATACAATGCATAGATACATGTGTGTGTACATGTCCATGTACACAAAACCCACAGAAGTCTTTCCCTAAAATACACAGAACCAAAAAAAGTCCTAACTCAGATAAATATACAACCAACAGAAGTCTCTTTTCCCCTATAATACACAGTCTATAGAAGTCTATGAATTTATTTGTGATGTTAATTTCCTATGGGCCACAGATTTACATCTGACTGTTCATTTTCTATGATGATGCATGTACATGTACTTCAAAAATGTGAAATTAAAACAACACAAATGTAGGGGAATAATGAGGCAAAATATAAATGTATGTTTTTTGGTTGATTGAATGTTGTTTTTCATTATATTAGCAGCAATTTTTCTGCTATTAATGATGAGAAAATTTTTATAAATCTTGAGAAAGTTCATGTGGTGCATCAGTGTGCAAGTTCTTCTGATCTGCATTGTACTAGAGGGCAGTTATGGTGACCTTTAAGAGTGTTAGTAAAGATAAACACCAAAGACCACCCAGTCCATTATAATGGTACTGCACCAAGCAGTAATGGGCTCACAAAAAAAAAAACTATTCTCATTTGCATTCGACTGGGGTCAAAGACACAGTGGTGAGATACCTTGAGTTTAAAGGCTAACACTGTTAATCACTCAGCAATTGCAGCCCCTACCATACATGTATGTGGTAGTTGTTGAATTCACATGATAAAAAGATAAATTAGTGTTCAAACTATAACCCATATATACCTATGTCTTGTGTGTAAAACAGTACACTGATGAATTATTATTTATGATAAGTAGAGTTACAATGGTCACATGATAGATATATAGACAGCCAAATACAAGTAGATGTGGTCACATGACAAGCAGATAGACAGATAGATACATGTGATATGGCATGTAAGACAGACAAAAAAAACTGTGATCACATGATACACAGACTGACAGACAGACAGGGATATACATGTATACCTGTGGTAACTGTTTGGATATCCGCCTGAATACATGATAGTATACATCCCAAGCTTGAGTCAATTCTTTGACATTATTGGATCTCTGATATTTTCTACACCAATCCTGAGCTTCAAACAGATCTCGACCATATGCCTATAAATAAAATATTATAGTCCCAGCCTGACAAGCTTAAGATTGAAGGCCTTAACATAACTTACTCCCAAACTAAGTTTGACTTAAGATGTAACTTCAGTCTTTAAAATCTTCACTCCTATAAATTCATCTGTAGCAGATACGTTTTAAGTTGATTTACCTCTCAAAATATCAATACAAATGACAAAATATACATGTATAAACAATATAACTTTTAACACAAAACTTGAAACAGTTAACAAAAACAGGTAAGGTAGGAAATGAAATGGTAAAGTTTTTAGAAAATATTTCCTTTTTATTGTTCTTTCTACAATATCAAATTCCAAATTTCTTGGTTTTCTGTATTTTTGCCATTAAACATTTCTGCATCACCAATTTTATTTTTAAACATAATTAAATGATATCTTGTGACAGGTTTGTGTTTACTCTTCATTATAGATTGTTAAAAAAAGATAGATCAAGTAAGATGGTGTCAATTGCTCTTTAAAAATCAGATTGATCAGAGTTTTTTGATTTGCAAAGGGTACGGCAAATACAACTTACACTTTATTACTTATGTAGCATACATGTGCATATTTTTAAAAACTTTCCAAATAGGACTAAACAGTCTTTATAAATGGGTTTGTTCCATAAAAAAAATATACAATAACATGGTCATACATACCTGATTGAATGAAGTTTCTTTAAGGGTTTGTGGTCCTCTGTCCATCATGGAATGAAGAGGCTCCAGAGTGGCAAACATTCCCTTAACATCCCTCTCACCAAAGTACAATCTTGATGCCTCCTCTAAACCCTCATGCCACAGTTCATGCCACAAGATTGCCACTCTTATCAATTCTTCACTCACCTAACACAATTAAATTACAGAACTTTTATTTAGCAGGTTTTTACATGTAAATATTTTTTTTGTTTCAAAAAAATCAATTAAAAGATTATTTGTGCAATGTTAAATGGAAACAATAGTTATTTGTTTTTATTTTTCCATCTGTTTAAGAAAACTGATAAGATCTTTGCAATGGATAAAAATCACATGTCGTTATAATATAATGTACAACCTGAACAAGACTTTCTCTTGAATTTAACATTTATTATATTTATTATTATTAGTATTGTTATTATTATTATTGAGGGGTTATATACATAAAACAGACCATGTGTTTAAAACTTACCAGCATGGCTTGTTGTACCAATGAATTACTGTGTTCACACATACTCTTCAGTATTTTGTTAGCAGCAGCTTGTCGAGCCTGTGCATTGGACTTGGAGGCCACTGTTAGAGGATATATCAAAGCCTGAAAGTATTTAGTTCAAAAAGAAATAAGTTATCTTATTTTCCCACCAATAAACTTTCTTACTTTGAAAACTACATATTTGTTTAATATGTATAACATTTTAACATGCATAAAACATTAAGTACAATGAACTCAATTTAAATATGTGTCAGACTTTTTAAAAATATTTTTCACTTTTTATGTATTTTTTAAATGGTTGTTTTGAGATCAATTTGATCAAATATTAATAACCAAGTGTGTTAACAGACAGTACATTTATCTTAGTTTGTAAACTGGCCTTCAGGTGTAAAGAAGACTCTTTCAGTGGGTATACAATGCATCAGACACTGATCAGGTCATCTGAACTTCTATTACAAAACTTGTGAACCATGATTCAGTTTTTACAATAGATATCTAAGAACAAGACAGTGACAATGCTAACCTTCTAACCATGTAATTGTAACCCGAAATATGCATATGCAATGTGACCTTCAGCTTTGAAATGACCTCTGTTGACAACCAACACAAATCACTACTATCAAGACCTTGACCATTATATCTTGGTTCAAGACCATGACACATCTTCGGATCTTGGCAATAATTTGTACGGTTTCATGTTACATGTATGAAATAAATTACAATCCTAGAAAAAAGAGGACTTTCAACCATACATCCTCTGTGACCTTGACTTGTAGGATATAACTTTGGCTCTGTGACCTATTGACTTGTAGGATATAACTTTGGTTCTGTGACCTTGACTAGTAGGATATAACTTTGGTTCTGTGACCTTGACTTGTAGGATATAACTTTGGTTCTGTGACCTAATTGACTTGTAAGATATAACTTTGGTTCTGTGACCTTGACTTGTAGGATATAACTTTGGTTCTGTGACCTTGACTTGTAGGATATAACTTTGGTTCTGTGACCTTGGCTTGTAGGATATAACTTTGGTTCTGTGACCTTGACTTGTAGGATATAACTTTGGTTCTGTGACCTTGACTTGTAAAATAAAACTTTGGTTATAGGTCTTGACATCCTTTGCATCAATGAGATTATTTGTGTAAAGTGTTATCAAATTCCTATATGTAAAGTTTCATGAGTTAATATGAATAGAGAGACATGGTAACATGTATATACTGGTCTTGAACTTTATTTGCATAGGGTATACATATGTTATAAATAAATAATTATTACAAAAACTTAAAACATGTTTTATTATGGTTTACCTGGGGATGTGTCTTTCCGACATCAATCAACAACTGTGATATTAATCTTCCCACTAAGTGACGAGGTGTGTCAATTCTGGCTATAAGTTGTGGTATAACCTGTAATATATTAACATTTCAAATTTAATGTTTGATATGACAAGATAATTACACCTATATATATTCAATATATATATATATATATATATATATATATATATATATATATATATATATATATATATATATATATATATATCAGGGGTCCGGAAACAGTCATATTTGCCAGACATGTCCGACAAAAAATATTTTTGTCCGATGTGAAAAATCACTTGTCGGACATTTTTAGTTAATAATACAATTCAGTTAATCGGACATATAAATAAATATGTTTGTCGGTCATTATTTTACTCGAGTATTGTTTGCTATCACCTGTCAACCGTATTCAATAAATACTACAGATATAATAATTAGGCTTTTGTTTATCAATCAGTTAGAATCCATGGTCTCAATCTGTTCCTTTTGTTTCATCGTCCGAACCCTCATTAATTTTGTTGTTAAGTTGTATATTAAGTAATCACAGCGCTTGACAGACGGAAGCCATAAACAACTGATTACAAGGGTTGATCCTTGAAGGTCATGGTCGTCAGACTATTATCAAAGAGGTTCCACGTGGGATGTCAAATAAGACTACAATGCGCATCGTATGGTCTTTGCAAACTGTTTAGTTATATATAAATAATTTTAAAAAGTCTAAATACAATCAAAGAGGTCTCGAAATGAGGTTCAGTAAGGTTGTGGTACTTCGGAAAAACGAAAATGCACGATTGTCAATAAACAAAGATGGCCATCAAACCTTATGTCGTCAATGCCGACAGTACAAAAATCGACACTATGTGGACACATGATCCTGACCACAAGTACCTAAATAACCTCTATGTAGTAGTTAAATCCTTTTTAAAATCTATTTGGTATGAAAAAATTAAAATTAAAATCTTTTTAAAAAACATCATCAATAACAACATCGGATCGGTGGTACGTTTTTTTTTTTTGTTTTTTTTTGTTTTTTTGCTTACTGTACGGTTGCTTTGAAAAAATGTCCGACACCCCAGTCAAAGTATATATATATATATATATATATATATATATATATATATATATATATATATATTTATATTTTACCAATGATAAGTTGTAATGATGGCCTTTATATATGTCTCTTTTTTTCTACTAAATATTCAATGGTTTTGCTATCGAGAATAGAAATGTAAATTTTCCCAGATCATTCTGTCTCATATTAACAATATAATGAAGATTTTTGTGATATGCCTATTTACCTTGTGTTAAATTTCTGTATTCAGTTTTAAGAAAGAATGATAATAAACAGAATTCTCACCTGTAACCAGTTATCTATTTGTATTGTTTTAAGTCCCTCTACTAGAGCTTCGTACACTTCTGGCCATTGTCCATAGTCAAACCATAAAGTCAGCAACCTAAAGTGTGGTAAAAAAAACAAAGGTTGGTAAATAAATCTAGTCAGTGAACACAAAGTATTGTAAATCAGGTAATTTTCACATATGTTTTATTTTCATGTAAATTTGTGAGAGTAAAAACATGTGGGAAAAAAATAAGTGATATTTTATTTTTAAACAAAAATTCCACAGACTTAGATGTTTCACCTGGTTATTTTTCGATTGAGTAGAAAAATATATTACTTTAACATAAACTTTCACATTTTGACAAGCTGCTGCCACCACCGCCACTGCCTATGGCACCAGAAAAGTAACACCTTAGTCTCGCCTTATGGCAATGCCTGGCTCGACAAAAATCACTGAAAAGGGCACTACCATCAAACATGCAAAAATAAAGTACACAACTTCAAACTTCAAATGTCAATTCCAACAAAAGTTAATTGGTGCAATAATTTTCCCAACCAGTAATAAGTGACTGTCAAAGTAAATGAAGAAGTAATATCACACTCGGACAAAATTTGAAAATCTGAGTCTCTGCTTTTATAAAAAAAAAGAAATGCATCATTACAGTATAAAATTCTTACAAATAAAATCTTAAGACATAATTTTACAATTTTATATATTGAACAATGAGCATTATACAACAAGTGTTGTCAAAAGATAATGATGTAACTTACCAGTCAGGGACAATTTTAAATGTATATAGATTGATGCCAGAAGCAAACAGATTATTCTTGAAATTGATCCATTTTGAAAAAGATTTTGAATCAACAATAACAATAAAACCAAAGCTGGGGTATGACATAAAACGTGTCTTTCTCTAAAAAATAACAATTTCAACCTGTACTCACTTCTACAGAGTTATATATCAGAGTGATGTATTTGTACATGTATTACAAATTTATGTATAACAGTATTAAGTCAACAATAGCCATTGTTAATGATTAGTAGATTTATTAAGGTTTATGATCATTAAAGCAAACTGTTAAAGATTACTTTATTTAAATGAGTTTAAAGAATTGATTAAAAATAATATAATTTAATTCTACCTCAGAGTATCTTGTAAACTGTTCTGTTGGGATAGAGCTATAGACCGGAAAAACCCTTGTACTGCTGGCACACAATACTTGTGCATCATCAAAGCATTCTGTAAAACAATATAAAAATAAAACATGTTAAGTACAATAACATACTCTCATGTACTTGGAAATAGTGTTTTTTTAATTATGCTTATTGATATCATGTACCAAAAAATCATAAGTGCATGGTGGTCACATGATGCAGTGTACAAACATAAACTCAGTCTACTACATACAAAAATCTTAAGTCTTTTATATCAATATATATGTATTGAAGTGCTTAGTACCAGAAGGAAGAACTGTGAATTAAACAACAGAACCCTGAAAAATAACCAACAATTGCAAATCAGTGAATGGCAATCCAAGAGTACACAAGCTGTGGGACCTACTGTGTCAGGTCTGGAAGGTGAGTGTGTTCCATCACTGGTAGAGGCTGCATATAAGGTGGCTGTAGTGGCCTCAGACGAAGAGGATGCTCCTTCATCTGTTTGATCCTTCTGCTTATAGAATAACACTGCTTCATAATTAGCCAATGCCAGAGCATGCCATGCCTAAAAATTAGCAAAAAATAAAATACATGTAGTAAACTGTGGCACTTTTTGTAGAATATTAACACAAATTGTCTGACGATTGAAAATAAACAATAAATCCAAAAAAGAGTGTTCCATTTTCAACAATTAATACACTTCTTTTCACATTTTCTATTCTAAAGCCATTTCCTTGATGTGGTGAAATTTTAACTGTTTTTTTTAAATCAAGACTCCCAGTTTGCCAAACATTACCTACATGTAATCTGAAAAATCTTTCATACACACTTATTGTAAATACAAAAACCAAAATAATTTGTACCTTAAAGTTCCTGCAAAAACCTTAAACTTGCATAACAGAAGCAGCCATCATTGACATGAAATAAATTGAATCTTCCTGCAAAAAAACCTAATATTTGCTTAACAAAAGCAGTCATCATTGACAATTTGTTTATTGCTAAATAAAAATATTTTCAATAATTTTGTGATTATTATTTGTTACAGTTTTCACTTTCCAAAAGATTTTCTCAAAATCCACGGTTTTACATGCCTGAATTTCAATATACATGTAATACAAATAACAAACTGTTACTAACCTTGTACCAATTTTTATCATGTTCTGTAGCTAAAGAGTAGTACTCTAACACTTGAGGTATAGATGTTTCACTTATACCTAACTTAGCCTCTGCCCAGTCTCCTAATTTTAGGTAACATCTGAAAAATTCAAAAACAAAATAAACAAAGTTAACATAATCTCATCAATCTTAAGTCTCAAATCTCTAGAAGAAGTAGTATACATAATGTAAATATACACCATTGAAAATGTTCAGTTTTAAATTTCAATGCAAACAATTTCCTATATTATTTCTAAAGGGAGGTCAAGTAAATGTACTGTTATTAAATGGTCATTGTAGATTAACAAGAATGATACAATCACTAAAATGACTATCTCATAGCCTTAAGTTTTAAATCTAGACTTACATGTACCTATTAGTAATTAAACTAGTGAAGAATATATATCGGTAGATACATCAGGAAAGATACATGTACATGCATGATTCAGGTACATACATGTATATACAAACTTTTAATTGAAATGGATGAGATGAATATAAATCATTTTTGTTAACTAAGAGCAAACCATCAACTATCCAACAAGATGGAACTCCATAAAAATAATAAAAATGAGATGAAAAACTGTAATAACAAGCAGTGTTCTCACTCAACAAGTTATTGACAGATAGAAAGCTCTATCTACATGTTGACAACTGTAATAACAAGCAGTGTTCTCACTCTATCTATCTACATGTTGACAACTGTAATAACAAGCAGTGTTCTCAATCAACAAGTTATTGACAGATAGAAAGCTCTATCTAGATGTTGACAACTGTAATAACAAGCAGAGTTCTCACTCAACAAGTTATTGACAGATAGAAAGCTCTATCTACATGTTGACAACTGAAATAACAAGCAGTGTTCTCACTCAACAAGTTATTGACAGATAGAAAGCTCTATCTACATGTTGACAACTGTAAAAACAAGAGGCCCATGGGCCTTAACGCTCACCTGAGGATATGTCCAAAATTGTTTGCAAAGCGCAAAGATAATATATTAGGTACAGAAACTTTACAAGTTTTCTCAAGTTAATAACTGCCACAAAACTTAATCAGAAATACATCCAGTCACATTTCATTTATAATTAGCTTATATAATATGCATGGAGTAACTTTAGTACAATGAATAATTTCCAAATCATTAACAAATTTGAGTATACTTATTCAGCTATGTCCTTGATATTTTAACATATATGAAATTGAACCATATACAATCGTCATGTCAATACCTTCAATATTCTTATATACATGCCTATACAAAAAGTTAAAGTTTTCAAGATAATAAGCAACTTATGTCTTCTTTTGCAGCTGTGACCTTGATCTTTGAACATACGATCTTGAACCATATATCAAAATGACCATTGCCGCAATACCTACAATATTCTAATATATATGCCTATACAAAAAATTAACAGTTTTCAAAATAATTAGCAATTTATGTCTTCTTTTGCAGCTGTGACCTTGACCTTTGAACAAACGACCTTGAACCATATATCAAAATGATCGCCATATCAATTCCTACAATATTCTAATATACATGCCTATACAAAAAGATAATAGTTTTCAAGATAATTTGCAATTTAAGTCTTCTTTAGCAACTATGACCTTGAACTTTGAACACATGACCTTGAACCATATATCAAAATGATCATTGTCACAATACCTACAATATTCTAATATACATGCCTGTACAAAAAGTTAACAGTTTTCAAGATAATTAGCAATTTATGTCTTCTTTTGCAGCTGTGACCTAGACCTTTGAACATATGGCCTTGAACCATATATCAAAATGATCATCATATTAATACCTACAATATTCTAAAATACATGCCTATGCAAAAAGATAATAGTTTTCAAGATAAATAGCAATTTATGTCTTCTTTTGCAGCTGTGACCTTGACCTTTGAACATATGACCTTGAAACATATAACAAAATGATCGTCATATTAATACCTACAATATTCTAAAATACATGCCTATACAAAAAGTTAATAGTTTCCAAGATAATTAGCAATTTATGTCTTCTTTTGCAACTATGACCTTGACCTTTGAACACATGACCTTGAACCATATATCAAAATGATCATTGTCACAATACCTACAATATTCTAATATACAAGCCTATACAAAAAGTAAACAGTTTTCAGGAATTAGCAATTTATGTCTTCTTTTGCCGCTGTGACCTTGACCTTTGAACATATGACCTTGAACCATATATCAAAATGATCACTGTCACAATACCTACAATATTCTAATATACATGCCTATACAAAAAGTTAATAGTTTTCAAGATAATTAGCAATTTATGTCTTCTTCTGCATCTGTGACCTTGACCTTTGATCATATGACCTTGAACCAATATATCAAAATGATCATTGTCACAATACCTACAATATTCTAATATACATGCCTATACAAAAAGATTATAGTTTTCAAGCCTATGCACAATTTTGGTATTTAAAAAGCCAAAAATAACATTTCAGGGGCAACAACTCCTACATGGATTATCATATAGTTACGAAACTTGGTACCTTTTTAAATTTTGTCATGCTGAACATTTTAACAATAATCTGATGTCATGTATATCTTATTATTTGCAAGAAAATTGCCTAAAACTGCATAAATCACAAATTAGGTCATGACCTTGATTTGTGACCTTGACCCTAATTTAAAGGTCATTTTAAGGAAAAGTCAAAACTGAAAACCCCATGTCATTATCTGTTCAAATAGTCAAGTTATAACAATTTGAAGCCATTTTACGAAATTTTCAAAATTAAACGCAAAAACGCGTAACCCATTTTTCGACCAAACTTCACGAAATGAACAAACTATAGGCTTAAGACCCTAGAGAAGGCAAATATCACATCAGATTTTTTCTCCCATGATCGATTTGGAGAAGAAGATTTTTTAAGATTTTTGGACCCCTAGGTAAACTTGACCTAGTTTTGGTAGCCATGGCAACGCCATGAACAAATCTGAATTGCACCGGCCCATATATGCTTCTGACCAAGGATCATCGAAATCTGTCCAGCAGTTTTGGAGGAGAAGTCGAAAATAGGTGTTAACAACACACGCACACACGCACGCACATACACACACCGCGCCATGCCATAAGCTCACATGACCTATCGGTCAGGTGAGCTAACAAGCAGTGTTCTCACTCAACAAGTTATTGACAGATAGAAAGCTCTATCTACATGTTGACAACTGTAATAACAAGAAGTGTTTTCACTCAACAAGTCATTGACAGATAGAAAGCTCTATCTACATGTTGACAACTGAAATAACAAGAAGTGTTCTCACTCAACAAGTTATTGACAGATAGAAAGCTCTATCTACATGTTGACAACTGTAATGACAAGCAGTGTTTTCACTCAACAAGTTATTGACAGTTAGAAAGCTCTATCTACATGTTGACAACTGTAATAACAAGCAGTGTTTTCACTCAACAAGTTATTGACAGATAGAAAGCTCTATCTACATGTTGACAACTGTAATAACAAGCAGTGTTCTCACTCAACAAGTCATTGACAGATAGAAAGCTCTATCTACATGTTGACAACTGTAATAACAAGCAGTGTTCTCACTCAACAAGTCATTGACAGATAGAAAGCTCTATCTACATGTTGACAACTGTAATAACAAGCAGTGTTTTCACTCAACAAGTTATTGACAGATAGAAAGCTCTATCTACATGTTGACAACTGTAATAACAAGCAGTGTTCTCACTCAACAAGTTATTGACAGATAGAAAGCTCTATCTACATGTTGACAACTGTAATAACAAGCAGTGTTCTCACTCAACAAGTTATTGACAGATAGATGATCTATCTACATGTTGACAACTGCATATACATGTATGTTTCAATGTCTTCAAGTAACTACTTAACTAATTAACAAATTAACAAATTATTATCATATCATAGTTTACTATGTTTTTCTCTTTTTTCCGAAACTGAGATGAAATAAAATCTTTATCTACTATATATTTAAAAGAAATGACAAATTAGTTTTACTTCAGTTTTTCTTCTGAAAAAAGCCAAAAATTGAAAATGCTGAATTACCTCCCCTATAATTATCAAATATTTAGTCAATATTGTTATATAGATGGTGAACCCAGAGCCCCAACTCTGGCATCATCTGCCCTTTAACTTTGCCTGGGACAGTAAAAATATTTCAAACAAAAAAAACTACTTAACTAATTCTAGTCTCCTCACATTAAAATTCAGGTGCTTCATAGGTTATCGCAATACACAATCAGAACAAAGTGAATGTACATATAACAGAGAAGCATGAATGTTCACAATAATGTTTAACCATGTAAAAAACATGTAGGTACATGTACATGTATATAATGTTAACTGATGGTTTGATTTTATTTTCCATTATACTAAATAAATTTAATACCATATGTTGTTTAATAATGTAATAAATTTTTATCTTTTCATTTAACTAAATTTCCCTGCTTTAAAAATGATTCAAAAAATGAATTTTCTTGGATTCTAGCCAAAATTAGCAACATAACCAGGATATTGTAAAGAGTGACAAGGTACAATATAAGTATTCCGACCCACAGGAATCAAAACTGACAAATTTCTATTACATTGCATTTTATTCTTGTAACAACAGCTACATGTAAAACAAAAATGTAAATAACAACCACTTGTAAATCACAATTGTCAATTAAACATTCATGTTTTGTGATATTTTGAAGAAGCACTTTAAATGATAATTTGGAGGGACATATGATGCTGCCGTACCTGGCCAGGAGTTTGTTTATTTCTGTCCGTTTAGGTGTATCTTCTGGAGCTATAAGTTGTCTAACACACGTCTGAAGGGAATGTTGTACAAAATGTTGTAGTTTTCCATAGGCTTCATTCTACAAAAAGTAAAGAATAGACCTAAATACAGTAAAACCTTGATATAATGACCATACACAGGACCTAAGTAATACAGTAAAACCTTGATATAATGACCACACACAGGACCTAAGTAATACAGTAAAACCTTGATATAATGACCCTTGATAACTGTGCTGGCTTACTTACAAGTATCTCCACACCACTCTGTAATCTAAAAATCCATTTGTTAAATGTTTTACAAGCCCTTCTCAGCCTGCCCATTTATAATGCCAGAATTATAGTTTTAATGTACATACATTTATCAATTAAAACTAATTTTATGATGTCTTTAGGTAATTTTTATTGTGTAAAGTTCTATATACATGTAGATTAGGTATTTAATAAGATTTAGTTTATATATTCTTAACTGTTTTTTAACTGCATTTCTGTTTTGCACAGTTTATAAATTATTTTCATTTATACCCTCAGTAAATTTGCATATGTAAAAACATGATTTTGTTGTAATGTAAGTAAAGGGATTTTTCTAGACTCAATAGAAGTACATGCTAAGAACCAGAAAAGAGCAATCCACACACAAGATGATTTAAAGGTCATAGTTCCTTATTAAAATTTAAAAAACCTTAACTTAAATATTTCAAAACTATAACAGGAAAAGTGTTAATTACTCAGTTGATCAGGTTTGTTTTAGAATTTTTGTTAAGTGCTGTAAAATGTGTAAACAATCCTTATAAGTGTGTGTTTGTTTGTGACCAACAGATCTTATCTTCCTTATTGTAACATACACATGCAGAGAGAGAGAGAGAGAGAGAGAGAGAGAGAGAGAGAGAGAGAGAGAGAGAGAGAGAGAGAGAGAGAGAGAGAGAGAGAAGAGAGAGAAAATGTATACCTTATTGTTACTTTTCCACATATGTTTCATATAAGCAAATGTGACTTGTGGGTTTACAGTTGGCAGTGGATGATCTGGATTTTTTGATGGGTCTGTTCCGAGTAACATAACCAATGTTTTGTGTGATAAAGCCTTCAAATAAATAATTAAATAAAATACTTTACAGAATGTGACAAAATCATCAATAAAATTGTTCCAGGATTCAATAACGTAAATAAAGTTTTTTCATTGAGCTTCTGTACATGTAAATCACAAAAATTTTGTAACATAAAAAACAGCATGTCAATTCAACATAGATTTAATTTTTTCAGAGTTTTTTGTTGTAAAAAGTTTTGGTACATACATGTACATGTATATTTGCATTATCTTCAATTTTTGATGCCTCAAAACCTTAAAACATACATGTATATTGGTATACATACTGGTACATGTATATACATGTATACCATACATATCATGTACCTTTTTATATTAAAACTAATGAGCAGTCTTATTTTTTTATACTTTAAACACTTATATAGACATTAGGAATATATTTGTCTCCTCAGAACCCAATCAGGACTGATCTTGTCACATTTTACTTAAAACATTTCTTAAATGACATTAACTGCTAAATATATGAGATGACCAACAATATGGAATATTTTTTACTCACCAATCTACCACTTTTTCTACACAAACTTGCATATTTCAGCCATGTTTTCATATCTTCTAGTGGAGACACAACCAACGACCTAACCTGAATAATTTTTTGCCAATCTTCAACAACTCTCTGACAACCCTACATGGTTAAAAAAAAGTAAACCTCAATTACAGCAAACAATTAAACAGTGTGTTAAAAATAAAATTTAAAAATATAATGTACATGTATATTGTTTAATAATGAACAAGACACTTTTGTTTTGCACGATATATTCTACATGCAATTAAAAAATTAACATTTGTTGAAATGAACAAGAGGACCAAAAGGGCCTGTGGAGCTCAACTGACAAAAATGGTTCTTGTGCCTTCATTTATATAAACTCAGTACAAGGACTTGAGCTGACGTTAAATGCTAAATATAAAAGCTGTAGGCCTTACAGTTTCAGAGAAGAATATTTTGAAATTTGACTTCCCATATAAGTATATGTAGATATATGTGCCCCTTGGTGGGACCAAAAATGGACCGGGGGCCACCATTTGTACAAACCTGGTAAAGGGACTTGAGCTGATGTTAAATATAAAAGCATTATGCCTTACAGTTTCAGAGAAAAAAAATTTTAAATTTGATTTCCAATATATACATGTACATATGCAGATATATGGACCCCTGGGGTGGGGCCAAAAATGGACCGGGGGCCACCATTTGTACAAACTTGGTAAAGGGGCTCAAGCTGATATTAACTGCCAAATATGAAAGCTTAAGGCTTCATGGTTTCAGAGAAGAAGATTTTCAAAGTTGATATCCCATTATAAGCCATTTATGCATATGCAGATATATGGACCCCTTGGGTGGGGCCGAAAATGGACATAGGGCCACCATTTGTACAAACTTGGTAAAGGGGCTCAAGCTGATATTAACTGCCAAATATGAAAGCTTAAGGCTTCATGGTTTCAGAGAAGAAGATTTTCAAAACTGATATCTCATTATAAGCCATATATGCATATGCAGATATATGGACCCCTGGGTGGGGCCGAAAATGGACCAAGGGCCACCATTTGTACAAACTTGGTAAAGGGCGTCAAGCTGCTATTAACTGCCAAATATGAAAGCTTAAGGCTTCATGGTTTAAGAGAAGAAGATTTTCAAAGTTGATATTCCATTATAAGCCATATATGCATATGCAGATATATGGACCCCTTGGGTGGGGCCAAAAATAGACCGGGGGCCACCATTTGTATAAACTTGGTAAAGGGGCTCAAGCTGATATTAACTGCCAAATATGAAAGCTTAAGGCTTCATCGTTTTAGAGAAGAAGATTTTCAAAGTTGATTTTCCATTATAAGCCATATATGCATATGCAGATATATGGACCCCTGGGGTGGGGCCAAAAATAGACCGGGGGCTACTATTTGTACAAACTTGGTAAAGGGGCTCAAGCTGATATTAACTGCCAAATATGAAAGCTTAAGGCTTCATGGTTTCAGAGAAGAAGATTTTCAAAGTTGATGTCTCATTATAAGCCTTATTTTCACTTTTTACGAAGTATGACAGAAAAACACTAAAAACGCGTAACCTAGTTTTTGACAGAATTTCACGAAATGTACAACCTACATGTTTAAGGGTGTCTAGAAGCTAAATATCACATCAGATTTTGAATATAACCTATGGTTTCAGAGAAGAAACTTATTTTAGGTTTTTTACATTCTAGGTAGCTGTGACCTACTTTTGGTTGCCATGGAAACCAATTGTAAAAATTTTCATCTACTCCTTCTAGGGATCATTCCTGCAAAGTTTTGCTAAAATTGGCCCAGTAGTTTCTGAGTTTTTGCTGTTAACGGACGCACGCACGCACGCATCATGCCATAAGCTCATCTGGCTTTAGCCAGTTGAGCTAAAAAACAAGAGGGCCATGAAGGCCCTGGCCGCTCACCTGAAAATGATGTACACTCAGCTTGATTTTGGCAAACTGAGCTTCTATTTTTAAAAGAGATTTTTCCTATATTTCGAACTAGTGACCTACTTCTGGACCCAACACGACCCATATATGAACTAGATCTAGCTTTTGTCAAGAGGATCAATCTCAGCAAGTTTGATGAAGATTGGTCTAAAATTTAGCCCTCAGATGTGTTAACAGGGTTTTTATATAATTTGACCGAGTGATTTACTTACTGACACAACATAACTAGAAAAAACTACAGCTAGCTTTTGTCAAGAGGATCATTCTGACTTATAACTAGAAAAAAAAACTACAGCTAGCTTTTGTCAAGAGGATCATTCTGACTAAGTTTGATGAAGATTGGACTAAAATTGAGCCAACAGATATGTTAAGGTTTTTATATAATTTGACCTAGTGACCTACTTACTGACCCAACATGGGTCATATACGAACTTGAGCTAGCTTTTGTCAAGAGGATCATTCTGACTAAGTTAAATAAAGATTGGACTAAAACTGGTGCCTCAGGAGTGTTAACAAGGTTTTTCTATTATTTGACCTAGTGACCTATTTATTGACCCAACATGTCCAATATACGAACGTGAGCTAGCTTTTGTAAATAGGATCATTCTGAGCAAGTTTGATGAAGATTGGACTAAAATTGAGACCTCAGGACTGTTAACAAGGTTTTTCTGGAATTTGACCTAGTGACCTACTTATTATCCCAACATGGCCCATATACGAATTTGAGCTAGCTTTTGTCAAGAGGATCATTCTGACTAAGTTAGATGAAGATTGCACTCAAATTGGGGCCTCAGGTGTGTTGACAAGGTTTTTCCATTATTTGACCTAGTGATCTACTGATTGACCCAACATGGCCAATATCGATTCTGAGCTAGCTTTTGTCAAGAGGATCAATCTGACAATGTTTGATGAAGATTGCACTTAAATTGGGGCCTCAGGAGTGTTAACAAGGTTTTTCTATTATTTGACCTAGTGACCTACTTATTGACTCAACATACCCCATATACAAACCTGAGCTAGCTTTTGTCAAGAGGATCAATCCGACAATATTTGATGAAGATTGCACTCAAATTAGTGACTCAGGAGTGTTAACAAGGTTTTTCTATTATTTGACCTAGTGACCTATTTATTGACCCAACATGGCCCATATACAGACTTGAGCTAGTTTTTGTCAAGAGGATCATTCTGACCATGTTTGATGAAGATTGCACTTAAATTGGGGTCTCAGGAGTGTTAACAAACAAAAGTTGACGCACGACACACGTCGCATGACGCACAACAGACAATGAGCCATCACAATAGCTCACTTGAGCACTTTGTGCTCAGGTGAGCTAAAAAAAATGGCTGTGATCAGTGGGTTTCGTTTTTTATTGATAATACAGAGTATGTTAAATAGTTCCATCTGTTTTTTTTCAAAATGGTCATTTAATTTTTGGTTCTGATTATACCGTGGTCAAATACCGATAAAATCCTCCCAAAAAACTTAAAAACACACTCATATCATGCATCTTCACAAATGTTTGAAATAATTCAAATGTTAATACCTTTATTTGAACGATTTAACACACTTTCACTGACATAATAACAATAATGCATGTTGTTTTCAGAATTCACTAAGATCATTTCCTTTAATGTTTGACTCTACGACACCATCTTGAATCTAAGGCGAACAAATTAAAATATTGATAGTGCTCGCACACGTGCGCTTGCACAATCATTCATTCATGAACGGTTAGAAGTCAATGCGATCGCGTATATACGCACCCTTGAACGGGCCTCTGGTAGAAAATAAATTTCAATAATTTTAACACCCTATATAGTAGACTCTGGAATTTTTTTTCTTTAAAAAAAAAAGCCAGAAATTCCACAGAGTAAAAACTGGCAAAGTGCAAATTTTATAAATGACTGTAACAAAATCGTCTAATTAATTATTTATTTAAATCTATATTTATCTTCATGATTTAAGTTACTGTAAATTTTTACATAAGATATATGCATAATCTTTATCTTGTAGTAAAATCAGGTTTAAATATCTCAGGCCCTTAGAAAGCAATACACAGGTATCATGACCCTCAAAATTAAAAGTTGTTTTGTATTTTAAGAAATCACAATAATTCAAGTACCTTTTATGACCAAAATCATAATTATTTCCCAATTTACATGTGATGATGCAAGAATTTCCATAAATAAGGTAAATTTGTTTTAACACAAAAAAATTCTAAAATAACAAATATTGCTAAAATAATAATCTATACAGTATCACTTCTGTATATCTTAGTAACAGTGAGACAAAAAATTCAGAATCGGTGACATTTGATAATTTTATGATTTGAAGTCTGTCCTATCGCTGTGTTTATTGGTTTTTTAGAACTCATTTATATTTTATTTCTAGTCTTTGTGTACTGTGTTGTTAGTGAGATAAAGACATTCAAGATTGTAGGATATTGCAATAACAATAGTTAAATAAAGTTTTAATTACCTGAAGTCTGTCCCACCACATTTGTTTAATGGCTTCCCTTCTTTCTGGAACTAATTTATACTGTATAACCTCCTCTAACTCTGACAACATTTGTACATTCACCATAGCCTAAAAATAAATTGAAATTTATAATCAGCAAAACCTCATTGTACTTTGACAAAACAACTGTTACAAGTATGTCAGATTTGGTGTGGAGTGGAGTAATGGTGTCATACAACTCATTAAAGATACTTTTACTTTGACTAAAGTCCCAGTTCTGGGATGCTGAAGAGTGCTCTGGGAAATCCACTTACCTTTTGCAATTAAACTTACAAACTTCATAACCTAGGATCTGTCTGAGGGGAATTAAAACTTGGGTGGTAATAGATAAAACTTGTTGATAAATTGATAAAGATTTAAAAAGAGAAGTCAAATTCTGAGGTTTTATGGGTGATCTATTTATATACAAGATTTACTGTATTTCTGAGGTCCCATGGATGGGTCTATATATTCAGGTTTTACTGCATTCTGGGATCCAATGGGTAGGTCTATATATTCAGGTTTTACTGTATTTCTGAGGTCCCATGGGTGGGTCTATAAATTCTGGTTTTTCTTTATTTCTGAGGTCCCACGTGTGGGTCTATATATTCAGGTTTTACTGTATCTCTGAGGTCCCATGGGTGGGTCTATATATTCAGGATTTACTGCATTCTGAGGTCCCATGGGGGTCTTTATATTCAAGTTCTACTGTATTTCTGAGGTCCCATGGATGGGTCTATATCATCAGGTTTTATTGTATTTCTGAGGTCCAATGGGTGGATCTATAAAGCCAGGTTTTTCTTAATTTCTGAGGTCCCATGGGTGGGTCTATATAATCAGGTTTTACTGTATTTTCTGAGGTCCAATGGGTTGGTCTATATATTCAGGTTCTACTGTATTTCTGAGGTCCCATGGGTGGGTCTTAATATTCAGGTTTTACTGTATTTCTGAGGTCCCATGGGTGGGTCTATATAATCAGGTTTTACTGTATTTCTGAGGTCCAATGGGTGGGTCTATAAATTCAGGTTTTTCTTTTTTTCTAAGGTCCCATGTTTAGTACAGGCTTTTTCATATTTGTGAGGTCACACAGGAAGACTATAAATCTTTAAAGAAAAATACAGGTTTTACTGTATGTACATGACCGGACACAATAATTACCCCATAAGCTCTGTTATAACTCTCTCCAGCCATAGCAGTTAATTCTGTATCCAAAATATCTCTGGCTTTGTCAATACACTGAAATCATATATAAATCTCTGGATTAAACCCTGTCTTTATTTTATAAGATACCAAAAACTGTACTGGATCTGACAGTAAATATAATAAAATGATATTAAGAGTTTTTGGCCTTTGATAGAGTTAGACAGAAGAAATATGTAATTTTTATTAAAGTTCAATATCTCAATGTCACAAATATTAAATAAATACCCTGCAAACAATTCAACTTCTACTTCTGTTTTATCAGTACATACATGTATTACTTTTCATTCAAATAAATTCTCTCTTGTTCTGCAGGATACATGTAAATCAAAATTGTGGTAACCATGGTGATATTATTATTACAAATCATTTTCATTAAAACAAAAGGGCCTGTATGATTTACAAAGGACTTAAACACGATTCTGATTTCAAATGTATATGCTGTATATTAAAGTTATATTTCTACATGTATTTTTGACCAAATAAGGTTAGTAATGTATGAATAAATAATAGTAGTAAATGATTTATATGTATTATATGAATTTTCATCATCAATAAGTAATTGTTAACATAAATCAAGGTTTGATCAGTCTTAATTATTATCTTAATTACTTTAATGGTATATTACTATTTCTATTTTTGTCATATTTTGCAAACATGACCATTAAATTATTTGAATACCTGCAAATGAGAAAAAACTTCTCTTAAATTCTATTTTTTGATAAACATACTCTACATGTACATGTATATACAAAAACAAAAAAATTATATACCATACAAGTAATTATAATTATTATAATTACTTGTATGGTATAGTTTATTTAAAATAAAACAAATAGGAACCTGTTGTGCCATTTGATAATTTTCTGAATGCAATGCAAAAACGGCTCTATAAAATGCTCCGTCATAACTTGTCCTCGGTATCATACACATGTATTCTTCCATACTTTCCCAATGTCCTGAAAATAAGAACAAATACAGTAATTGAAGGCAAAAGCTTATATCATATTGTGAAACTGACATTACATGTCAGACAATTTCTAAATAAGTGGATATCTTGATAGCTGAGTGGTTTAAAGCACATGCTCACAGATTAAAGTACTGTTATCACTAGGTTGAAATCCAAACTCACACAATCTAGTGTAGGAAAATTTGTAAGTTATTTTATCTGGGCAATCCAATTTCCTCCGACCATTCCTGAACTTACTGCCTAGTGAAAGAATGGACATAAAACACAATTATTCTTGTCTATTCCTTGAAGAAGTACATGGAGATCAATTAACTTCAACACTGAATATCAATGATCAATAAACACAAACTGAGGTGGAGGGAAGAGTCTACAAAGTGTAGCTCTTCACAATATTATACTAGTAAGCTAAATAAAATGCATGTTGTTTCAAAAGGTTAAGTGATTACTGATGTGATAAACCAGTACAGTGTATATGTACTATGAAGTTACACAAACAAGCAATGATCTCTAAAACATGCAAGTTCATCTTAAGTTACACTTATTATTCACTTTATAACAATATTTATTTAATATTTTAGGTGCAATTTCTACTGCTGATGTTATACATACCTAAACCCCAGGCTGCTGCTGAAGCCATCCTTGCCATACTTGTACGATCATTATCAGAAGCAACTGCCCATCTATCACATGCAATCTGATGTAAATGTCCCCTGTAAATATGCAAAAAAATTATTGATCATAATTTTAATTTAATGAAAAAATAAATTAGTCAAAATTTCAACCTGTGTGTGTTAATCACATGACTCACAAGAGTTTCAGTGTCTAGAGTCTAAATATTCTTAAGCAAATAGTTAAGGTCACACTGAATTTCAATGACAGTGTTAGAAATTCCACTTGAGCAGAGTCTGGTGAAAGTTTGTCAGCTCACAGTCAGTTCTACCAACAAAGAATTTAAACGGGACATGAAATACCATAAGTCCTCTCTGCCCTACCCCAGTTACTATCAAATGTATAATAACAATTCAATTTATTTCCTATAAAAGGTACAGTGATTGTGATGATGAATGGCTTTTTGGTTTAGACACATGATTAAACAACAGTAAAGTGACTTCAATTCATAGCCTGGTAGTAATGCCAAATGAAAAGTCTTTGAGCCATCTGTTTTATTTCAAATTGCTGGATTCCATGGAACTGATAAAATTAATTGGGATCCGAGTGTAAAGTATCCAAGCATGTTATTTCTCAATAACCTGAATTAATAAGAGATTCAATGCTTATACGACTTACCATTCAGCAAGTGCATCCAGACATCTCATTCTGCCTAGTACAACACTAAAGTCGTCAGGATTCTGTTCAGCTTTATTGTTGTAAGCAGTAAGTGCTTTATTCCACTCATGTAACTTCTCATACCAACCTTCCTGAATTTTCTGAAATCAAAGATCAAAATCAAAATGAAAACTAAAAAAACCTTGTAGCTCTTATACATGTAGTAAATACACAAATGACAAATGTACATGTAGATCTACAGTCACAGTATGTTATTATCATGTATCTGAAATTCTCTGCATCATATCTTTTGCTGTCGGTGTTCTCGTTATTGCCAAGTACACGTTTTTAATAATATACTTCACATTATACTACAAAATATCATCATTGAAATAAATTAAATGGATGAGGAAATCCAACGGACTGACAATAAACCACACAATTAAACTACTATAACAGGACTTGTTATGTTCCCATACAATCATTTCTTATTTTCTATAATCAGATAAGTTATAGAGTTCATAAGTCTTGTCATGTGACCTGACTGAAGATTAATTTATGATTTCCAGGTAAAAGAACAATCACATAACCACTTGTTTATTTTTATTTATTTATTTATTTGCATAGCTAATGGATACATTTTTATGGTAAAAAACCTAAACAAAGATTTAAGACAAGACTTAAAACTCGGTGGATATAATATATTCAATATATTCATTAACTAACCAAATCTGCCCTGTGATGTTTCATGGTGTATTCCAGAACTCCAGCAGCTGACTCAGGTTGCTGTAACTTGTTATTGATGCTGTAAATCAAAATAAAGATATAGATTGTAAAGTTAAAACTCATTCCTAAATTATAGATTGGATAAATTTACACACATACAGGCCTTAGACAGAATTTTTAATGCCACTCGGCACATTGCCTAGTTGAAGAAAAAAACCACTAGTCACTTGAAATTTAACTCAGCACAGTCACCACATGAAAAACAGGACTTTCTTCTCTTAAAGTACCACCAGAGCCTGTACCAATAAATAATTTTTTCTGACTTTCTTCTTAGTCATGAACTTCGGGTTTTCCACTTCAGTGTTTTGAAGTGGCAGGTTTAGAAATGCTTCCACCTGCAACTGATAAATTTAACTGGGCACCGTGACAAGTGGCAGTAACAGCATCTCTCGTCCAAGTACACATTTCACTCATCTGGATGAGTGGTCGAGTGAATAATCGAAGCACTGACATAGTAGCAAAGATCCCTGTTGGAAACAAAATGCATGTATTTATAAATAGTGTTAATTAAATAATGTTTTATTAACTAATTAAAAAGGGATAAAGTAGAGTAATAAGTCCTCCATTAATTTTTAAGGGGTTCGGTTTTGGGATGGAAGAGGAAACAAAGGTAACCTAGAAAATCAACCTTTAACAGGGGGATTGACAAACTTTCGCAGACTTTGCCTAGCTGGCAGTGTGAGGCATTGTGAGACAGTACTAGGCACTGTGATCTGTATGTACTCTTTAGACCACTAAGCCAGCACAAATGTCCTCTACAAAGGGTTTTAATAAGAGAATTAAATTTATATAAACAAAAGAAGGATAACCTGCCACTGTCAGTCTTGAAAGTAAGGTGATATCACTGAATAAAAACAATTTTATTTTAATATTTTTTTATTTTTAGAAACTTTAAAATCAGTTTTATTTAAATCCTTTGTAAATCACAAGACTTTTCTATGATTAGTAGACCTGTTATTTCAAACTGTTTTGTTGAAGCATCTTTAATAAAATTTATTTATTCCAAATGAACATTTGATTATTTTTCAGTACATTTTATGCTGCCTGATGCCAGTTTCCTGGGTTTTTGTGTTGATGGAGACATTAGTCTAGTAGATACATTATATTTCTGACATACATGTACATGTATTACCTTATAAGAGCTTCCAGTGTTTCTGTGGTTGGACCTCTGTGAAACTCTTCTTCTTTATAATGTAAAGCTTTAGCATAAGCTCTACACCTCATAGCTCTCTGTCCCAGGAGTGATGTATCCAGGGGTAATGGACCCTGTAGTCACATGAAAATGTATTTAAATTTACATTTATAACTTAATAAAACGCAGATATTGTAACCCTCAATAAAAGTAGACAAGAATTTCTAGTCAGTATATCTCTAATTATCCCCAGTTTCAGATTGTCATGGAAAATTTGAAAATTATCATAAGCATGTTATTCTTAGATGTAATTTTTGACAATGATAAAGGGGATATGATGATGGCAATAAAACAGTTACAAGGTAAATGTACAAATGTCTTATCTAAAACTCCTTCATTAGTGTTAAACTAAAACTACATGTATTTGCTTAGTTGGTGGAAACTAATTTCCTGACATCTACATGTGTATTTGCAACATGTACATGTATGAATTTTATTAATCTCAAATACACATTAAAACACAAAATCTGAAACGAAATGTCCTTGATTTGCCATGCATGTCTAAAGTATACTGATGGCAATTTTAAACCACTAGCCATTGGTCTATGACATCACAATATAACATAACATTCTAATTTGTCATATACATGCATTAGAAATCTGTACATGTTTTTGAGGAGAAATAGATTTAAAGATATTTAACTCGAATTTCACAGAGAAAAGCCAACAAGTTACCAAAATGACAGTGATTGGATAAATGATAATGCAACAAATGATTACCTTGTCACAATGTTCCATGAATTCTGCCAGATTTAACAATGTCTGTGTAATTTCTGGTATTTCCTGTGAGGTTAATGCTTGTTCTAAGCTATGGATCAATTCATCTTGTTGTGTTTCTGTTAATTCTGTCCAGCAAGATACAAATGCTGCATTAAATAAATCTCTGTAAACAAAACAAGTAAATGACAAATCTACATGTAATATAAAAATACATGTTTATTTAAAAGTACACACAAATGCACCTTTAGAATCACTTAACTATGGTGTCCAGGATGGTAAGAAATGGTAAGAAATGGTAAAAAATGAATAAAATAGGGAAAAAAACAACCTGAAAAAAAACAACTTCATTGATTGCCATCATTTGTCAGTCAGACTTTGAGGAAGACTTATACAGAGACATTAAAGAAATAGACTCAGATCACAAGGGTGCAAAATTTTCTAGGGACATTATAATGACGTTCTTCTGTACCTTGTACATGTACTCCTGATCATGAGTTAACAGTAATTCTTAAACAACTTACTTTGCAAGTGGATTGTACGTCTGAGCTAAAGCCCAGCAAGATCTAAGAGCTGGTGATGGTGATTCTTTAAGTAATTCTATACTGAGACGACGTAGCCACTCCATCCAATCTTCCTTAGATTCTCTCCTACCTGCTCCTAATGCCTGGAATGAAGAAATTTACATTAAGTTAACAAAATTGTAATTAATCTTGATAGTCTAGATATTTGATCTTAGTTATGAATGCAATCAACCCCCATGCTTCACATACTTGTTACAGCTATTCCCCTGTTGCTTTATTTACACTGAACATGTATATAAGCAAATTTAAACTTTACCTTTTATTTTTTTTGATTAATAGCAAAAACAATTTTCAAGGTTTTACTACTTCATTCAGGAATGTGAATGAATAGTTGCTGTTTCAGTACAGGCTTACCTTCTGTAGGTTTGGGAAGTTGACATTTAACTTTTTGATAGTTGCTGCCTCTGTACTTGCTTACCTTCTGTAGGTTCAGGAAGCTGACATTTAACTTTTTGATAGTTGCGGTCTAAGTATTGGCTTACCTTCTGTAAATTGGGAAAGCTGACATTTAACTTTTTGATAGTTGCTGTCTCGGTACTGGCATCTCCAGAATCAGATATCTTATTTCTATTACGCCTGTGTTTCATCAGGATAGGATCATCTTCTTCTTCGGCTATTGTTGAACCCTTTAACAAAATCAAAACCTTGCATCAGAATTAGTATCATTATTATAAGAAATTATTGTTAAATATCCTAAAATTTTTTTTTACACCTCTTTTATTGCTGGTTCCATGTTTGGTACAATGTGGTGACCCTTTACATTTGTTCAGAAATACATGTATTATAATCCTTAGATATTGATCACACTATTTGATGTTTATCTGTAAATACAAACTTTATTCAAAAATTGCTGAGAAAAATTTATGATAAGCAAGGATAAAACTTATGGTTAACACATGTTATCTGAAAATATGAGTTATATTATAGCAATTCACGATTTCTAATAAAACAAAAACATTATAAATTCAGTATTTTTATTGAACAAACTAATGAATAATCCTTAATGTATGTGTGTGTGTTTGTGTGTGTGTATGTGTGTGTGTTATACCTTGATAATTCTACACATTAGAATGCTGTAGCGTTGATGGACTATTTTATGTTTTGTGACAACTTTGTTGACCATTGGAACAAATATGGAGAATTTCTGTCCTAGCTGTATAATCAGGGCACAGAGAGTATCCATGGCAGTGTTCTGTAGTTCTGACGTGGTATCCATTGTACGGACAAGAGGATGAATTATCCGGGAAGCATAGTCTGTTAGATCAAGTGTGTCAGACATCCTGTCTATGGTCTCCAACGCAACCCTAATTAAAAAAAAACGAAACAAAATACACTTACCCGAAACATGCAAACTTAACTTTTAGCAGCTTTCCTATGTAAAGTAGGTTGAGATCAAGATTAGACTGAAAAAAAGTTTGGTGAATGCCAACCACAAGAGGACAAACATGAAATCCTTAGATGTTTATGTAATGATCAATTAAAGAGAAAATGAAGGTGAATTTAAAAGTTCAATAAAGCTCAATAAAAAAGTGAAAAGTACCATAAACATTTCTAACCAATTTAATGATCCAGGGGCATTTAAACCAAAGGTTCAATAAGGTTTGTTTTTCGACAGACATGCTTGGGAAAATAAGGTTAGGTGGTTTCAGAGGTGAATGTTTAAGTTTAAGCATATACATGTATACACACACAATGATTGACATAAAAATAACCATGTGTCAGTTAGCATACTTGTCAGTTAGCATACTGATTATCCCAGGTTCTGAGATAAACTAAACATCTATCACAATGAACTAAGTGGTGTGGTGTAATGATGTCTAATGCATCAATCAAAATTCTTTCATTATATTGAGATAGTCAGTTCTGGAAGAGAAACTAAAATTGGAGGAAACTAAAATATCTGGAGTCCAAAGTTCTTCAACAAGCAAATTGACAACCTAAGCAGTGAATGGCTTTATAAAGTGTAAGCACAGGGTTTAGACAACTCGGCCACCAAAGCCCCAACAATGTACTAAGTTAGGTAGCTTCTATCATTGTCTACTGGATAGGTTTTTACTTACCGTCTAACATGTAAAGGTATATCATTGGAGTCAAACAGTTTAACAACTGGTGGCAATAATAAATGAAGATAATCATCCAAGTTAGCTCCAAATAACTGTAAGGCATTAAGTAGCTGTAAAAATATTGTTAAATACAGAATTTTACAACATGTACATTAATTCATAATCTTTAAACATTACTTTACACATTTCTAGACCTTCAGGTGAAGCTGTTAACACATTGAGAAAAAATTAATTCAAAATCTAATCAAGACATTCATAATCTCATCATGAGAGCTTTCAGAAGAACAATAAAGCTCGCCTGAACATAATTTGTAGATTTCACAAAAAGGGCTTTCAATGAACAGCATAGTTTAGCCACACATATTCCACAAAAAACCTTTTACTTATTTCAACACACTAACTGATAATCATTTTAACACACTAACTGATAATCATTTTAACACACTAACTGATAATCATTTTAACACACTAACTGATAATCATTTTAACACACTAACTGATAATCATTTTAACACACTAACTGATAATCATTTTAACACACTAACTGATAATCATTTCAACACACTAACTGATAATCATTTCAACACACTAACTGATAATCATTTTAACACACTAACTGATAATCATTTCAACACACTAACTGATAATCATTTTAACACACTAACTGATAATCATTTTAACACACTAACTGATAATCATTTTAACACACTAACTGATAATCATTTTAACACACTAACTGATAATCATTTCAACACACTAACTGATAATCATTTCAACACACTAACTGATAATCATTTCAACACACTAACTGATAATCATTTTAACACACTAACTGATAATCATTTCAACACACTAACTGATAATCATTTTAACACACTAACTGATAATCATTTTAACACACTGACTGATAATCATTTTGAGTTATCTGATTTTTTAATTTTTTTATTTTTTTTTTTATTTATTTTTTTTATTAATCAAATTTTTTGGGGGACCTGTCAAAAATTCAGTTCATACAAAAATTTGTTGTTTGCTGTTTGCATAAATGTATAATTTTATATCAAATATGTTTACAAATGGAAGCATGCATCCACACATACCATCCATGCCATTAAATAAAACAAAGCAAGAAAAACCTTTCTCAAGTACTAAACTACATGTCTAGTTCAAAAGAGTTGTGAAATGGCGTTTAACGTCCCAGTCAAGAATATTTCACTTATATCAAGACTTTGCCAGCTATTGGAGAAAGTGCAGAAATTTTGCATGTGCATTGTGCTGATGGCATTATACAGCATGGTTCTTTATCGTGCCATGCCATGACATGGGACCTCAATTATTTTAAGTTTGAAAGAACCGTGACTTCCATTTCGTAATGCTGAGTGATTGGTGAAAGAAGTCACTACCCACTTTCAAGTCTTGGGTCAGACCCATGGCCTCAAACTTACGGAGCAAGCACTCTACCAACTGAGCTACCACAGTGGTCTCTAGTTCAAAAGACATATAACTTTTTTATACATGAAGCTCATATAAATGCCTTTGGTTTCCAATGAATTTTCTTAGAACATAATTATTAGGAACTTGTTTACCTTAGCAGTTACACTTCTATTGGTGCTGATATCATGCATGAAGACTTTCAGTATCTGAGGTACTATCTGGGGTAGGTATATCTTGAATTCAGTACCAAGGGCAGATACTATCTGTTCTACTAGTAATATTAAAGTGTTCTGTATTGCACTGTTTGGTAACCAATATTCCTGTAAAAAAACAAATCTTATCTGTATAAACATCATAAAGAAAACTTCAAAGTTTCAAATACATTAGGAATTCATCTAATACAAAAACTGAAACACCGAAAAAACTCAAAGTCAATACAAACAGGAAAAAAATGATTACTCAAACACCTAAAAAACTCAAAATCATAACTGAAGTCCCCCACAATTTTATTTATTAATGTTGTCTATGTTGACAATCTGTGTGTCAACAGGTTTCTAGATCACCACTTTGCATTACATGTAACATTAAAAGCTGGAAAACACAAAGATTTTCTAGATCAACACTTTTTATTCCCTTCCTGATAACAATGAACTCATCTACACTCTCTCATTAGTACAGTCAGGTATACATACAAATTCAACTTTTTTAGATTGTATGTTTAACATTTAACATGAAAGTGTAAAATATTCAAGTAAATTGTAATATTTTCTGTAAAAATAATAAAGAAGCAAAAGTTGATTGGTCATTATTAATTTTTCATGTCGACAGTAACAGCAGTTTTTTTATGTTCATTTGCTTTGTATCAACTTAAAAGCAGTTATTTTGTAAAAGTATACATTTAAATTTGTTTGTTAAAGTTACTTTTGGAAATTATTGACAATAAAAGAATAAAAGAAATGATAATAGTATTGTTAGTTACCATGATGTAACTAAAAATGGCCATTTGCAAAAGATTATTCAATTAGCAAATGGCCATTCTTAGTTACACTATTCATTTCTTAAATAAATTACCTTAATTATTTCAAATATATCATCTAGATAGTTCCTGATATGTTGTTTAACAATGGCAATGATCACTCCTAATTGTTGAAATAAAAACTACAAATAAAGAATTAAAAAAAATTAAAACATTTCAGAATAATTTGTTTGTTTACTTATTAACACATAAATCTTATTCTTGGATCACTTACAATGTATTTTCTAATATTTTGGTTGCCATTATATCATGATAATTCATAACCTCAGCTTTCAGACTTACACATATAGGAAGTAATGTATCCAGGTAATGAAAATGAAAGAGAAAGAAAATTTTCAAAAGTTAGCTTTGTAGCAGAATGTGCCACAAAAATATTGAACAAAATCATTATTGGCTCCAGTCTGATTGGAGGCCAGGTGATTAAAAAGGCATTTTGAGTCCACTACAGACAGTAGCTATTATGAAATACACATGTATATGTACATGTATGTATAAATGGCAATCTAAAAGGGCAAATTTAAATCTTTTCAACCCTTCAAACTTAAAGAAGTTATGGAGGTGGATTGAAGGGAAATACGTGTTATTATCATAATTCTTATATCTCTAAAAGTTAAAAATAGCTGCCTCAAATAGAGTAGTAATAAGCTAATATAACATGTTGTTTTTAAGTAACTTACATCCTTCCCTACAACAGCAGACAGAGGAACAATAGGGGTGAGAGATAGGGGTAGATATTATTACTTTGTATCTTTACCTCTCTGAAGTTCGGATCAGCTGTTTTAAGTACTGTTAGATATGCTGGTATCACTTGTTGTATGTAAGGTACACACTTTATTCCAAGACTTTTAAATATAAATGTAATGGCTTGTACAACCATTGTGTGGTGTTGTGATAATGTCGGATCTCGTATTATTCTCATTAGTGTTGCTATGGCGATGGCAGGATATATTTCTTCTAGTGTAGATGATGCACTCATATTCGCAAGCATTTCACTTGTATTTTCTGTATAAAAAATAAAAGACAATATATTAAGTTACATCAATATTAGGTAAATTTTATACATGTGTGTACATGTACATTTCCTAATTCCTATACATGTAAACCTCAGTAAAAAAAATCTCACATAGAAAAGAACAATCTTAGTAAAAACAAGTTCAAAGACCTTAAATAAAAATTATCTCCATGTATTTTAACACCCATTTTGGATTCACATTCTGTTCTGAAGCATACATTTATTACATAATTGGGGCATGGAAGAATACAATTTTTGTCAATAAATACATGTGTATTGAAATTTTAATTGTAATCTACAATTTAAATTGAATAATGTTGAATACTATTATAAGCTAGGATACATGTACATGTATATAGCAAAATGTAATTTCTCCAAGTGAAATAATTCTTTAAATCATTTTTTAATACCTAATTGATTATCTTCCTGATTTTTCTGTTGGTCAGACATACTAAGTGCAGCCCCAGACTTACCTAGTTGATTATTTTCCTGATTTTTCTGTTGGTCAGACATAATAAGTACAGCCCCAGACTTACCTGGTTGATTATTTTCCTGATTTTTCTGTGGGTCAGACATACTAAGTACAGCCCCAGACTTACCTGGTCGATTATTTTCCTGATTTTTCTGTTGGTCAGACATACTAAGTACAGCCCCAGACTTACCTGGTTGATAATTTCCTGATTTTTCTGTGGGTCAGACATATTAAGTACAGCCCCAGACTTACCTGGTCGATTATTTTCCTGATTTTTCTGTTGGTCAGACATACTAAGTACAGCCCCAGACTTACCTGGTTGATAATTTCCTGATTTCTCTGTGGGTCAGACATACTAAGTACAGCCCTAGACTTACCTGGTTGATTATTTTCCTGATTTTTCTGTTGGTCAGACATACTAAGTACAGCCCTAGACTTACCTGGTTGATTATTTTCCTGATTTTTCTGTGGGTCAGACATAATAAGTACAGCCCCAGACTTACCTGGTTGATTATTTTCCTGATTTTTCTGTGGGTCAGACATACTAAGTACAGCCCCAGATTCTCCTTTCTTTATCAGCCCCATGTTCATCTTGTGTTTGTGAGGATCTAATGCTCCAAGTAGACCTAAAACTCTTATCACCTACAAATACCAACATAAACAAATCAAAGTTCTGAAAGTACCTAAAGTAAAGCAGTTCATTTCAAATCTACTAATAACCTTTAAAGAAGAAAATGCACAGTATAACCTGACTATCTAAGGAATGCAGCGGAGTGAGTTAATATTGTTCTTCTAGCCAGCTGAATTCTATTCATCATAAATGGAAAGCAAGAGTACATAGAAAAAACATTCCCAATGAGTAAATAAACTGACAAATTTTCTCAACTAGAATCTGTCAGATTCGAACAATGAGAGTTAACCAACCAAGGAAATGAAAATACAATTTTTGGTCAAATGTGTGATCAAATGAATTCATACAAAAGGAAAGTATTAAGAAACTTTTGAAAATCCTACTGATTTTATAACATTCAGTTCTCTGATTTTATAACATTCAGTTCTCTGATTTTATAACATTCAGTTCACTGATTTTACAACATTCAGTTCTCTGACTTTATAACATTCAGTTCAATGATTTTATTAATTCAGTTCTCTGATTTTATAACATTCAGTTCATGGTTAAAAACATTGTATTTGACTGTTTAAAAATCTGAAAAATAGCATTTTTTTAAAACTGTTTATGTTTGATTTTGTAATTTATGTCTCTTGCAAAGTAAGTTTGAAAATAAGCCATTTAGATGTACCAAGTCAAACAGGGTCAATCCTGATAATCTGATTATTGAGAACACATTACTGACAATATAATAATATATACATGTAACAGGTAATGTTAACTTGAAAGTTTAATATGGTTTAATAAATAAAGAACCTCTCTCCTGATTCCTGGTGATTGTTCCGTCTTCAGGAAATTTAACAAGATTTCCAGTAAGTTTGGATATTTCCTGTATGGATCAATAACATAGCCAGTACTCTCTACAAGTTGTCCTAAAGTCCACAATGCTACCTAAAACACAATGTAACAACAATAATTTAATAATATTGTATACATACATGTATTTAAGACATTAGACAACAAATAAATTAAAATTTCATACCAAGAATTGCAATCATTTTATTAGGACAGTGGAGATTGTCACAACATATGATTCCTATTCATTGGCAACATCAAATTACAGGAACATTTGTGTGATGTGGTGTCTAGAGAAAAGGCTATCACAGTTAAAACTATTTACACAGCCAAATTCCTCTACTCTAAACTAAAACTGTGGAACATGATATAAAATGCCATCTATAGTTGATGATCACATTTTCTGGTAAAATGTTCCACTCTGGTAAAAGAGAAGAAGCTAAATTTATAGTTATCAGTGTCACAGCTGATAGAGATGCAGCTATGACTTTGTGTCCCCTTGTCTGTCTAGTAGCCAGATTGATGTTAATTTGGTAGGTACAGCACTACAGTTCTGTTTCCAGACATGTAAAGTTTACTAAACACTGGTCTTGTCAGCGTTGTTTAAGTGATAGTCACTGTGGTTCCTGAATTGTTGCTGTTACGTACTCAATGTGGCTGATGTGTTCTGTGTCAAACCTAAGAAAGACATTTCATCCATTTGCACTTAAACTGCACTTTTTTACCATGTTAATATGTATAATAACCATAATGACAGAGATGTATAACAATCAGTAAGAACATTTTCTATTGTTCTTGATTTCAAATTTTGTTACAAGAGAACTTGTCAGATTTAATAAGAACGAGTTCAAATTTTTACCTGAGTTACTATAAAACATTTCAATCATTGATATAATAGTCATAAACAATATCAGATACGGATATCAGTAATGGATTATAAAATTATATTCCAGTTAAAATAATTACCTCTCTTTTTTGTAACGATGATGAATCTTGTAACATGTCCAGTATCAAGGGAAGTAACTCATCCATACACTTTCTCATCTCGGTTCCACTAACCTGTCAGTTAGTAAAGGATTTCAATTTTAGGATACAATATACATGTATATAGATATTTATTTTTAATTTTTATATTTGTAAATTATAATTTAAATACAATATACATGTAAAGTCATGGCTAATTTCTATTCATTTTTTGTACAATTTTTTTTATTTATAATTTTTTTTTTTTACAGAGTGTCTCATGTGCGAATCAGATATTGGCATTTTAAGAGAAAAAGTGATAATAGAAGGGAAGCTTATAATGCAAAAAATAAAAGCTAAAGTCTTTTGGACCTTATATACAAATACATGTAAATTGACTGGGTGTAAAAAAAGACTCCACACTATTCTATGTTGTCACAGCTGAGAAGGTATATACATGTACTTATAATCCATGTTTACGTATAGAGCTTCTGTTTATCATCATATCTGTCAATATCTTGTTTTCATCATAAAATCCCTAGATTTGCTGTGATATTAAATGAGGAGTGTGATATTTAGAATTACCTGTGCTTGTTCTCCTATAGCAGCCAGTACACTTATGGTCACACCTGGATTGGGATCAGGTTCCTTCAACTTTGGAATCAAAACCTGAAATCAAGTTTAAATATAAATGGCACTAGTGACAAAATAACATAAACAATGCAAACAACAGTATTTTCTACTTGGAAGTTTAAGAGTGTAGAAGAAAGATTGAAAACCAGTGCATGATCCCTGCGCAGGTCCTTAAGTTATAGCAAAATTTGAACTTTCTATACATGTATTAAATTTAATTATCAATTATGTTTACAGATAAAGAATCAACTACTGGCTTCAGTTATATTTGTATAATTATTTGAAGCATCAATATCAGTTAATTGAGATGTACATACATGTATACCAATCCAAAACAAATCTTTAGTAATGGCTCCATATAAGGGCGTATAACAAAACAAACCTTTAGTATTGGCTACATAGGGTGTATAACAAAATAAACCTTAGTATTGGCTCCATATAAGGGCATATAACAAAATAAACCTTTAGTATTGGCTCCATATAAGGGCGTATAACAAAATAAACCTTTAGTATTGGCTCCATATAAGGGCATATAACAAAATAAACCTTCAGTATTGGCTCCATATAAGGGGGTATAACAAAACAAACCTTTAGTCTTGGCTCCATATAAGGGCATATAACAAAACAAGAACAAACCTTTAGTATTGGCTCCATGTAAGGACGTATAAGTTGTGCTGCATTAGCAACTAAATGCCCTAACATCCTAGCTGCCTGTTCTTTATTTCTACCAACACCACTGTGTTCTAGCTCTGTTAAAATCTGTAAAAACAAAATTTTCAATTCAACGTCTAATTTATAATGTTTGAATTTGTAAAGTCTGTCAAAATCTGCAATAAAACAAAATTAAAGTTTCAATTCAAATTGGTATTTTGTATAATTTAATAAGATAAGCAAGCAATAAATAAAAGCACAACTTTTTTGTAATTCTCTTTTTTATTTCATTCAATATACATGTACATGTACAATATTCTTTGATATTACATTATAATATACATGTAGTTTCAAAATACAAAACATACTAATGTATAGTGAATGTTTTAAATAAGAGAAAGCAAGTGAGAGAGAGAGAGAGAGAGAGAGAGACTTGAAGGACTAGTCTTGATAAGTTAATTTTAGACTACTGGTCAAAGTAAAAAATTAGAGATCCAGTCACCTCAGAATACAAAACTTATTCACAGTTCAGACAAGAACAAAAAGCTGTTCATTATTGTCTGTACCCAACATTCTATTAGCTAAAGTGAATATGAAACCAGTTAAATTTTAAGCCAAGGGCTGGTGGTTCCAATCTTTATACCAGCCAAAGAATACTAAGCATGTATCAAGTTAAATATCAAATAAAGAAATGGCTGAATATTCTTCAACTGTAAGTTATTGAGATATTTTACAATTGATCACAACTAAGGTGAATGTGTTTTTGTGTTCCTTGTAAAAGACATTATGAAATAATCTCACCAGATTTATATAACAAAGATAAATATCCTTGTCTTCAAAAGCAAAAACTAACAAAAGACTACAGGAATGGAGGGAAGTAGTGTGGAGTAATGGTGTTTATGTTCAGTATTTCACATACATATATCAACTACAGGAGTGGAGGGAAGTAGTGTGGAGTAATGGTGTTTATGTTCAGTGTTTCACATACATATACCAACTACAGGAGTGGAGGGAAGTAGTGTGGAGTAATGGTGTTTATGTTCAGTATTTCACATACATGTACATACATCAATGTGGTCAGTTCAGAGATGGTGAGGAAAGCAAGATTGCCCAGAGAAAATCATTGACCTTCAGGAAGTGAAATTACAAACTTTTTATTAACACTGGGCTCTTTCCCCAAGTTGGATTGGAACCTAGGCAGTTAACCTTTAAACTACTCAGCAACTGAGACACCAACAGATCAGAAGGGGGTAGAACAAAAACTTTATATACTGTGTTTATACCTGTATCAGTGTTTTTCTTAGTGATGGCATGACATATGCTGGATTTTTACTACTAAGTCTACCAATCATACAAATAGCTACTTCTCTTATGTCAAATACTTCATCATTCAAAGCTACAAATAATGCACTTAGATTTTCTGCCTGAGCCAAATGTGGGTCAAATCTGTCATCAAGGGAGGCAAGTACACAGAACCGGATATCAGAATCTGTAATTAAAGCAAAATATGTTTCAAAACTATGTCTGATAATTCCCATCTTGATGGTAGGAGACAAGTATTGATAACTTTATACATGTATTTATAAATACTGTCAGACATAGATAACAAAAGACAAGTAAAACAAACATTTCTGATAAAAATAGAATTCTAAACAGACCGTAAGTAAAACAGAAAAATTTTGTCAGTTTATTATTTTTTTTATTTATTTATTTTATTATTATTTTTTTTTTTTTGAAAAAACTGGCTTTTGTTAATTTTTATTTTCATTTCACATTGTAGTCAGTACAAATGCAAGACTGTGTGTGTGTGTGTGTGTGTGTGTGTGTGTGTGTGTGTGTGTGTGTAAGACTAAATACTCACAAAAGTGTCTTTTTACTCTTGTAAATCAGGCATAAATAAAGCAAATGTAAAAATTACCTAATTTACAGTACTTTACTTGTTTAATTGTAAATAAAAACTGTCACAATAAAAGGTTTTTTAAAGTAGGAAAAAAATAGATGGATTTTCTTTACCAAACTGCTCAATACAAACAAATGACAAACACATGATGTTTTTGAAATGTAAAACTTATTTACCTGTATCAGTAATGCCAACTACTAAAAGTTTGTGTAATACTTCAGCTACTGTATTCATCGCTGCCATACTTATCTGGCCTTGTGTGGTCGCTAAAAGCTGTTAAAATAAAAAAAATAAATTTTAAAGAATGCACACAGATGTTTGAAGTTACATCCATTCTTAAAGTAATCATGTGTCATTTTCCTTGTCTTTTGTTAGGTCTTCAAATTTGTTTAAATAAATTCAACTTCCTTTTTTTGTAAATTCAAAACTGCAGTGATTAAATGGACATGGACAAACTGATTTAATGGACTTTCAAACAGACAGATAGAAAGAGTGAAAACCTAAAGTCCATCTTAGCCCTGCCAATAGGAGACTCATAAAAAGTTTTAACATAATGGTAGAAAAAAAGAAAAAAGAAAACTATATTTACACTTATTATAATAAGCTTTTGGTGAGAATGAAATAGTTTTCTTAATTATACTACGTTAGGGCTGGGTACCTCCAGAAAATTTATACCATGGTATACCACAGTTTTTTTACTATTTACCACTGTATATACCACAGTATACCTCAATGTTACTTTTTACCATGTCCTGTATGGCTATCACTGATAGTCATTGAACTAATGATAAAATTTTCAGGAAATTTATAGATAGGGTGATGTTTACATATATGAGCTGTCATATTGGATGTGCCACCTCCCACACCCCACACAGCAACATTTTCTTCGATAACACCATCTGTAATTCATTTTATTAAACATAAAGTTATCCCAAATTGTTGATTTGGTTTTTCTATTTTAAACCAGCGTGTACTCACCTTGTGATGCCATATTGTTTCCAGAGACACTTTGAATGTGCTCGATTCAAAATATTTTAACTCCGTTAACAATGTTACTTGAGTTGTTATTACTTAAGTAATCAGAACCATTGAAGATTAACTTTTATTCATTTGCTAAAAACTTTAGAGCACTTCTTATACAGTTCACGGTTAAGATTCAAACAAACACACCCATGATGTCACTGGTAATTATTTTAGATTTAGATTGAAAATCCCAGAAGTATATTTTTGTTATAGTTTTGCCATTTAGAGCGTTTACCTTCATTAAAGTAAAAACACATTATTTAAGCATGGAGTAAAGATTATGTCATTAAATACTGGTATTTCCAGATGATACCGCGGTATGGTACCACGGAATAAAAAACCACAGTTACCGGTAATACCATGCACCTCTATGTATATATAATGTGAGTTAATGTAGAGATTTTATATATATATATATAATACTAACATTCAGTAATGGTGTTAACAGTCTTGCACATGTCCTCACAGCTTCCATCCTTATTTCTTTATGTTCACTAGACAGATATTGTTCAGCACAATGTTTCACAAACTGTGTCAAGGAATGACCTGAAAAGTGTATCAAATACAACATTACAGTAGATCATGTCTGTATGAAACAAATATTAAATTGGCATTGGTTAATTTTTGCTAAAATCAACATTTTAATTTATTTCTGTATTTTTTAAAAAATTTTTGCACTATCACAAAGTTCCATCAAAATTATTTCTTTTTTATTGTGTCCTAACACAATTTTTCAGTTTAAACAGGTTTTCTGTAAGCTCATAGTTTGGATTTGCATTTGGCCTGTTTTTGAAATAATATAACCTCTAGAAGTTTAAAATTTTTTTATTGATTTGACCAAATTACCTACATGACTCATATCCACATCTGGTCATAGATACATGTATCTAGAATCATGAGGACAAGCTGGAAAAAGATATGTTTCTGGAGTGTTTAAAACTTTTTCTTTGATCTGACCTGGTGACCAACATATTCGTTCAACATGACCAATACATGTACATATATGAAAGTTATTTATTCAATGTCAAAAGGATTATTTTTGGGCAAGTTTAAAAAAAAAATTGTTGAAACATATTGCGCTCAGATGGCTAAAAATAACTTCAATTTTCTACAAACCTTCAAAGTCAAAACTGCCTAAAGTTTTCAGAGCAAGTGTTATACTGGTTACATCCTGCATCTCAGCAATGTTTCCAATAGAACCTAGAAATTAAATTTAAACATCTTAATCATGTTTATAATGAAAAGTTTTTTTTTAATTTTTATACATGTATTTTTCAGCAAGACATGCCATGATATGTTATACATATAATTGCAACAATGAAAAAGTGCTAAAGCAAAATCTTTGTTAACTTTAAAACACAAACTGTCAAATGTTTACAAAAAAAAAAATGTTTTGTTAACTTTCAAAAGGGCCCAGATTATTTTTTTTCAAATCAGTCATATTTGAATACTTACCTTTTCATCAATTTCATTTTTTACAAAATATACATGTACTTTATAAAGATAATACAACAAGAAGTAAGGAATGGTATTAAAGAACAAAGTAAATCTGATTATTTATATCTGACATAAGTATAAATGAGTGGATTAAAACAGGCAATTTTAAAATTATAATAATTTTGACTGTGTCTTAACCATTCTAGGGGCTTGAAACTTTATTATTTGTCAACATTCTTCCAGAAAGGCCATTATATTACATAAAGGAGCAGCTTCATATGAATGAAATTTATCTTTAATAACATTTTACAACCATATTGTGGTATGTTTATACACATATCGTGTCATCTTTGTCATCATCTTTATTCAAATATAACAGCAAACTAGTACCAACTAATGGGATTTGAGGTAAACCTTAACTCTTTAAATTATAAAAAGGTGTGTATATGAGACCCCCAAAATCAACTTAAATAATTAATAAAAATAAGTAAAAATCAATTTAGCAAAATTTACACATTATTCATGTCTATTGCAAACTTGACAGGAAAAATTGTGATTTTTGTATGATACTGTTCTAGATAGGTATTTACAGGTATTTGCTGGTGACCAGAGTTATGTCTCTTGGTAAAAATGGTAATAAATTGCATTTTATTCCATTTTGTTCCATGAACTTAAATTTATCAGTCTCATAGAACATCTAAGGGCACTATTTAATGATTATAATATTTACCTGGCATTGTGACTGGAGATGTTGGTGTTCTTGGAGCACCTGGGTGCTTCAATGGTCTCCCCATCAATATCATGGATAAATTCTTCAGCAATCCATCCTGTATATCTTTTTTTAACTGTGGTATTTGAGTAGCTAGATCTCTTAAAGCTGCTGTAAGAGCTGGGCTGTATAAAAAGATAGAAGGATAGAATGCTGCAAATCACAAATGTCTGGGGTGGGGGTGGTAACTTTCACTCTTTCCATGGAGACAAAATTTAATGTCAGTGAAATTTTTTTTATATATTTACATACTATCCATCTGCCCGGATTTCAACTATTTTGTGTGAAGTAAATCAGAGACATGCCATGAAAACCTTGTAGATTCAAGCTGACCAATAATTCAAATCTCATCTAAAATTTGTTTGTCTTACCGTTTAAAATTTCAAATAACTAAGTCTGCAAGTTTTACTGTACAAACAGATAGTATTTATATGTAAGAGATTATTGTAGCAGGTTTTACTGTATATTATATGATTCAATAAGATGGCTAAGTCTAGTAAAACACTAAATCACAGTCATTAATTAATACAATACCTAAGTCCCGTAGCTAACATGGAATCTAACAATTCTCTGATTTCTCTTGTCATACTGGGACCAACAGCTCTGGCCAACATACTTATACATGTAAAAACAGCAGGATCCACTACAAAACTCTTGTGTTTCCTATAACAGATAAAAGTTTAAAAAAGTTACTTCTCTTGCCATAAAAGGACCAAAAGCTATAGCAAACACATATGTACTTATATAAGTAAAATGCTAAAAATCAATTCCTTACTAATGTTTTCTTTTACAGATGAAAATATATTTAAGTTATCCCCTTTGTCATACTGTAGTGGGTTGAATTAATGGAGTTTTATGCCTATTCAAGATTTTTTATCACTAACATCAAGGCAGTCAGCTCAGAGATGGTACCAGAGTACATGGAGAAAACTGCTGACCTTTGGCAAATGTGTTGTCAAATGTTCTCACATCAGGATTTGTCCTAAGAAAGATTCAAAAGGGGAAAGTGAGAGACATTGTGATCTATGAGCACATGCTTCAACCATTAGGCTTCCCTCTGTCATACTGGGACTATACCCTCTCTCTAATTGACTTGTACAAGTAAAAACAGCTGGGTAAGTGAAAATATCAGCCGTTAAATTCACGATGTTTTAACAGTGTTGTGTCCATTTAAAATAAATTATATTGTAAAGAAATTACAGTTTTTTAATTCTACAGTATTTTTCATAAACTTGAACCAAGAACTATGTTAAGGCATTAATTTTTTGCAATATTTGACCATCATGTGATTATTTGCTATTTACATGTAATAGAACTTTATACAGTAATACATGTATTAGAGCATTCATTTGTATGTTCTGTACATATACATGTAAGGGATACATAATAGGTTAACAGTAACTGTAGCACTGATTTCATTACCAAACATCTACTCAAACCAGTAAAAACTTATATTTAATGATTTAATGACTTAAACATACTTGGTGGGTAAAATTGTTGGTAACGAGGCCCTTACAACTTCCATAATTCTGGGTACATATCGTGATATATTGTCCTGTACAGATATTGATAAGAGACCAACTGCCTGGAATGCAGAAGTTTTATCTCGAGATGTCTTCAATGTAGCCAGCAAAAAACTTACTGTATCTTCTAAGTATCTGCAAAATAAAAAACAGAACCCTGTATCAAAAACTATGTTAAATTTTGACAGCCTAAATCTCAAATTTCAAATACTATAAGATTGATTTTTAATTTTAACAAAAGCATTTCAGGGGATTTATAAAATGTTACAGGTCTGCCTGAAAAGTCACTTGTCTTCGATTGACAGTCTGGTCAGGAACCTCAAAAGAAATTATATGTTTGTGTGAGACTGATGTACTTGGATGTTTGATAATGATAATATTGGTACAAAGTGGAAGGCATGTTCGCATAAGTAAGAAATCAAGAAAGGGGATTTATAGTCTGTTTACAGGAACCTTTAATGGCTCACATAAATGTGAATCAGATTTAATAAAACTACTCACTCAAATAAATGTGAATCCATTTAATAAAACTACTCTCTTACATAAATGTAAATCAGATTCAATAACTACTCACTCACATAAATGTGAAATCAGATTTAACTACTCACACTTGCGAGAATAAAAGTGGATTAAACGCTGCTAATCTTGGCAATACAATCAATAATGTCTGCTGTACACAAAACGCTCTGCTTCCTCGATGACGCAAAATTAAATTACAAACCTGAAGTACAAAAAGTATACAAATAAGGTAAAAGATAACGACAAATACTTGGTTCAAAGTTAAATGTTCCACATGTATGAAAGAAAAGAAAAGAAACTACTGTGAATAAAAAATTTAAAACAAATTTTTTTATGATGGTCAACATAAATGAAATGACAGGTTTTTATTATAACAGAAAGAAATTTTATAAAACAATCATGCAAATATAATGTACAAGTATGTTTAAATAATATCTAATTAAAACAAAGAGTTTTCTTTGATAGTGACACAAATGTGGATTTATTTTGTGGTTTTTAAATAAAATTTTATCAATAATTACCATCATTTAAAGAGTCATGCCAAAGATTCTCATACATAATATATTAACAGTATATGTTGTAAGAAGGAACACTTTTAACATCTCATGCTGATCATAACTGTTACTCTGTCTAAATGGTTAGCATCAATAAAATATACAAGTACATGTACTTCATTGTATAAACAACATATATGTACATAAACTGCTTCTAAATGATAACTGAAATTATCTATGCCAAGATTTTTGATATGAAAAAATATGCATCTGGTAAAGCAAACTTTGTAAATGAACAACACACACCCTGATCTCTGGAGATTCAATATGGCAAACAAAATGTAGTTAAAATACTTGTTTTTATAGACAGGTGTTTTTTGTAGTGAACTGTTCTTATAGACAGAAAACATCTCCATATTCAGATATAATATCAAGATGTTATAACATATTTATAGACTCTACAGGCTCTACAGCAGATTTAATGATTATATGACTTAATGAGTCATGCTGAAGCATCTTTACCTTTTCAAAGTTCTTATTTATTAAATCTTTACATGATCGACTCTCAAACAGTGATGTTTTTGACTGTATTTGTCTGGCTCCGATATTAAAACTTGACATTGGTGATGATTTCTGTTGCAGCTGCTGGAGTATCATTATACTTCCCTGTGATTTGTGTTTAGACATCACCTGAGTAAGATAATGATAATGTCCCTGTTAAACAGAGTTAAAACAAACAAGCACCTGTCTATGTTAGTCAATATAATAACCATATAATTATATAATATTTTAAAAATATGTTCTGACACAGCTAGCAACTTTAGATAATGGACTAATGACAAATTTCCTACTAAAATATGAAGCAAAATACATGTAAGTTATTATAAGTTCATTTTGACTGCAGATACTTTTTTATTTCATGTGAGATTAATCTTTGGCTCAGGTGAGCTAAAAATGATATTTGATTTTTCATGTCCTTACTAACCTTGACAGTTTTCTCATGTTGATATTGTAAAGCTGTTATCTCCTCCATTTCCATTCTCAGCCTCTGTAACAAATAGTCAAATAAATTAATAACACAAAAAAATTCTGTATAATGCACCTCTTGATTATTTCTTTTTTATATAAATTATTTAAAGTCAAAAGATTTTTATTCAGTGTATATTTACTCTTGTCTGAGTAAGAATAAAGTTAACAAACAGTGACAGTATTACAAGATTTTTAATAATTTCTCGAGTGATTTAAGACTGTGAATTGATGGTTCAAGAGACAAAAGTCATTTCCAGCAGGCTAGCAATTTTATGCTGTTCCAGTTCAACTAGTAATGGAATGGCATCCTATTTAAGGTCAGATAATATGTACTCTCAGTTTTTTCATGCAAATGAATTTGTCATAATCAATGAGTTGAGTAGTGGTTTTTTACATCCCTCACATGATTTTTACATTTATTCAAGAAAGTCGGTTCAGAAATAGTGGGGGAAATTTGAGCACCCACCTTTACAAACAAACTGACAAACTGACAAACATTTTCACACTAGGTTCTGCTGGACCAGGAATTGAACCTAGGTGACAAGAGGTGTTGTGAACCTGAAGTGAACATTTAAGACCACTCTGCTACATAGACGCACATGATAAGCAATGACATGCCGTGCCAATAACACTGTAATTTAATTGGATACTATCAAATTACCTCCCCTTCCACATTACTACATCGTAGAATTTCATTCAATATCAGTAGAGAACCATGAGCCCAATCATCTCTGGTTAGTTTCTTGTCTCTGCCCTGTGTTTCATCAAATATTTTCTCTGCTTCATCATAGCATTGCTGTAAGAATAAAAAATCTTATCAATTTACCACCTACTGTCTGATTCACGTCTGCCGTAGCACTAGTTTTTCAAGGTTTTAGAAGAGATATCAAAAAAATTTTGTAGCATGCCACATACCGTTATGACGTATGCATTTTGTCGTAATTAACTGACACCAAACTAAATGCCATCTTAGCTGGAGTATAAAATGCAGAGCTTTTTAAAATCCTTACGGGGATTTAATATGGGAAAACACACAAACACTCATTCCGGAAATACATCGCTGAAAAATCATGCGGGTTAAGAAAATAGAATTACGCATGACCGACTTTTCCATTTTCACTGGCCAGGTATATCGTCTGCAACTTGACAGCAAAAGGAATATATACTGTAGGTCTAACAACGGCAATTTTACCTACAGCTAAATGAACTATTCCAGAATTTTAACCCTAACCCGCATGATTATTACAGCGATGTATTTCCGGAATAAGTGTTTGTGTGTTTTCCCATATTAAATCCCCGTAAGGATTTTAAAGATCTCTGCATTTTATACTCCAGCTAAGATGGCATTTAGTTTGGTGTCAGTTAATTACGACAAAATGCATACGTCATAACGGTATGTGGCATTCTACAAAATTTTTTGATATCTCTTCTAAAACCTTGAAAAACTAGTGCTACGGCAGACGTGAATCAGACAGTAACTCTCCTGAAAGGTCACCTTCAGTTACATGTACTACAGTTAAATGTCCATCTATTTCTACTATGTGTTATCAATGTACCACTAAACTCTCCTGAAAGGTCACCTTCAGTTACATGTACTACAGTTAAATGTCCATCTATTTCTACTATGTGTTATCAATGTACCACTAAACTCTCCTGAAAGGTCACCTTCAGTTACATGTACTACAGTTAAATGTCCATCTATTTCTACTATGTGTTATCAATGTACCACTAAACTCTCCTGAAAGGTCACCTTCAGTTACATGTACTACAGTTAAATGTCCATCTATTTCTACTATGTGTTATCAATGTACCACCTAACTCTCCTGAAAGGTCACCTTCATTTACATGTACTAAATTAAATGTCCATCTATTTCTACTATGTGTTATCAATGTACCACTAAACTCTCCTGAAAGGTCACCTTCAGTTACATGTACTACAGTTAAATGTCCATCTATTTCTACTATGTGTTATCAATGTACCACTAAACTCTCCTGAAAGGTCACCTTCAGTTACATGTACTACAGTTAAATGTCCATCTATTTCTACTATGTGTTATCAATGTACCACTAAACTCTCCTGAAAGGTCACCTTCATTTACATGTACTACAGTTAAATGTCCATCTATTTCTACTATGTGTTATCAATGTACCACTAAACTCTCCTGAAAGGTCACCTTCAGTTACATGTACTACAGTTAAATGTCCATCTATTTCTACTATGTGTTATCAATGTACCACCTAACTCTCCTGAAAGGTCACCTTCATTTACATGTACTACAGTTAAATGTCCATCTATTTCTACTATGTGTTATCAATGTACCACTAAACTCTCCTGAAAGGTCACCTTCAGTTACATGTACTACAGTTAAATGTCCATCTATTTCTACTATGTGTTATCAATGTACCACCTAACTCTCCTGAAAGGTCACCTTCATTTACATGTACTACAGTTAAATGTCCATCTATTTCTACTATGTGTTATCAATGTACCACCTAACTCTCCTGAAAGGTCACCTTCAGTTACATGTACTACAGTTAAATGTCCATCTATTTCTACTATGTGTTATCAATGTACCACTAACTCTCCTGAAAGGTCACCTTCAGTTACATGTACTACAGTTAAATGTCCATCTATTTCTACTATGTGTTATCAATGTACCACTAAACTCTCCTGAAAGGTCACCTTCAGTTACATGTACTACAGTTAAATGTCCATCTATTTCTACTATGTGTTATCAATGTACCACTAAACTCTCCTGAAAGGTCACCTTCAGTTACATGTACTACAGTTAAATGTCCATCTATTTCTACTATGTGTTATCAATGTACCACTAAACTCTCCTGAAAGGTCACCTTCAGTTACATGTACTACAGTTAAATGTCCATCTATTTCTACTATGTGTTATCAATGTACCACTAAACTCTCCTGAAAGGTCACCTTCATTTACATGTACTACAGTTAAATGTCCATCTATTTCTACTATGTGTTATCAATGTACCACTAAACTCTCCTGAAAGGTCACCTTCAGTTACATGTACTACAGTTAAATGTCCATCTATTTCTACTATGTGTTATCAATGTACCACTAAACTCTCCTGAAAGGTCACCTTCATTTACATGTACTACAGTTAAATGTCCATCTATTTCTACTATGTGTTATCAATGTACCACCTAACTCTCCTGAAAGGTCACCTTCATTTACATGTACTACAGTTAAATGTCCATCTATTTCTACTATGTGTTATCAATGTACCACTAAACTCTCCTGAAAGGTCACCTTCATTTACATGTACTACAGTTAAATGTCCATCTATTTCTACTATGTGTTATCAATGTACCACCTAACTCTCCTGAAAGGTCACCTTCATTTACATGTACTACAGTTAAATGTCCATCTATTTCTACTATGTGTTATCAATGTACCACCTAACTCTCCTGAAAGGTCACCTTCAGTTACATGTACTACAGTTAAATGTCCATCTATTTCTACTATGTGTTATCAATGTACCACCTAACTCTCCTGAAAGGTCACCTTCATTTACATGTACTACAGTTAAATGTCCATCTATTTCTACTATGTGTTATCAATGTACCACCTAACTCTCCTGAAAGGTCACCTTCATTTACATGTACTACAGTTAAATGTCCATCTATTTCTACTATGTGTTATCAATGTACCACCTAACTCTCCTGAAAGGTCACCTTCATTTACATGTACTACAGTTAAATGTCCATCTATTTCTACTATGTGTTATCAATGTACCACTAAACTCTCCTGAAAGGTCACCTTCATTTACATGTACTACAGTTAAATGTCCATCTATTTCTACTATGTGTTATCAATGTACCACCTAACTCTCCTGAAAGGTCACCTTCATTTACATGTACTACAGTTAAATGTCCATCTATTTCTACTATGTGTTATCAATGTACCACTAAACTCTCCTGAAAGGTCACCTTCATTTACATGTACTACAGTTAAATGTCCATCTATTTCTACTATGTGTTATCAATGTACCACTAAACTCTCCTGAAAGGTCACCTTCATTTACATGTACTACAGTTAAATGTCCATCTATTTCTACTATGTGTTATCAATGTACCACTAAACTCTCCTGAAAGGTCACCTTCATTTACATGTACTACAGTTAAATGTCCATCTATTTCTACTATGTGTTATCAATGTACCACTAAACTCTCCTGAAAGGTCACCTTCATTTACATGTACTACAGTTAAATGTCCATCTATTTCTACTATGTGTTATCAATGTACCACTAAACTCTCCTGAAAGGTCACCTTCATTTACATGTACTACAGTTAAATGTCCATCTATTTCTACTATGTGTTATCAATGTACCACCTAACTCTCCTGAAAGGTCACCTTCATTTACATGTACTACAGTTAAATGTCCATCTATTTCTACTATGTGTTATCAATGTACCACTAAACTCTCCTGAAAGGTCACCTTCATTTACATGTACTACAGTTAAATGTCCATCTATTTCTACTATGTGTTATCAATGTACCACTAAACTCTCCTGAAAGGTCACCTTCATTTACATGTACTACAGTTAAATGTCCATCTATTTCTACTATGTGTTATCAATGTACCACTAAACTCTCCTGAAAGGTCACCTTCAGTTACATGTACTACAGTTAAATGTCCATCTATTTCTACTATGTGTTATCAATGTACCACTAAACTCTCCTGAAAGGTCACCTTCAGTTACATGTACTACAGTTAAATGTCCATCTATTTCTACTATGTGTTATCAATGTACCACTAAACTCTCCTGAAAGGTCACCTTCATTTACATGTACTACAGTTAAATGTCCATCTATTTCTACTATGTGTTATCAATGTACCACTAAACTCTCCTGAAAGGTCACCTTCAGTTACATGTACTACAGTTAAATGTCCATCTATTTCTACTATGTGTTATCAATGTACCACTAACTCTCCTGAAAGGTCACCTTCAGTTACATGTACTACAGTTAAATGTCCATCTATTTCTACTATGTGTTATCAATGTACCACTAAACTCTCCTGAAAGGTCACCTTCAGTTACATGTACTACAGTTAAATGTCCATCTATTTCTACTATGTGTTATCAATGTACCACTAAACTCTCCTGAAAGGTCACCTTCAGTTACATGTACTACAGTTAAATGTCCATCTATTTCTACTATGTGTTATCAATGTACCACCTAACTCTCCTGAAAGGTCACCTTCAGTTACATGTACTACAGTTAAATGTCCATCTATTTCTACTATGTGTTATCAATGTACCACTAAACTCTCCTGAAAGGTCACCTTCATTTACATGTACTACAGTTAAATGTCCATCTATTTCTACTATGTGTTATCAATGTACCACTAAACTCTCCTGAAAGGTCACCTTCAGTTACATGTACTACAGTTAAATGTCCATCTATTTCTACTATGTGTTATCAATGTACCACTAAACTCTCCTGAAAGGTCACCTTCAGTTACATGTACTACAGTTAAATGTCCATCTATTTCTACTATGTGTTATCAATGTACCACTAAACTCTCCTGAAAGGTCACCTTCAGTTACATGTACTACAGTTAAATGTCCATCTATTTCTACTATGTGTTATCAATGTACCACCTAACTCTCCTGAAAGGTCACCTTCATTTACATGTACTACAGTTAAATGTCCATCTATTTCTACTATGTGTTATCAATGTACCACTATACTCTCCTGAAAGGTCACCTTCAGTTACATGTACTACAGTTAAATGTCCATCTATTTCTACTATGTGTTATCAATGTACCACCTAACTCTCCTGAAAGGTCACCTTCATTTACATGTACTACAGTTAAATGTCCATCTATTTCTACTATGTGTTATTCAATGTACCACCTAACTCTCCTGAAAGGTCACCTTCAGTTACATGTACTACAGTTAAATGTCCATCTATTTCTACTATGTGTTATCAATGTACCACTAAACTCTCCTGAAAGGTCACCTTCATTTACATGTACTACAGTTAAATGTCCATCTATTTCTACTATGTGTTATCAATGTACCACTAAACTCTCCTGAAAGGTCACCTTCAGTTACATGTACTACAGTTAAATGTCCATATATTTCTACTATGTGTTATCAATGTACCACCTAACTCTCCTGAAAGGTCACCTTCAGTTACATGTACTACAGTTAAATGTCCATCTATTTCTACTATGTGTTATCAATGTACCACTAAACTCTCCTGAAAGGTCACCTTCAGTTACATGTACTACAGTTAAATGTCCATCTATTTCTACTATGTGTTATCAATGTACCACTAAACTCTCCTGAAAGGTCACCTTCATTTACATGTACTACAGTTAAATGTCCATCTATTTCTACTATGTGTTATCAATGTACCACCTAACTCTCCTGAAAGGTCACCTTCATTTACATGTACTACAGTTAAATGTCCATCTATTTCTACTATGTGTTATCAATGTACCACTAAACTCTCCTGAAAGGTCACCTTCAGTTACATGTACCTACAGTTAAATGTCCATCTATTTCTACTATGTGTTATCAATGTACCACTAAACTCTCCTGAAAGGTCACCTTCATTTACATGTACTACAGTTAAATGTCCATCTATTTCTACTATGTGTTATCAATGTACCACTAAACTCTCCTGAAAGGTCACCTTCAGTTACATGTACTACAGTTAAATGTCCATCTATTTCTACTATGTGTTATCAATGTACCACTAAACTCTCCTGAAAGGTCACCTTCATTTACATGTACTACAGTTAAATGTCCATCTATTTCTACTATGTGTTCTCAATGTACCACTAAACTCTCCTGAAAGGTCACCTTCAGTTACATGTACTACAGTTAAATGTCCATCTATTTCTACTATGTGTTATTAATGTACCACCTAACTCTCCTGAAAGGTCACCTTCATTTACATGTACTACAGTTAAATGTCCATCTATTTGCTACTATGTGTTATCAATGTACCACTAAACTCTCCTGAAAGGTCACCTTCATTTACATGTACTACAGTTAAATGTCCATCTATTTCTACTATGTTTTATCAATGTACCACTAAACTCTCCTGAAAGGTCACCTTCAGTTACATGTACTACAGTTAAATGTCCATCTATTTCTACTATGTGTTATCAATGCACCACTCATCTCTCCTGAAAGGTCACCTTCAGTTACATGTACTACAGTTAAATGTCCATCTATTTCTACTATGTGTTATCAATGCACCACTCATCTCTCCTGAAAGGTCACCTTCAGTTACATGTACTACAGTTAAATGTCCATATATTTCTACTATGTGTTATCAATGTACCACTAAACTCTCCTGAAAGGTCACCTTCAGTTACATGTACTACAGTTAAATGTCCATCTATTTCTACTATGTGTTATCAATGTACCACTAAACTCTCCTGAAAGGTCACCTTCAGTTACATGTACTACAGTTAAATGTCCATCTATTTCTACTATGTGTTATCAATGTACCACCTAACTCTCCTGAAAGGTCACCTTCATTTACATGTACTACAGTTAAATGTCCATCCATTTGTACTATGTGTTATCAATGTACCACTAAACTCTCCTGAAAGGTCACCTTCATTTACATGTACTACAGTTAAATGTCCATCTATTTCTACTATGTGTTATCAATGTACCACTAAACTCTCCTGAAAGGTCACCTTCAGTTACATGTACTACAGTTAAATGTCCATCTATTTCTACTATGTGTTATCAATGCACCACTCATCTCTCCTGAAAGGTCACCTTCAGTTACATGTCCTACAGTTAAATGTCCATCTATTTCTACTATGTGTTATCAATGTACCACTAAACTCTCCTGAAAGGTCACCTTCAGTTACATGTACTACAGTTAAATGTCCATCTATTTCTACTATGTGTTATCAATGCACCACTCATCTCTCCTGAAAGGTCACCTTCAGTTACATGTCCTACAGTTAAATGTCCATCTATTTCTACTATGTGTTATCAATGCACCACTCATCTCTCCTGAATGGTCACCTTCAGTTACATGTACTACAGTTAAATGTCCATCTACAATATGTATTTCTACTATGTGTTCAGTCACATTTTTGCAAAGATTTTGACAATAAAGTGAGGGATACATATATGTATATTACAATTTCAAATTTGCCAGATTTAAGTTAAGGAAAATCTTAGTAAAGGAGTGATTGTGAAACCGGGACCAGGTTCCTTAAACTAGTATCTGTACAAGTTAGATTTCAACTCGGTGATGACATGTAATTTTAAGTAGGCATTTCAGTTATTAAGGACCTAATTTTTTAAAAATACACATGTAATATGTAATATGTTGTTTTCAATATGTAAGGCCTGGATTTTGGGATTATAAAGGGGTTTAAAGGTATATTATTTTCATAAATGTACCAATATAAAAACTTTTAGAATTATAAAAAATAGAAACAAACAAACATATAATGAATATTTTAAACTTATTAAAATACAAATAATTTTTAAAGTAGATCCATTAAAGACAGTGGATATACTGTAAACTTTCTTTACTTTAATATTTCTACTGCAGAAGAGTTTTAAATGTACAGCCACTTGTAATTTGTACATGTATAATCTTGTACACATAAAAATACATTACATTTTTACCAAAATCAATCAATACTAAAACTGAAAACTCAACATTTACATTACTTTACAAGGTATCCTTGATAGATGCTGAACTCAGATTACGGTATGTATAATATTGTAGAAAATGTAGACATAATTTTTTTTTTTTTTACAATCATTTCATTTCTGACAACATATGAACTTTTATACAACAGAGTGGCTTTAGATTCTATATGTGAATGGAGTGGAGCAAAGGTGTAAATACCCCAGTCAAAATTCTTTCGCTTATACCAAAGCAGTGAGTTTTTGGATGTGGAGAAAATCAGAGCACCTGGAGAGAACACTCAACCTTCAGTAAGTGAACTGACAAACTTTTTTACTAGGATTTGCCTGAAGGGAACCTAGGCAATAAGAAGCATTATGAAACATAAGCACACACTTTAGGATTCTCTATGCGAGATAATTGTTAATATTCTATAATATTAATAATATTGTTTCTATGACAACAACTGACCTTGTACCATAGAGTTCTCTGAGTAGCTTTTGATTCTCGCTGTGATGTAACTGTTAATGCTGCTCTGAGTGCTGCAACTGCTCCTTCTCTAACTAATGGCTAAATAAAAATCTAAATATAAATATGCTAGCTACTCACTTCAATTTTATAAAGATATCTGAACATCATCATTCTAACAAGCATTTGATGATTACTTTCAATACATTAGAACACAGGCAATTTCTCTCCTCCTTTTTCAGGACATACATGTATCTTAAGGATTTGATTGTCGATTTCTGATAGCTCTGTAAAGTCATTAGTAAAAGTTACAAAAAAGGACTTAATAATTAGTAAATTTTATATATGTGGAGGTAAGATGGTTAAAGATAAAAAAAATTGCACATGTCAGTGACGCTTACAAAGAAATCATAGTCTCATCTAGTCACAACAAATTTTAATCAAAGCACCGGAGGTGCCGTACGAACAGAGAGCATGGAAACGCAAGAGGCAGTTTGAAAGTGAGTGTAGGTAGCAGTACAATCTGCCTTATCCCATTCCATTCCTATGCGATCAAGGTTGTAAAACACCATATGGAAGGGGAGTAAGAATTCATGACTGGAAAAGTGTCCATTATATTTTTTTGTATTAGTGTTGGCAAAATACCACATTCAGAAGAGTCTGTGCTAAAGCAAGGTTCTTTCACATTCCAAGCATTTCTCCAAGAAAAGACAAAAACGTTCATACGTTACATTTTTAATTAATTACACAAACAGAAAGATGTTTTTATGGTGTCATCGATCGTTATATTTCTCAATAACGACAAAACAACCGCAAATGATGGTTGCAAAAAACTGTTTATATACAAAATACACGCCACCTACCGAGGATTTACCCTAAAACTTTCCATGTAAACTTCTATAGTACATCTTGCACAATCGACAGGAACTCGTGAAATCTCTCAGCTATAGCTTTTTTCCGGTCGATTTCACAATGCTGCTCTCAAAATCGTGTATATCATTTTTACGCTACGTCGACAAAATTAAAATGTAAACATGTCTACATCAGATATGTCAAATTTTGTTGGGGCTTCGAGGAGGGGATGGGAAGGGAAACGAATGAAAACAAATACATTCCTATAAACATGACATTTGCTATCGTGCATGTAAGACATGATTTCTTTACAGCACTTTCCGCAACCTATACTTTTACTTACACGCTCAAACTTCGGGTAATGTTAAAAAAATATTGCTTTATTTACTGTGGTTCACTCTTCTCGCCAAAACGCATGCTACCAAGAAATGACACGTCATATAATTCATCCAATCAAAAGAGACCGTTTAAATTATGGGATATCCACGAAAATGTTGCGAAAATAGGTCTTTGTTTACATAAACTGTTCATGTATTCTTCCGCTGCGCCGCATTGTATCCTTTCCACCAAAAGTTTCTCCACAGAATCCATGTATAAATTTTATTTTCAATACCACATACATTTATCATTGTGCGGTTACCCTCAGCACGTACTTATCACCCGCAAACTACCGTACTACATTCCACATATATTGCGCAAGGATTTGACATAGCGGTGACATAGCCTGTCCGATTGCGACGTACGTGACAATACATCACAGAGATTCATCTCTGTTCGTAAAAATATACATGTATATATCTACCTATTTTTGAAGATTTGAACAATCAAACAATTTACATATATATATTAAATGATTATATATATATTACACTATTATTATATATATATTACACTAATATCAAATAATTCTATTTTGATATATAAGTTTAGATAAATGTCTTACACATGGTAAAATCCATAAAAAACCAAAAATCCTAAGATGGAATTTTAGCCAACATTTTCGTCCCTTTTGGGACTTTTCAAGCTATGACTTTTCATATATACATGTATATACCAGTATACCAGTTATACTAACCTTGGGATCTCTTATTGCTGTAAATATACAATCAAAAAACTGCTGAACTTGTTGAAAGAAAAATGTTGGTGTACATACAGCTAATTCCTTCAGTATCAGAACCTGTCATAAAAAATACACATATAACCAGACCATAACTGACAAACTGATATAATATAGAGTTAAGTCAAAACAACAGTCAAAAAGTTGCTAAAAAGGAAGAATTATAAAATTTACATGCACAGTAGTCGCTATAACAAACCAAAAAATTTGTTACAAAAGAATGTTACATAATTATGTGTATTATGATAATGCCTTATGCCTTTTGGGAAAATTAGCACTTTTTAAAAATAAAGGAAAAACTTAAATTTTTAAATAAAAACAAAAAGATACAATGACAAGCTTGCAATAGCTAGAATCCTCATGAAAAATATGTTATATTATGGCAACATCCAATATTTTCAATACAAAAAGTATATGTATTTGACAACTTGATTTGTCATTGTATCATCATTTTTGTTTGGGAAATTTTAATGATGAAATTAGGAATTTTCAGTCAATTACTGTATCTATCCCCAAAGGGCACTATCTACAGTATATATTGTAGTAAATTTTGACCCAAAAAAGTACTTTTGAGAAAAAAAAGGAAAATTAGAACTAAAACTTAACTAGTGATTACAAGTTAGGGGTTACATAAGCAGGTGTTACTGTGTATTACTAACTGCAGCATGTCTTTTTCCTTCTTGTCTATCACCAGTTAACCATTCTAATGCTCTCTTTACTTCAAACTCTACATATTCTGCTGCATAAGTACCAGACTGAAGAGCAATAACTCCTACTGCTTTGGCTGCACTCTCCATAACACTGACATCATTTGATGGTAACAAGTTCCGTAGATAATTGGCAAATCTACTGATTCTTGTGGACATGTTTCCAACATCAACACTAATGAGACTGACTACAAGAATCATATAACAACATTATTGGCTTATAAAACATCAATGGGCTAAAGTGTGCATTTACAGTTTCCAGTATCCCCCACATCTAGGCCAGTGGTCTAAATCACACTTACTGATCACAGTACCTCTATATCACCTAGGTTTCAATCATGCTTGAACAGATCCTAATGTGAGAAAGTTTGTCAGTTTGCTAAGATAAGTGGTTTTTTTCTGGGCACTCTGGTTTACTCCACTATCCCAGAACAGACCTCAAAATAAGTGAAAAAATCTTGACTAGGATGTGAATCATGACTGCTTAACTGAACTAGTTCACTCCCACATCAAGGGTTTAAATGAAGGTAGATCCTAGTAAGTTTGTCAGTTTGTTCATCCTATGTTGGTGATTTTCTTTAGTACCGCTTTTCTTAACCATCCTGGACTTAACTGCCTTTATCAGTTTAAGAATCTGGACACCATAAAACACCATTTCTCTACTTCACCTAAACGTTATTGACTAATATTACATTATTGATAACATATATAACATTACTAACTTATAGTTCTATTGTGAAATATTATTAACAAATGTTTTTGTATATACAAAAATGTATTAATTGCATTTTTAAAAGCATTGTTACCGGTATATGTTAAAATTTAACATTGTGTATTAATCATAAGATAAAATATCCATTCTTTCATTGTTTCTATTGAAAGAGTAATGATAATTTCGAAAGTTTTAATGAAACTGACCCGAGCAATGATTTTTTTTGTTATTTTGGTTTATACTAAAAAGTATAAAAGCTACAGAAATTCAAGTTACCAATTGCCAATATTCCTCCTTTTCTTTCATTTAAATCTGAACTTGACACCATCTCAAATATATGATGATTAAAATCGTCCATGAAAGATGTATGTTCTTCGATGGGCATTTCCCGAAGCTCTGTGCTGACAAAATGATGAAGATCATTAGCTGCTTTAATTCTAACTTCTTCATTCCTATTCTTCAGACCCAATATAAACTGGGCCATTACTGCAGAGGTTGTCATGATTGGTATTCTGATAAATGCACTTTACAGATTTAAAGTTTAATTTTAAACACAAGTATCATTATCCATGCTGTAAAAAAAAACAAATTAAATGCAATAATAACAGAGGTTTAAACCAAAGATATTAAAAACTCTTTCAATCTAACACAAGATTTTTGGTTTCATACTTTATAAATAATACTAGACTGGTGATCCAAAGGATAATTTATACCCCTGCCACCCACTCATGAAACTGCCCGCAGATATATACAGGTATATACCAGTGGTTTTGTTTGCCTAAAATTACTACCCAATAAAGGTAGTTTCCCCTTGAGAAATAAGACTAAAATTTCCCAATTTGACAACTAAAATTCCCCAACAGGCAACAGTGACAATCAAATAGTTTAGGTTAAATCCAGTTGTCCAAAACTGTTCTTACAGACAAAAAATGTCACAATATAAAATCTTTGCAATGAATTTCAAATTCTGAGCGTAATATGTTACATAAAAAGGGTCCAAATTTTCCCAATATGAAAGGTAGACGGTAGTTTTTAAAAACCATAGCAAAATCACTGCATACAGAAATTGTAAGAATAAGAATTAGCTTTTTTCTGTTATTCTGAAGTTTTACCCATTTCCAGACAATGACACAAATTTCATGGGTAAAAGGAATCTTTTTTACTTGACTTTAAACATTGTGTATAAATATGAAGTAATTTGCAGACTGGGTAAAATGTCAAAACAGGAAAAGGAGAATAACTCCAGAACGATAAAAGGGAAATCTTCAAAAATTGTAAGGAACCTTCCTTTCATGACTATATCAATATGAAATCAACTGGCAGACTGGTTCTGAAGTTATCATCCAGAAATGGGTAAAACTTCAGAATAACTGAAAATGGGCCATAACTTTTGAATGATAAATGAGAAATCTTCCAAAATCGGGAAGAACCTTTCTTTCATGACCATAAGCTTTCTATATCAATATGAAATCAACTGGCAGACTGGTTCTGGAGTTATCGTCTGAAAATGGGTAAAACTTAAAAAATAACAAAAAAATGGGCATTACTCTTGAACGATAGATGGGGAAATTTTCCAAAATCGAAAGGAATCTTTCTTTTATGACCATAAGCTTTGTATATAAATATGAAATTGATTGGCACACTGGTTCTAGAGTTATCATCCGGAAATTGGTAAAACTTCAAAATAACAGAAGGGGCATAACTCTTGAACGATAAATGAAAAATTTTCCAAAATTGAAAGGAACCTTCCTTTTCTAACCATTAGCACTGCGTATAAATATGAAATCATTTGGTTGAAGACTTTTTGAGTTATCATCTGGAAACCAAATATTTTGGACAGACAGAATGACAGATGTCCAGACATCAGGATCCCTATATAACCCAGGGCTTCGATCATTCACTCGTCCACTCGTCCTGATGAGTGAAATGTGTACTTGGACGAGTGATATTGTTACTACCACTCGTCACAGTGCCGAGTTAAATTTATCAGAAATATACTTTAAGGGGCTTGTTGCAATTAATAACAACAGGTAATAGTGTTTGTCGGAAAAAACTTGTCAATTGTAATGAGCCCCTTTCTAGATATCGGCCGTTCTGTTAGAAGCATCAATCAACAAAATCATTTAAACATTTGCATCACATGCGCAAACCTATTGTTCCTCATTCGGAATTGACTTAGTGTAATGTAAAATCCAACCGATGTTCCCAGTGTTTACATACTTGTCGGTCTGTTAAGTATGTCAAATAAAAGTAAACAAACTGTTTTGTATGACTTTCTAAAGACAAACAAAGAGAAACAGCTGATAAAGAAATTTTCAAAAACACTGATTAGACTACCGCTGATCCTGACGACAAACCAGTTGCAGGTAGAATCATTTCTAAACCTGCAACTTCAAAACGAAAGTTACTGGTTACTGAAAGTGGAAAATCCGAAGTTCCTGAAAAGCTTAAAAAGCTAGTCAGAAAACATATTTATTGGTACAAGCTCTATCGGTTGTTAAGAGAAGAAAGTCTTGTTTTCATGTAGTGACTGTGCCGAGTCAAATTTCCAAGTGACGAGTGGTTTTCTTCTTTAACTTGGCACTGTGCCGAGTGGCATTAAAATTTCTATCTAAGGCCTGATAACCCCCCCCCCCCCCCCCCCCCCTCTTTGAGACAGGGGTATGAAAAGGTAGTCATTAGATCTACCTAAATCTAACCCGTGTAAATTCATGTTTGTTAACACTGTCCAATGTTCATTTTTCCAATAAAAAGGAAACAACTAACAGAGTTTTTTAATCAGTCTGCCAGATATACAAGATGATATTTAAAAACACAGCTTAGTTTCTGACAATTTCAAGTATTTATTGTTCAATTAATAGTAATCTGCGATAGGGGTGAATAATATAAAGGATTGTAATGCAGCAATAACTTCATTGTATATTGGTTTATTTGGTAAAATTATGGTATGTTGTAGTCCGAATTTCCTCCGACCCTAACACACTTTATGTCCGATGGCTCCTTGTAGGGTCAGAACAATTTCTATACAAAAAAGCCTGTATTTTTCTACACCAACTGGTGTCGGAAATGGTGTAACTTCATTTCGCTTCAGACAAAATATATTTGTAGATTTGTTTGGGTCATATAAAATTTGGACTACTAGTAAGTTAATGGGTTAGGCATGAATTGTATAACACCCCTGGATAAATATCTAAAACCCACAGATCTGGATGCAAGTTACTCTTACTTATATATCTGAGATGAATGGTTTGATTTTAATGACTGTCTTATGAAGAAATACCTTTGTAGAGTTGAGAAGTTGTCATGTTCTCGCCTCCTTCCGTAACCGGAAGTACCGTTGATAATTTTAATTTTATTTGGATGAGAACACAAAATTTTTATGGAAACCTTTGGGTGCAGAACAAAACGTACCTCAGTCAAAACGCATCCTACCAGAACGTACACAATTTTAGACTGAACGTACTCACACTTTTTCCAAAACGTATCTATATAAAACGAAAATGATATACATTTATTTGAAAACTAAACTTTCAACATACACAAACATATAAGGTTGCGTTAAGTTTATTTGTACGATTTTATTCCGGTTGATAAATTTTTGGTAAACAATCTGATTCATGTACTGGTACATTTTCTGACAGGTTTTGGTAAACAAGATGATAACGGTTATATTGTATAAGTACGTTTTTGATGGGTACGTTTGGACGAGTACGTTTTGGTATGTGAAGGCATTGGTAAAAATGTGGGTACGTTCCTTCCAAAATGGGTACGTTTTGCATGCAGGGTACGTTTTGTCCATAACCCGAATCTTCAGTGATCAGTTTAATGACACCAACAGGTATAGCCTGATTAGAAACTGTAAATATTGACATGTTTTCTTTCCTTTTCATATTCTAACTGGAAGAGAGATTTTATTTTGCCATTTACGTGTGTGTTATGGCCTGTCTTGTACTATAGGGCATACCTTGTACTATAGAGCATACATGTCGACTTTTTGTTGATATGCTATCTCAGTGAGAAAGCATATCGAAAACAAGCATACCACTTCCCAAATAAAATAATCCTGACACAAAGTGCTCTTTCTCTCGAATTATTAACGCCAGGTAAGGAAGTAATATCCAATAGCATTGAAACGGTAGATACAGCCATTTATCACACACCCATTGAATTTTACTACTATAGCGATGCATTACATTTTCTGGTTATGTGATACAGAGGTCCGTATCACATGTATGTATGTGCGATACAACATTTCGTATCACCATGATCGTAGCCGGGAACTACTTTTAGGGGTATTCCCTTTTCCGACAACAATAACATTACGTCATGAATACGTAAAAACTTTTCCTATGTGACGTCATCATTCAGTTGGGAGAATTTTGTCAAGATGGAAGAATCCCGGACTGTGTTAACACATTTTGATAAATTAATGTTTGTTTTTTAAGTTTTAATCTTTGTTTACGAAAGTAGTATTAAAATGTTAACAAATGGGGTTTAAACGAACAATTCATGATCTGTAGTTTTAATTACATTTTAGCATTTTTTTTTTACGTTTTTCCAGTCAGATATCAGTTTTTCCAATCAGATTAAAAATCAATATAAAGAAGCTAACTGTGAATTTATTAGCATGATTAAGTAAAAAAGAAAGAAAGCTTTGTATTTATATTGGTAGGGTATGTGATAAATACAAAACCACACATGTTGTTTTCTGACGTTGCTGATCGCACTCGTTTATTGTACGAACGCATGTACGTTACACTCGTGCACAGAGCACGTGTAACATATCCGTCCACACACTGATAAACTCGTGCGATCAGCTACGTCAGAAAGCCACACATGTGTGGTTTTGCATATTTATCGCAGCCATAACATTTAGTTAATTAAGTAATCATGCAAAATTAGTAAGACCTGTATACTTACATTGAATTTCTCAAAGTCAAGGAACATATCGTTAATAAAAACAAAATTGAAAATATAAAAAACTCTGCTTTGTCAAATATATTGTAACACTGACAAACTAACTTGGATTGCAGCTAAGTTTATATTTGCAGAGCCTTAAGTGTCCTTGTGACTGTTGTATCGACAAGCAACCATGCTTTAATGGACACGCCGATTTTATTGTTTGTTTTTTATTTGTTCATGACATGAAACACAAACACACTGGTCCATCATGGTTTAAATCACAATTCCAAAAGCAAAGAATAAACCTATCCAAATTGGCAAATTATTAAAGCACGCGAATTTCCACTGGGGACGTCAGTTGATTACCCTTCCGGAGCATCCGGTCTGACTTCCCCATATAATACCAATACCCAGTGATTATAAAGTTTAGTAAGATATATTTTAGTCTTTCAACAATTTTAATGATACTTATTTAATGATGTATATTGTATTGTATCTCGAAACGTTATCATCTTGCCATTTTAAATGTCGCTGGCTGAAATGAATATAAAATAATAACCGCGTTTTACAGATATTTTAAAACAGTCATGGCTGTCCGTCAAAACATAATAGTTTAACTTTTACTTATTTTTCGAAATAATGACAGAAGAAATGTAAAGGAAAAGGTAAGATAATAATTTTTTACAAATTCAAAATTATGATTCCATCAAATAAAAAATTTCCTTTTTTTAATTTGGGCAAAATTAATTTTACACCCGTCGATAAGTCTGATCGTCGATAAACATTTCAAACTATCTCAATATGACAATACACGCACCCTGAAATATAGCATTATCAAATATTATGAAGACTTTATCATTGTATGAGGATCGATCTGTCAATCAATTTTGGAAATTGCAAGCTAAGGTAACATCCTGTTGATTGCAGGTGACGATACGTGTCTGTCAAATATGATGTTTATTAAAGACAATCTCTGGTGTAAATTCAGTTTTAAGTGAAATGGTAAAGAAAAGAAAAAAATTATTGTGAAGATTACAAGAATTGTTAATCTTTAGGTCTGTAAATCCTGCCTGATTAACAATATATCAAAAAAAAAAAAAAAAAAAAAAAAAAAAAAAAAAAAAAAAAAAAAAAAAAAAGATATTCTACTAAAAAAAAAAATCAACGTGAATCATGGATTCCTAACTAAATATTGTTCAATGCAATGTAACAGATCAATGTTTTTCTTTGCCGTTTTTATGTGTTAATTAATTAATCAATTAAAGACAATCATTAATAATAATTTATTTATTTATTATATCACAATACATAAATTTATTTTTTTTAACGTGTTTCATCGTTCTGTAATGATCAATCCTATATTGGACTGTACGAAACCATATGTCTTCAACAACTCCACTTGAGGTGTCATAAATCACCGATCGCTCAATCTGTTAAATATTTATTTAACCAGCGACATTTAAAACTCTTTTAAATGTCGATGATTTAATCCATAAAAAATATAATAGAAGATGATAACAGAAGACTAGTAGTAAATGTAATTTTCCGAGCCATTGAGTCAGTACCGTTCATCTGTGCCATGTGTATACCAGCTGTTTCTTTGATCACTAATCAAACTGTCATCCGTATTCAGTAGTTCAGTAATCATGTTAACCATCATTAGTAATACAATTTACTAAAATTAATTTATTAATTATTCAATTTTTAAAACTGCAATCAATAAGAAACTTCAGTGGTTGCCTTTTAGGGCTGTGCCTATAGAAATATTTTGTATGCATTCCAACAAAATGAGCATAGAACAAAAAATAGAAATTGACCACGCTGGTTACATCACACGCCAAAACCACTCACCAGCAGTTGGTAAATGTTTTTTTATAGCTGTTCGATTTCCACGTGATAACAAAAACCATATTTCGTGTCTGAAAGTAACGTGGTCGAGAAAAGAGATTGTAAACACGTAAACTTCCGGTTTGTGAAACCACATGTATATGGTTTCTTCCATAATGATGTGACATTTGTGTCTGCTGTATTAAGCTGATCACACACGAATCTGAAGGTCTAGTCATGGAATCAGTTCCAAACGGAATTCATAAACATGATAACGATAAAAAGAAATCATTATTTCTAAACAGAGAGGATATTTCGAACAGATTGAAGAAATATTTTGCAGCTTTGAGACCTTGGAGTTTTACAGCCTCTTTTATACCTGTAGCCCTGGGAAGTACACTAGCTTATAAAATATCTGACGAGTTTAGTATTGTTGTTTTCTTCTTAACATGTCTGACAGCATTATCAGTTCACGCTGCTGGTAACCTTGTGAACACATATTTTGACTTCGTCAGAGGTATAGACAGTCAGAATAGTGATGATAGAACTCTTGTTGATCACTTACTACAGCCAAATGACGTCGCTAGATTAGGAGGAATCTTCTATATTTTTGGATGCATAGGGTTTTTCCTTATATCAGTTATCTCTCCTGCGAAAATGGAACATTTAGCTTTATTATATTTTGGTGGATTATCCAGCAGCTTTCTTTATACTGGAGGACTGGGATTGAAGTACATTGCCCTTGGAGACATATTAATATTTTTTTCATTTGGACCATTAAGTGTTATATTTGCCTTTCTGTCACAGACTGGGCAGTTGTCACTTAGTCCAGTATTGTTCGCAATTCCATTGACATTAAATACAGAGGCTATATTACATGCTAACAATTCTCGTGATATGGATGAAGACAGTAAAGCCGGTATAGTGACTCTAGCCATTTTGCTGGGGAAAACTGGATCTTATTTTTTATTTACACTTTTGATGTTTGTCCCATTCTTACTTTTCTGTTTAATGGGCTTGCACTTCTCCAAATGGATGTTCTTACCAGCTGCCTGCATATTTTTAGCTTTTGATCAAGAAAGGTATTTCCGTCGGGGATTGTTATCTGGACTTCCTCAAAAAGTTGCAAAGTTAAATTTTCTTGTTGGTGTTCTGTATACATTAAGTTGTATGCTAGCAGATAAATCTGCTTTTGAATCATTCCTGACATAAACTTAAAAGATATATACATATATATTTTGAGAGAGATATATTATAGTATATGTATAACAATACTACACATTTACACTACAAATGGTGCAACATCACATAAATGTTTTATATATGGTTTCCATGTGTTAACTAACACTTGTATTCCATATTTTAAAATTTTGGCCAATCCACCAGTCTCAGATCTTTTTAATTAAGTAGGATCTGTGTAGAATACATTGAAATTTTTGCCAATCCACCAGTCACAGATCTGTTTTATTACAGTAGGATCTGTTATATTTTGTACATTCTCTTTTCATATAGATTACATTCAGATTTTGTCCAGTTCATTTTCCCCACTTTTTAGACACTAGAAACTTTAAACAAGCTTTCAGTAATACTTATACACTATTTGTGAAACATTTGTGGAAGTTTTTTTTTCCTGATTAGCTGTCTTAAATCAAAAGTCAATCATTTTATTTAAATCTATTGTCTACTGTTTAATTTCTACTGTCTGACTATAATGGAGGTGAGATAAGGCCAGATGTTGCCTTTTCTGATACCACCATTTTATGTGTTACATTTTTTTCTAGAAAGACAAAAAAAAAAGGTTGAAATTTTGTGCATATAATGTGATATGGTTGGTTTTTAAGTGTAAATGTATTTGTGTTTAAGAGTAAATATTTATATTATTTATTTCCTGATAAAATCAAAGCAATGATACATTTGTAAATCTTAAATGCTATCCACAAATTTTGCTTTGTTTTTGTGTCAAACAATTATTCAAACACTAGTGAAAAAGACTATACATTGAAGGTAAAGTTTTAGGATGTATTGCTTGACATTTCATTTTGTTTTCCTTCTTTGAATGTATTTATTATCATACAAACCCAATAAGCTTTGAACTTTTTAACAGTAAAATATTGATTCTTTGCCACCATTACCCCATTAGTCCACTTAGATTTTAGCATTAAAAAGAAATTCAATAATAATTTTAGGAAGAACCACAAAGAAAAATATATAGTTATAGATTTTACAGTTAAACCTGCTCAAGTGACCACTACCACTACCTTTGAAACACCACTTGTCTATATAGCCCATTGTTTTTAGGTATTTTGGCTTTATATTAAATCAAAAATAACATCTATACACTTCTCTGTAAAGCACATGATTCTGAAGTCAGTGGAAAGTCTTTATTGTTTTCCTCTTATACTATATTCAGTATTGAGACAAAAGCTTTAATTTCATTAATATTCTACCAGCATTATCTAGTTGTCTTGTCTGATAACATGCCAAGATTTAGTTAAAATTTTAAAATTAATTTTTCACTTATGATGGGAATTTTAAGTTAAATTATCTTTGAGTGAGAAACGAAAGATTTTCATAAGGTTTTTGAAAGAATAATGAAGAATTTTACATGAAAAGTTTAATGAAATATTGGGAAGTTAGCAGATTGTAAAAAAAAAAATTAACTAGTTGTCTCAGCTGAAAAAGTGCAACATTTTGGTAAAAAAAATTTGAATTTACAATGATTTTAATGACAGTAATAACACCTTACTATTGAAATCTTTAACATTGATACATATATTTTCATCACATTTAATTGATTTTAGTTAAGAATTTTTATGTGAAATGGTTCACATTTTCAGAGGATGGTTTCATAAATGCCCTTGATGAGAAAATTTCCCACAAAATACTGTGACGTGTAACCAACATATCTGAACAGGTATTTAAAAAAAGATATATGACATTTTTCTACATGTTATTTAACATTATGATAAATCTTTTTCCAGTGTTGCACATTCATGTTAATTAAGAGACAAAGATGCATTTTTCAGACCAGACTTGCTATATCCACACATTTCTCATAAATATCAGAATCTTATATTTATGGGAATTGTGTGTTGATGAGGTATGTCATTCATTGTTGTGTAGCAATGTAACTATGGACCTTGGTTATACTGTCTGTCTGTCTGTCTGTCTGTATTTTGTTTAATGTAATGTTAGATAAAAATTCACATGCCTTATTTATTTGTCACACACACACACACACACACACACACACACACACACACACACTTTATGTTGTTTAAAATCATGATCTAGTCATATTCATTGTGACAATGTTGATACATATCTAACATCTCTCAGAATTAAACTTTGTTTTAAAATGATATGATTTTAGCTTAAAATAATAAAAAACATACGTTCCCTCTAATTTTTTTATGGATTGATATATAGATGCAAGGATTGTTGGATCATTGGTAAATAAGGCTTATTTTTGTCCAGCCTGGCATCGCCATAAGGCGAGACGTAGGTGTTACTTTTCTGGTGTCAGCAGCGGCGTGTCAGAATGTGAAAGTTTGTTAAAGTAATTTATTTTCTACTCATCAAAAACTTGTTATTTTATTTAATGATGTCTAATGAACACTGGTTAGAAAGTAAGTGGGGTGGCTAAGGACCTCAGAAGATCACTATAACTGCAGCAATGGAAATTTACTTCAGTGCCCATCCAAAGTCAGAATTTTTTAATAATCAGAGGTCCTAATCAGTCCTACGTACAAGCCTTAAAAATCTGCTTAATCTGAGCAAGGGTCTTATGTCATTACGATTACTTTGTCACCTCCTTTAAAACTTAAAAGACACAATGGTATTGGTCATTTGTAAATAGATGAAAACCACAAATATTTAAATCCAATTTCAAGTCTCATTTACCTTGGATGACCATTCAACATCAATAGATGTCCTGTCAATTCTTTAAATGATCTGTTTTAAAAAGTAATTCAAAATTTGAAATTAAAGTTAAAATTACATTTCCTCAGGTAAGATTTAGATTTTCACTGGTCATTTAATTGATGGGTTGGACAAGTCAATATTTATTTTTCTGATTAATGACATAACAGTAAGAAGGTGAATTTTCAGCGATTTAAGGCTTATCCGTAGGACTGTAATATATGCTTGTTTTATTTGTGTTTTTTTTTTATTGTTTTTTTTTTTTCAATCATTAACTGTATTGTTTCCTGTTCTTGGTTTCATTAGCCATGCCAGTTGCATGATTTGTATTTAGAATTTCCGTCTTTTATTTGAAAATTTCACTATTGAAAAGATTGCTATTTTAAATTTTAAGAGTTCTTATAAATGACCATATTTAGATATCACTGCCTCCTGTAAAATGCTTTAGTTTAGATTCGACCCTGATATTGTTTTGTTACTGTTCCTTGTGATCAACCAATCAGAGGTTTGATAGTGTGTTGGTCAGGTGTGTTGGTCAGTTTTCTGGATTTCCTTCGCTTCCAACACTATTTGCAATGGTAGAGGACATCTAGTCACATACTAAGAAATGCAGATGAAGATGTCATAGTGATTTGATAGATGAACCTTTCAAACTAAACCAGATATTGTGAGGTTATGGTCATCGTTGTTAGCTGTGGTTCAGAATTAACTTTACGACTTAATTGATTTAGTGGGACCAAGTGGCCAGCCTACGAATCACAGCGCCTTACCGCTTTATTTAAATCTTACTTGGGACGGATTGTACTCTGAGAAGATTTGCCAGTTTACTAGCCGAAGATCAGTGTTTTTCTCCTGCCACTCTAAACTGACAATCTCCATATAAGTGAAAGAACAATATTGGACGGAAAACTCTTAACTTTATTCACTCTACTGAAGATTGTAGAAACAAATTCTACATCTGTCATAGGTCGAATCGACCATAAACCACTGGGGTTTGAAATTTGAGGGTGTCTATATAAGTTGTACAGTTTCTCTAAGGAAGGAGTTAAGGTTTTTCACTTTTATCAGAATGGTCGAGGAAATATGGACATTTCAAACGACAGATAGCAAGCCTGGAAGACTTTTCACAAGAGTATCCGACTAAGTGGGATTCCAATATTTGTAGTTAAAGGGTTAATCTGGTGCTTTAGACCACTCTGTCATTATTATACATGGAATTCCAAAAATATCAACACTTGATGGTTAAATATCACAAGTCATTTACTTGAAATTCTAGCTGTTTCAAATGTCAAATGTACCATGTGCAAAACGAACCGATTGAGAAACAAGGCAAACACGCGATCGCAGTAGATAGTTTATATGCAACGTTCAACAACGCTGAAAGACAATTTTGGATATCAATTATAAAATACAAAATTTTTTGTTTTATTCGATGATCACTGAGAGCATGTCGTTGTGAACGGATTCGTATTACAGCGATAGGCTGGGTATCTTATACTGCTTTAAGATTTTGTGGTATAAATATGTTCTGAGAAATACATGTACTTGATTTACCAGAGCCATATAACTAACCATGATATCACAAGGCCAGTTTCATTTAAGATGTTCACATTGCCGATACATACGAAACATTAGAAGTACATAAGTATACTTCACAGATAACAACTAGACGCCAACAGCCATGTTCTAGATCAGCAGATCCTCAGTTCCAATCTAGACTAAGCACAAATACAATACATGTACATTTGTATTTAGTTTGTGGTATTTTATAATGATGTGAATTGAGTGTTTTTGCATATTTTACAATTACAGTTGTATCTTACAAGTGCGTGTTAACATCTGTCGCAAGCTGCCAGGTATTTTAAACAGTAGGACTTTCTGTATCGGAGCCACGTATATTTTAGTGTAACATGTGTCTAAAGATGGAAGATAAAACTTATGGAAGAATAACAATGAGACCATTATCAATCCCAAATAAACATTTTTACCTAACCAAGAAAAAAAAAATAAACACGTACTGAAACAACAGCTTAAACATATCCAGAATTTGTACAGGCAGTTGTTATATCATATTTGTGTTCAATGACGTGATACAATACTTACCAAGAACGCATATTATAAACCTCTCGACATTTTAAAGATTCTTGATAAAAAAAGGTTTTCCAGTAATGTGATAATTAGGTACTGAGACAACAGATTATGAAAATCTCGATTTTGGACAAGCACTGGATATGATGCTAGGGCGATGTCCGATTATGTGGTGCAACGCGAAACCTCAGATTGTTAAACTCCCGACAATGGATTAAAAAAATGGTGACCACCAAGACAAGAAAATCAAACACATATTTGGACTATTGGCTATAAAATTTCAATCATTACCAGAGTAAATATCCAGAGGTGTGGTTATGTACCATTAAAGAACCATAATCATCCCACCAGTGGACCATAAATACAAGCGTTTAAAAATAATAAATTATGTCTTATTTTACCAGGAATGAACTAAACACGTTCCTTAGGGTAGGTTGTAAGGTATGTATTGATAATTTAATAAGTTAAATTATTGTACAACAGTTGTTATGTAAAAATAAGACGTGAAACAGAAATGTTAACCAAATATAACCATAAAAATAAATTTAATTAAATATTTTTAACAAAGTTATTTATCTGAAACAGAAACAGATGTTTTCACAAAAAAGTGCGAATGGGTGAATAAACAATAAAACTAAAGAGCGCATGCGCCACTATACTAAAAGCAAGTTTTTCAGGAGCCAAAAATGTAGTGAAATACCAAGTATTTAGAGTGTTGTTTTTATATTTCATCATGGGAGATGTACATAAGGTTGAAGGGAATCCTATCAAATAAGTTTTGAAACTAGAAAATATGAATTATAAGTAAAAACGTATTTTTAAACATGTTCCATTGTTGATATATGTGAAAAGTACTCACCCTAAGAACCTGTATACAAACATCTGTATGATCACCATATATATGTATATTAACATTGAAAGTTGTGATTATTTTTCTGTCTTGCAAATGTAATTGCACATATTATGAATAACACAGATGACGAAATACCAAGGGAAAACAAGCGTCAACGTAGATTTACTAACATAGACATTGATAATCATTATTCTACAATTGAAACTTTCCCATTAGAGAAAATGAATGTGCACATCTGGCACATCAAAATTCAACTGGTATTTGTGTTTTATATTTACTACTCCTGTGCGGGTGCCGCTGCTGGTGGATTAAAACTCCCCGAGGGTATCCATAACTCAGTAGACAGTACTTTGGACTGTCAGAAAATGTACCATTTAGCAAAATTTTCAGCTGCCTTAAATTGTAAAATTTGTTTAAAGCTAAGGTTTGTTCCCTCATGCAAAGCATTCCTTAGCTGGATTTGGATTTATATAATTTTGGAACTTTAGATTCATTAATTTGTAACTGTTTGGCTTATGTTTTTTATTATCAAACTTTTCGGTCTTAGTGTCACTGAGGAGGAATGAATTTCTGAAATGTGCACATCTGGCACATCAAAATTCAACTGGTATTTGTGTTATATATTTACACTCTCTCAGATACAGACTTGCAAAAGATTGCAACTATATTGAAAGATATAGTCATTAAAGATTTGCACACCGCTTTTGTAAATGATGTTAATAAAATAATTGATTCTAAAATGACATGCGTTGTTGAAAACTTCAATGAGAGAATTTCATTTTTACAAGCTGAAAATTCTGAAATTAAATCTCAGAATGATAAAATGAAATATGAAATCTCCCTCCTAAAATCTGAAGTAGACCAATTAGAACAATATCGTAGGCGTAATGCCATCCACATTGCAGGAATAAAAGAGCACGAATCTGAAATAACCAACAGTATTGTCTTAAGCCCTGTTCATGCGGCGAGGTCTGCTTACATATGGAATACTGCATAAAATGCAAAGTTACGTACGTATGCAAAAGTATATTTGCTTTGCGTTCACGTGAAAAAATAGTACCATATGCAAATTTTTAATTAAATTATTGAAATGAAAGATATTAAAAACAAAAATGGATAGACAAGCAAGATTCAGAAGGAATTTGCCTTACTTTCTAAGCACAGACTTGATTCTAGGTCTAACAAGACAAAAATCTGTGTTTAGAAGGCCCAGATCAGAAGTATGGTGGGAGGATATTGTCAAAAAAACGTTTAATGATGACCAATGGCTTGAAAATTTTCGTATGCGGAAAGAGACATTTACTTATTTATGCAGTCAGGTAGAACCAGTGCTAAAGCAAGATTACAAATGTGTATCAGATCCTTTGGCAGTTGACCATAAAGTTGCCATCGCAGTTTACTTATTGGCTTCATCTGCTGAGTATCGGACAGTCGGAAATCTTTTTGGGGTTTCTAAATCGAGTGTATGGAACTGTGTCCATGACGTCTGTGCATCTATAGTTAACAGATTATTTCCTGAATTTGTCAAATTCCCCACAGAGGAATCTCTAAAAAGTGTACTAACTGGATATGAAGAAAGATAGGGATTCCAAAAGTGTGGTGGCGCGGTGGATGGAACCATATACCAATCAAGGCTCCGTCAGAGGCGCACGTTGATTACATCAATCGTAAAGGATGGTATTCTTTGATAATGCAGGGAGTGTGTGATTATAGGTATGTTTTCACGGATGAAAATATAGGATGGCCCGGTAGAGTACATGATTCGAGGGTATTTTCAGAGTCAGAAATATATTATAAAGCCGAAAGAAATGAGTTGTTTACTCAGTGGAACAAGGAAATCAATCTACCAGACACTGAATTTAACATGCCTATCGTCCTTTTGGGGGACCCAGCGTGTCCTCTTAAGAACTGGATTCTTAAGCCATACACACATCAAAGTCGTTTAACCGCAAAACAGCGATATTTCAACTACCGTCTTAGTAGAGTCGGATGACTATTGAGAATGCATTTGGAAGATTAAAGGGTAGATGGAGATGTTTACAGGAACGTCTAGATGTAAATGTAGAGTTTGCTTGCACTGTGATTGCTGCTTGTGTTGTCTTGCATAATGTTTGTGAGTTACGTGGAAATGATTACATGGAAGATTACACCCTGGAAATTAACGAGGCTGAGGAGAAAGAGGAAACAGAAGAGACAGAAAGAATGGTGTTGTCATTCGTGATAATCTGGCATCATACTTTTCAGGCAATGACTAAATTGCAGAACTTTGATTGTGGCCATTGATACTGTTTCTTTCCTTTAATAAACAAGCGCAATATTTTTCGTAATTCACCTGTCAATAATTCGTATGTGCTCTTTTTGAATCATATAAAATATTTCATACCTTATTCTTTTCTGCTTTATTTCTTTATACTTATGGGGCCTTGTTGGCTGAGTAGTCTAAAGCCCACTCTTACAGATCTCAGCGCCTCTTATCAACTGGGTTCTGTCCACTCGGGACATTCTAGTGTGAGAAAAGTTCGTCATTTCTCTTGTCGAATGCCGGTGGTTTTCTCCGGGTACTCAGATTTCCTCTATCATCCCTAAACTCTGACCGCCTCGAAATAAGTGGAATCATCTTGACTGGGACTCAGTTCTCTAATCTTTACACTTATAATGGACCAGAAAGCGAATTAAAGCAATTGGTTTGGAGTCAGGATAATGAACCTTGATACATAAAAGCTGAAGCCTTTCCGTAAAAATGAAGGTCGGTGCTTGTTCAGTGACAGGTAGGGTCTTAGAGTACTAAACTTAACACCATTCTATATTTCAACAACATTTTAATAATCTAATTTACACGAAAAATTTCCTGATTTACAGCAGAGTAAATGACAAAATTATTTTACAAGAAAAAGAAAGAAAAAAAATTGAAAATATTTTAATGAAAATTACAAGGTAAATATATAAGAATGTATTAAAGGCTCTAATTTGTCGATAATTCGGCACTGACTACTTGGTCACAAATAATTTTTAATGTTCCTGAATTACTAAACGGCTAACTAATTACTTGATCAACAAAATAAAAAAACATAATGTTTCTCAATTATTTGGTCCATAAAGTATCTGAATTAATGGCCAATAATTCTAAAAATGAAGTCCGAATCAATGCTTACCTGGCACTTTTAAAAATCATACATAAATTGGCAATTTCAGTTTATTCATCACAGATCATAGAAAGAATTACCAGATCCATCAAATGATATGTTACTGTCTAAATTACTGGTACTTTGCTGTTGTGAGAATTGAAACTGTCTTGGAGTTTGTGTACTGCTCGCAGGCCACATATGCTGTGGATCTTGTCGCCCGTGTGTCATTCCTTGTTGCGGTGAAGGACCAACTCTACCCATAATCAACTGCATCATTTTTAACTGATGATCTCTCTCTTCACGTTTCTGGCGTTCTTCCATTTCAATCCTTTTTCTATTTCTAGACGCTTAAGTTCCACACTTGCTTTCATTTTCTCCACATCTGCATGCTGTCTGTCTAATTTTCATTGCTCTCCGTAAAAGTATTCATAACAGTTTCCAGCGCGACTTCTAAGCGTGTTTTGCGTTGTCTTTTAACACTCTTCCCTTTATTATTGTTTTTCTTTGCCCTCTCATCCTGTGTATTACGTTTTGGATTTTCCTTCGTTTCCGGTTCCACTGTATCACTTTCATCATGTTCCTCATTACCCGAGCCAGTTCTATCTTTATTTGATTCTTTAAGAGAGTTCTCTGAACATCAATATCACTATTTTGATTATCACTGTCATAACTTTCTGTATCACTATCATCTTCCTTGTCTGATTCTTCTCTTTTTCTTCTTTCAATTACCTTTACAGGGGAAGATGCTGGTCTACAACCAAGTATTGCATTCAGTTTATCATAAAATTTGCACAATTTTCTGCCTTTTCCACTTTTTTTTTAGGTTGCCTTTGCATTGCCTGTATGCTCTTTTCAACGTATGCATGCGTACTTTACACTGTTCATTTGTCTTGTCATGCCCGTACCTTTTTATTTCAGTGGACAGTTTTTTATATATATATCCCTTCTTGATAGTTGGATCATCCAGTTGCTCTTCAATATTCAATTCTTGCCAAAGATTTATCAACATTTCTGTTTCTTCATCTAACCAACTTGAACCTCTTTTCTTGGACATTTTGGACATCACAAGAATAGCGTTTTCTGGTGAACAAACCGATAATAAATCTATTTTGGACAATAATGCAATAACCTCAAAGACTATAGTTGTTTTCAAAATTTGGTGTCAGTTTACTACCATGTGTAAATTTACTCTGCGTTCATGTACAGCATTTGCATGCTATGTATATTTGCATAGTGTGTAAATATACTTTTGCACTACCTCCAAAGTTAATGCAAATTTACTCCATAAGTTAAATTACACACGTGTGTATTTGCGTGCATGTGCCACATTTACATACATGAGCAAATATACATAGGCAAGTACACATATAAGCAAACCTCGCCGCATGAACAGGGCTTTAGATATTGCAAAACGTGCTAAACTAGACATAGACATATCTGATATTGACAGATCACACCGTGTCGGGCCAGCTAACAGGGAATCGATCGTCAGATTATAGTTAAATTTACAAATTACCGTGCTTAGCATAAAATTATGAAAGCAAGAAAATTCTTTAAAAAATCTGATGACCATGTGCTAAAATCAACTTGCATAAACGAAGATCTTACTATCTTTTAAAACCAGATCTATCCTTTACAAAGAAGCTAGAACATGTGTTAAAAATAAAGAATTCAACAAGTGTTGGACATGGGATGGTAAAATTTTCATCACCGATAGGAAAGACAAGAAGATCCAAATTGATTCATTACAAGATCTGTACGCTCTTACGCATCAAGAACGGTCTGTTCCATTAAATCAACATTCTCCAGCTTTAACATACGCTGAAGCATTATCAGCGACATCAACTATAACTTCTGCAAGTGTACAAGGACACCAAAGTTAAATAAATTGTCCAAATCTTATGTGACACTGACAAATTCTTTTGGTGACTCAGTATGCGATCGAGTGTTTAGCTTTTTTTTTCGTGGTTTTGATTATCTAATACACGTCACAATACAAACTATAATTACTATAGGGGTGTGTGTGTGTGTGTGTGTGTGTGTGTGTGTGTGTGTGTGTGTGTGGTTATTATATAAATTATTGTATAAAGTTACTATAAACATATAAACCCACAATATATTTTATTAAGGTGTATATATTAACATTGGTTATGTTTATATTTATGTTAATCACAAAAGTATTGACCTTACCGTATAAACTTTAATCTCAATACACGATATATCTTGCTCTTGTATGCTACAAGCTGAAGGTATTATTAAGTATGTATACTACGCGTATAAACCTAAGATGCTTACTAAAAATCCGTGACGGGTTATTCTCACTGAATCATTCTAACAATGTTCAGTAAAAAGTCAAACGGTCAGACCAAGCATTTCGCATTGTATTACGGTATTACCTTAAAACTCAAAAACTGAATCAACAGACTCTCCTTATAATCATCATCAAAAGTTGTATAATTTTATTTCCGATACTCTTTATTTTTATATAGCATGCCATCATTTATTCCACCGATGCTTTTATTATTCATCACATTTATGTCATTTCGTTTCTCGCCTCCCCAAGGCCCTATTTGCTCACCGCATTATTACTACTTTCCTTTTGCCATGTTTTGTTATTGTATTTTTCACATTTTTACCACATTCCGTCATTTTTTATTCCACTTAAATTCCAAAAAAAGAAAAAAATTTCCACTTAAATTACAGCCACTGCGGTAGCTCAGTTGGTAGAGTGCTCGCTCCGTAAGTGGAAGGTCGTGGGTTCGAACCCCGGTCGGGTCTGACCCAAGACTTGAAAGTGGGTAGTGGCTGTTCTTTCGCCAAACACTCGGCATTACGAAATAAAAGTCACGGTTCTTTCGGATGGGAGCTTAAAATAAACGAGGTCCTGTGTCATGGCAGGACTGTTACGATAAAGAACCCATGTTTTGTTATTGTATTTTTCACATTTTTACCACATTCCGTCATTTTTTATTCCACTTTAATTCCAAAAAAGAAAAAAAAAATTCCACTTAAATTACAGCCACTGCGGTAGCTCAGTTGTTAGAGTGCTCGCTCCGTAAGTGGAAGGTCGTGGGTTCGAACCCCGGTCGGGTCTGACCCAAGACTTGAAAGTGGGTAGTGACTGTTCTTTCGCCAAACACTCGGCATTACGAAATGAAAGTCACGGTTCTTTCGGATGGGAACTTAAAATAAACGAGGTCCTGTGTCATGGCAGGCATGTTACGATAAAAAACCCTGCTGTATAATGCCATAAGCGCAACGCGTTTCATATTTGTTTATATATAGTTATACAAGTTGTTGCATCAAATTGCATTGATGTTGGCCTATCTAGAGAGTTCATGTTTGTCTTTTGTAAGTGGTATAGCCTAATGTCGTTAGATAATACAACATTCTTTACTCGGATAGGCCTATTTTACCTTACAGGCTATAGTATTACACATTAAACTTGTGTCAAATTGTTGACTAAGTATTACGTTAGTTGAAGTACTATGTATTATGCTTCTATGCTTGTTTATATTTATTTGTGTTTAAGTTTCTACTGGTTTTATATTTACTATGATTCTTTTATTTATATTACAAATTGAAGTTGATATGTACAATACTGTAAGACGATGTAATATTTATTGAAAATCTTAATTTTATAAAAATACAATGTTTCATTTTTATAATTCTGTACGAAAACGTTCACAATGTGAAAACATAATTATTCTCTCATTTCTTCAGTGGATTATTTGTTTACTTTATTTGTCTGGTGACATAGAACTAAATCCAGGTCCTTCTATAAATGACTTGTCAACCTCAACTTCGTCTTGAGACTTAAATAGTTCTACGCATTCTGCTTCCAATGACAAATTTTTCTCCTTCGTTCACATGAACATACAGGGTTTTTTTTTTTTTTTTTACCAAAAATACTACAAATACAGTGTGAATTTAACTCTCATGATATTATAGCTTTAACCGAGACATGGCTTAATGGACAAACAACTGACCACGATCTAACTTTTGACAAACAGATCAGACAGAAACACGCAAACAGTAGGGGATGGTATTCTCGTATATGTCAAAAATGGTTACAGTAGAACTTCGATAACTCGAAGTGCTCGGGACTTCGCTGGGGACTTCGAGTTATCGGGGTGTTCGAGTTATCGAAGTTGAAAGATGGTGTCACCTTCATATATGTTTTCCACTACAAAATCTTGATGTTTTAAACAGTTACCTGTACTCGAATGTGAAAAAAAAGTAAAAAGAAAATTTTTAAAGAAAATACAATAAATAATTTATTAAAGAATTGATATTGACGGTAAAAGCGTGCGAAACGTATTATTTTATTATAAAATCACGATACATGTATATACGAACAACGAAATCGGAAATCAGATATATGTACATGTTTATCAAAATGCTTATTTTTTACATTCGTTAGAAAATACGAACAGAAACTTAATGAAATTATAAAGCAGTGCAATAAGTAATTTAAGATTTTTATGCAGTCGTGAGTACAACGGGGTTAGTCGTTTTTATAGCTTGGAGAACTTGGCTTCTTGTATTACAGTAGAGGATTAGCGTACCTGTTAGGCTTAATTGTCCGTGACGGTACTGGATATTAATCCGTTAAGTGATACTAATTAATACGGTAGATAACAAGAATTCTCTACTATAACGGTAGCCAAATTACCGATATGTGATTTCTTTGATCGTTTTATTAAACGAGCCATTGATCATACACTGTAAGAAAAAATTCGAGTTTTTGAAGTTAATTTTAATAGATTTTTAAACTACAGACCAAATTTTTACTTCGAGTTATCGGGGGTATTCGAATTATAGAAGTTTGAGTTATCGAAGTTTTCCTAATATGGTTTATATAGAAAACCGGTCGGGACAAAATAAAGACTTCGAGTTATCCGTGGTATTCGAGATATCGAAGTTTGAGTTATCGAAGTTCTACTGTATTTTTAACTCGCAGAACTGGTTTAGAAATACCTGGTGTAGAATGCTTATGGGTACAGATAAATATTAAAAACACTACTATATTATTTGGTACATTTTACAGACCACCAAACAGCAGTAATGACTTTAGGGATAGCCTAGAAACATCTGTCGACTTAGCATATGACTTAAAACCTGACTTCGTCATTTTGACTGGCGACTTTAATGAAGATCAGCTCAAACATTCTGGCTTCCAATAAAATCAAAAATATCTGTACTATATACCGTTTTTTACAGCTGATTACTGAACCTACCCATTGTTGGGATAACTCTTCATCTTTACTTCATCTTATTCTTATCAGTGATACTTCAGTTATTAATACAGCAGAAGTTGGTGAATACTTTCTTGATAATCATAATCGTTACCACTGTCCTGTCTTAGACTTGCTTAAATTCCCTAAGTCATGCACAACATCACAAGTAAGAAAAGTTTGGTATTACCAGAGAGATGATCTTCGGCGCTACAAAGATATTCTATCCAGTCACAACTGGTTAAATGATTTTGACGAAAATATTGCATTAATAATAGACAATATCACACAAAAAATATTGCCCACAGCATCAGAGACAATACTTAACAAAACAGTGACAATTAGACAGAAAAACCCACCTTGGCTTACCACCATAATCAAACGTATGTTACAAAAACGTAGACGACTCCACAGTAGAGCAAAAACGACAGATAGACAGGGCCATTGGCAAATATTAAAACACTTCCGGGACAAATGTAATAATTACGTACGAACAGCAAAAACACGATTCCTCGACAAAATAACAACGCATCTTAAATCTGACAATTTACAAACAAAAGACTGGTGGAAAACTTTACGAAACCTAACAGGATTCACATCGAAACATCATACTATAACTTCTCTTCTATACAATAACAAAACTTATGATGATACTTTAGACAAAGTTGAAATATTAAACGATTACTTTTGTTCTCAGTCAACTGTTAATGATAGCAACATGGACCTCTAAAGCTTGAGGACCAGATCAAATTAGCCCCTTTGTACTAAAAAAAACGCTGCATCAGAACTCAAATTTCCACTTTCTCATCTGTTTAATACTTCTTTAACACAAAGCGTATTCCCTGGTATTTTGAAAAAAGCAAATGTGATACCAATATATAAGAAGGATGACCCAACACTGGTACAAAACTATAGACCCATTTCTCTTCTTAGTGTACTTGGTAAAGTTATGGAGCGATGCGTCTATAAACATCTTTATAATTACATTCTTTCTAATCACATGCTTTCTAGATTTCAATCAGTATTTACAAGAGGTGACTCGACTGTTAAACAGTTTTAGACTTAACAAATACTTTTGGTAAAGCTTTAGATGATGGGAAAGAAATCAGAATGATTTTTCTTGATGTTAGTAAGGCTTTTGATAGGGTTTGGCACAACGGTCTTCTTCACAAACTTCAACTTATTGGCGTCTCTGGAAATAGTTTCTCTTGGTTTAGAGACTATCTATCCAATAGGGAGCAACGGGTTGTTTATTTAGGAACTAATTCTAAATGGCAAGATGTTAAAACAGGTGTTCTTCAAGGATCTATTCTTGGGCCACTTTTATTTCTTACCTATATTAATGACCTTGTACACGAAATTCATGCTGGTATTCGACTATTTGCATATGATACTACTTTATACATAACAGTTGAAAACCCTTATAATGCTTCTCTTATTCTCAATAAATCCCTCAAGTCTGTACATGCATGGTCAAAAAACATGGTTGGTCACTTTTAATCCACAAAAAACTGAAACAATGACTATTTCTTGCAAACATAACAAGCCTGTTCATCCATCTTTATATATATGAATAATACTCTGATATCAGAAACGAATACACACAAACGCTTAGGATATTTAATTTTCTAGCGACGGATCTTGGAAGTTTCATGTTTCCTATATATTATCTAAAACTTCAAACAGATTAAATACCCTGCGGAAATTCAAATACATGTATACCCTCACCAGTAAAACTTTATAGACATTATATTTTGCTTTTATACGACCAATTCTTGAATATGCCGACATTGTCTGGGACAACCTTCTTTTATAATACATACAAGACGACCTTGAAAATATCAGCATTGAAGCTGCTCGAATTGTTACTGGTAACAAAACTCTGCTCTAAAACTCATCTTTATACCGAAACGGGATGGGAAACACTTAGCTCAAGAAGGAAAAAAACATAGACTTATACAGCTTCACAAGATAATCTACGGCTTTTCTCCACAATACTTAACAGATATCATTTCTCTTAGAACCGTTAGAAACACAGGACAACAAAAAAAAATCACAACAATATTATGCCACTCCAATTCTTACTTCAACGACTTATTACCTGCTACTATACAAGACTGGAACGAATTACCAAATGAAATTAAAGACACATCTTCTACAACTTTCAAACGACTTCTTAACTCTAATATCAATAAACCACCTGAACACTACTCTTACGGAAACAGAATCAAACAAATATATCATACAAGACTTCGAAATAACAGCAGTTCTTTAAAATCTTATCTTTTCAATAAAAATCTAGTCAGTAATTCTTATTGTGCTTGCGGTGAAGTTGAATCAACTTCTCACTTCTTATTCAGTTATTTATATACAGAATTAAGAATTAGATACTTACTCTCTTTACCATATACTCTTTCTGTAGATTTATTTCTCTTCGGAGACCAGACATTAACAAATACACAAAATATGGATATATTTAGATCTACACAAAGTTTTATTTACTACAACAAACGTTTTCAACAGTCATAATAACAAATCTTTATCTTGATGCAACTTGTGTTTTATTTAACAATGTCATTTATCCATGTGTTTACTTTCACTCATATCCTGATTAATCTTGGCGTATTTTAAAGTTACAAATAAGTCCTAAGTTAGTACTGAGTCGATGTCATTTTGATTAGCAATAATATTTTATCGATAAGCAGTGCATTATCTTGTTGGTGGGGATGTGTTCGACTCGTTTTTGAGTAACGAAACTACCTAACATGGCATCGACACAATATTACTTCAAATATATTCCTTGAAATTAATATAGTATATAACGTATGTTTGTGCGCATTCATAGAAGTACATGTTTAAATATTAGAAACAGTTCAATATAAGTGTTTAACACTTGTTACTGGATTCATTTCGTCTATTATATTATTCATGTATACTACATGTTGTTTGTTATATAATTATTTTGACGAATGAATTACGTTTAAACTAAGAGCGCACAGGTGTATTATATTTCGGTTATCTCGCTTTACATAGTAATTATGTTTTTAAAAAAAATCGTGAAAATACTTGCAAGTATTTGTGAAAAAAAGTGCGCTACCATGCAAACTTTTTCTCATAAATTATCATTTTACATTTATTTCCTTCCTTCCAATATTAATGTAAACAAAAAGTTAAAGAAATTTTTGGCTACTCGGGAAGAATAAATACTATTACTATATTGGCTACTATATATTATTTCTGTCTAAAGGTAGAAATTTTTATATTCCGTGGTCTCGTGTATTTTCTTGCATTATAGCAAGCAGATGCTTTTCAGTATTACCAAAAAATAAAGAGAAAACTTTTTTTTTTTCATTTTCATAGATTTCACATCGTTAGTATTAAATAAGCTGTTCTGTTTTAGGTATAGATAAAAAACTGTTAAGTGTATGGGAAACCCATCTGCCACAAAATAATGTATTCTCTCCGACTACACGTACAATGTAATAATATAGGCTTATTGAACTGAATTTGCGTGCAAATATTAATATATATTGCACACCAACATCTCGGAATTCATCGTTTTATTTCTATGTGAAACATATACTAATATATTGTTATATAATAAATACATAATACTGTAGGACTTTGTTCTATACAAACCTGTGCAATATGGTTTGTTTTGTTTAGATTTTTATGTTTGTTTAAAAGATCAAATGATCCTAAAATAAGTGCGTTTTTTTTTCCTAGCAAAAGAATTTTATTTAACAAATCATGTATGTAATGCATGGTGTCCTAGGGAGTCTTAGTGACCGTGTGGTTTACCTTCGGACCGAAACGCTCTCAAGTTCGAATCCCATCTAGCAAATCTTAGTATGCGAATGTTTTGTCAGATTATTTGTCGAAGGTAGGTGGTGGTCTTCCCCGGGTACTCTGGTTACCTCTTCTGACCGCCTTGATAAACGTAGATAAAAAACCCTCACTGGGGGGGGGGATAAAACATCATTACCCCCACCTTACTCCGTGTAAATGTAACTTTTGGTGTCTTTACAGTATTGATATAAAGGGTTACTCTCTCATATAATTTCATAACAAATATTTCCTAAGTCAGTACAAGTGTACTTGTATAAAAACACATATCTTAATAGTACAATCGCTAATCTTGACTGTGAAATTGGCTGCTTTTCTTAAGATATATTCCGTGATATTTAGATATAAAGTCTGGTTAGGTTAAGGGATTAGCTCGCCTTTTAAAGACAAACATTTTTATCATCAAAGACAGTTTATTTTGTATATAGATGAAAAATTAGAACTCAAATACTAATGTGAATTTTATTTTCCTATACGCTACCACAAAACTTGGGGTATATATAACCATATCAAGTTTAGGTGTTAATAACCCAATAAACATTTCGTTTAAGGAAGAAACATTTGATCTGTTTTGTTTATAGATAACAGTCTATAGTTCTCAAAATTATAAAGTCGATTTCCTTTCCATAAAAACGGCATATTTTTATGGCTATCATGTTTTATATTTCACTTTGAATAAAAAATATCCGTTCTTTGAAGTTAAACGTCAAAAATAATTCGTTAAATTTGACAGGATAATTAAAAAAAAAAACTGCATCACTTTGTAATATATCGTGGTTTAATTTCTCGCTCGAAGTATCTGAAGAATGACTGAGGTGATAATAAATTTTATAAATTTGTCTATTTGTCAAGGAATGTTTCGGTTATTTAAAATCACATAATATTTTGGAATGTTTCCGATTGATTAGAAGGAAATACTATAAATTTTGTTCGGTTAAATTACAAGAGATATTTAGGAATAGGAATCTTTAAGAAGTGGGAAGATAGAATTTGTAAAATTTAATAAGAAACAGTGGGACTTTATCGTTACTGTGTAAGCCATTTGTACAATTTATTACATATCTTATTTATGAGGTTTTTTTTATGACGAAAATACAGAAGTTGAACATCTATCTTTGCCACATAACGTCATTATGGGGGTGCACCTTTTGTGATAATATTCTTCTCCCTTTTTTTAATTAAGCATCCTTAAATTTGTTTGTTTGTTAATTGCAGTACACAAATAATTAAAAAAATAATTAATTTAAAAAAGTAAATATAATGTCAACCACAGGTGTATATATCGTTCGAGAGACCGTTCCCTAATATGGATAGAAACAAGTACTTGTGTACTTTACTCAAAAACTTACACTTTGAAGCAAAATTATTGGATTTATGTACAGATCTAGACTTTTCTATATCTGGTGGTATGTCACACTAAACAATATTCATAATTAATTAAACCATGTTTTTCCCAGGATTTTAGCCAAATTGTACAGAGACAACATTCTTTCTTGTGTTATAGTTTTATTAGCAGGTGACTTAATGTACAATGTAAATCTCTTCTTCAAAATCCTCAAAAGTCTACACACGCCATTAATCAAATTTTACTTTAGATTTAAAAATCTTATTTTGCATTCTGGAGATATGCTTTGTCAGGAAAATATTTTTTAAATGGATAGCCATCAAGATGAAGTATAGAACATATTTGATTATAAGGTTTATTTTAGATTTCGAGATTCGGTTGGATTCTGACAAGGATTGAAATTCTAGTAAAAACACAATACTGATATATCGTTTGTCAGGTCATTAATCATTAATGAAACACAAATAACAAACAATTTATTAAATTTAACTCGGTTTATATTTTATCATATTAGTTTTCAGTAGAATGTGACATTTTATAAAGAAACACATTTGTTCAGTTTTGTCAGTTATCTATATATAATAATAATGATAATTTTTGGTAGATGACACGATATCAGAATTCAGGACACACAATACACATAATTATTTTAGATAAATAGAAGACATTTGTTGAGATGTGGATGATATTTCACTGTTTAACCTTTAGCTCGTTTATATATGGCAGTCAAGTTCACAACCGCAACACAATGTTAAGTGTACAGAGTACACATCAAACGACTTGCCCATACAATGTTAATATTTCGCAGAGCACAACACCACTCGGCCATATAGACACATGAACTGCCACATATCGCTTGCGATTTTCATAATCTGAAAATGGTACTTCTATTAAATTATTAAGATATGTACTTGAATATTCCATTTTGACGGGCTAGATAAACCTCAGTGGCCGGATGATCTGAATCAAACACTTACAATAACCTTAAATCAAACACTTACAATCAGCTTAAATCAAACACTTACAATCACCTTAAATCAAACACTTACAATCAGCTTAAATCAAACACTTACAATCACCTTAAATCAAACACTTACAATCACCTTAAATCAAACACTTACAATCACCTTACATCAAACACTTACAATCAGCTTAAATCAAACACTTACAATCACCTTAAACCAAACACTTACAATCACCTTAAATCAATCACCTTTAATCAAACACTTACAATCACCTTAAATCAAACACTTACAATCACCTTTAATCAAACACTTACAATCACCTTAAATCAAACACTTCCAATCACCTTAAATCAAACACTTACAATCACCTTAAATCAAACACTTACAATAACCTTAAATCAAACACTTACAATCAGCTTAAATCAAACACTTACAATCACCTTAAATCAAACACTTACAATCACCTTAAATCAAACACTTACAATCACCTTAAATCAAACACTTACAATCACCTTAAATCAAACACTTACAACCACCTTAAATCAAACACTTACAATCACCTTGAATCAAACACTTACAATAACCTTAAATCAAACACTTACAATCACCTTAAATCAAACACTTACAATCACCTTAAATCAAACACTTACAATCACCTTAAATCAAACCCTTACAATCACTTTAAATCAAACACTTACAATCACCTTAAATCAAACACTTACAATCACCTTAAATCAAACACTTACAATCACCTTAAATCAAACCCTTACAATAACCTTAAATCAAACACTTACAATCACCTTAAATCAAACACTTACAATAACCTTAAATCAAACACTTACAATCACCTTAAATCAAACACTTACAATCACCTTAAATCAAACACTTACAATCACCTTAAATCAATCAGCTTAAATCAAACACTTACAATCACCTTACATCAAACACTTACAATCAGCTTAAATCAAACACTTACAATCACCTTAAACCAAACACTTACAATCACCTTAAATCAATCACCTTTAATCAAACACTTACAATCACCTTAAATCAAACACTTACAATCACCTTTAATCAAACACTTACAATCACCTTAAATCAAACACTTACAATAACCTTAAATCAAACACTTACAATCACCTTAAATCAAACACTTACAATCACCTTAAATCAAACACTTACAATCACCTTAAATCAAACACTTACAACCACCTTAAATCAAACACTTACAATCACCTTGAATCAAACACTTACAATAACCTTAAATCAAACACTTACAATCACCTTAAATCAAACACTTACAATCACCTTAAATCAAACACTTACAATCACCTTAAATCAAACACTTACAATCACCTTAAATCAAACCCTTACAATCACCTTAAATCAAACACTTACAATCACCTTAAATCAAACCCTTACAATCACCTTAAATCAAACACTTACAATAACCTTAAATCAAACACTTACAATCACCTTAAATCAAACACTTACAATAACCTTAAATCAAACACTTACAATAACCTTAAATCAAACACTTACAATCACCTTAAATCAAACACTTACAATCACCTTAAATCAATCAGCTTAAATCAAACACTTACAATCACCTTACATCAAACACTTACAATCAGCTTAAATCAAACACTTACAATCACCTTAAACCAAACACTTACAATCACCTTAAATCAATCACCTTTAATCAAACACTTACAATCACCTTAAATCAAACACTTACAATCACCTTTAATCAAACACTTACAATCACCTTAAATCAAACACTTACAATCACCTTAAATCAAACACTTACAATCACCTTAAATCAAACACTTACAATAACCTTAAATCAAACACTTACAATCAGCTTAAATCAAACACTTACAATCAGCTTAAATCAAACACTTACAATCACCTTAAATCAAACACTTACAATCACCTTAAATCAAACACTTACAATAACCTTCAATCAAACACTTACAATCACCTTAAATCAAACACTTACAATCACCTTAAGCGTAGGTTTGAATCTCACTCGGACAGATCCTAGTGCGGGAAATTTGTCAGTTTGTTTGTCAATTATCACAAAACTGACCTCTTTGATAAAAGAGAAAGAATCTTGACCGGGGATTTCAATTTCTCCACTCCACTCAAAAATAATAGAGGTTCAGTTATCACACAACTGGACATCAACTCCAGTGCAGTCCAAGGTCAGGACTCTAAGAGTGTTCCGAAATGAAATACCTATTTGTTTGTCTTGTCAAGCGATACGTAACATTTGGTCTTTGTCTTTGTTTTTTTAAAGATAATTATTATACGTTTCTGTACCATCCAACGAATTTCAGAATATTTCATTATAATTTAGCAAATCTATTCTTTAATCTGAAAGACAAGAAGTATTAGAGTATACTCACTTAGTTAATGACTAAAGTGATAAATACAGATTCCACAAAAATCAACCAATCAAGAGAAGTGAAACATAGCTTTATTTTTCAGATACGACACTATATATCTTGAAAACGAAGAGATGATATAATTTTTAACACCTTAACGCATATATGACTGCATTTTGATAGTGTGGAAAAAAACAACTCTTGTGGTTTTTCCCTGGTAACATAGGTGCTCATCTAGCATATGTTATTGCTAAAAATTCTTTAAGAAATAAATGCAAACCCGTCAATTCATGAAAAGTAGTAAACATCTTTCTAGGGATCCTTGTCGAAAATCTTATATATTTTTATTTCTAACGAAAAAGGCTTTAATTTGCTAAAGATAATCTTAGTTAAAGAATGATTATGAAACATGGAGCCTAGATTCCATCTGTATCGTTATATATATAATAACGGATAAGATTTTACATGGATATCATCGGGTTTATTTTTTAATAAATGTTACATAGACAATGTGAAAGTTTAGATAAAATAATGTCAATTTATTCATTGCAATAGTCTTTAGACTAATACTGATGCACATATGTGTATACATCTTAAATCCCAGCTATATACGCCCATAGTTCTGTTTTTACACAATTTTCTTTAAAGCTCAATATGGCCTTTTACTCTTTCTTTGAATAGATACACTTTGATATGGTGTTTAACGGAAACTTTATGCCTGTTAACTACAGGTATGTTTGACTTGACCCAATTATTTTAGTATAACTGTCATTGTTATATTTATTTTTATTCTATCTTCTCACTTCAGATGTAATTGCTTTTGGCACTTTGATAGAATTAAATTTATCATAAAATTGCAGATGTTTTGGTTACAAACGTTGATGGGATATAGGTGTTGGTTTACGATCAGACGCCATCTTCTTCGCTGACATTAATACTGTCATCAAGTAAATTAATTAAGGCCAATTTGAAAGGTGAAACTGGGCAGATATGTCAAAGCCACCGAGTTAAGTATATACTAACATAAACAGGTCGATTTAACCTTAGCTAAAGTACAGAAACCAGCGAAAAGTAAACCTAAAATAGTTAAAATACCGTAATGATTATAAAATAATGTGTCACCTTGTCCGAGTGTTCGAAGGAAAAATAAATGAACCAAATGACTATCTTAAGCTTTATTTGGGTACATATCAGAACACTACAAGTATTTAAAGAAAAGATGTAAATTTATTATATCTTTTGTTGTTCTTCTACAAAAACTAAGCTAAGTGTGGGAGAGGTATGCTAGTTTTGAATTTACTGCGTATTTTTATACTCTTCCGGTTTCTTTCCTTATTCGAATTGTCTATCGGGGTTTACTTTCCGAATATTTTTGAAACCTCATAAAAGCTAGGTGTAATTCTTCCAATAATATTTTGGTCAAATATATAAAAATATATGATTAATTTATTATAAATTATTTACTTTAAAAACTTAAAACGATATACATTCACTTTTCATATATTTAGCATTGTACAAGGCAGTAGTCAGAGCTATTAAACTCACAAAACAATACACAAATAATTTAACCCGACAATAGAAACTACCTCAATATAAAGATCCCTTATTTATAGAACTTGTTTAAAAAACCATTCTTTTTATATTTAAATCAAAAAGAACCATTATGTAAAACCACCTGTTTATTAAGACCATTGTGTTAGGGCCCTCTTCTCCATCGACAGGTAAAGTCCACCTATCTATCAAATAAAATCATGCTTGTCACAATTTATTTTTTAACGTATTCAACTATAACTTTTGTTCTATGACATCAAAGAGTGGAAAATGTATCCGGAAGAGAACTTGCAAACCTTATTTCTTAATAGCATTGTGTTCAGTATAAAAACCTAAAAACAACACGGGACAATGTTGATGGCCAAGGTGGTCTCTGTTCATCATAAAGTGTATTATTCATATAAGTATTATTTATAAATAACGTATACACATGTATCTTTCATGTTATATCTGGCACGCGTATGATATATGTGCCACGTGGTTGGTGTACAAACTACATTTTTTAACTTGGTCAACCATGAACTATGACATATCCGATAAATCTATTGTGGTAAGGATGGAAAACGTTTTATATAAAATACCTTTGTGTTATAAGTAAAATTGTCAAATACCAGTAATTTAAAATGAGTCTCAAATGGCGAAAAATAAAGAAAATAAATTGTCAAAAACCTAAACACATTTATACCAAAGGAATAGAGTGAATATTTTTTAGTTTATATTTAGTCCTCTTCATGCCAGCTAGCACATAAGGCATTCCTATAGTCCCTCCACCCAGTCCGATCCTTTGCTTTTTTTGTTTCTACTGTCCTCCACGACAACCCTATCTTTATCAACTCTGTAGACAGAAAGATTGGCGTTTTATTTTTTGTTCAAAATGTTTTTGCTGATATCGAGGCTGTCAGTTCTGAAATGGATGAGAAAACCGAGTGGATTGCGAACCTGGCCGTTTGAAGATGATGTGGTCTGTAAGCCACAAATCGACCACCAAAGCTCCAATAAAACTAAGGAGATTGTATAATATAGTAACCAGAAAACATTAATCTCTGTATGTGTCTAACATTTAAAACAAACTGGTGGTTAAGAAGTTTCCATCATTAACTGAAATAAAATCAGAGTCGAATAATGAAAGTTTCAGAAAAAAATGTGTTTGACATTCACTTCTTCGGACAGGTAAACACTACAACCAAGTTTTATCTTTATCTAAAAAGGTTTATACAAAATATCTCAAAACTGAATGTAATTATGCTATAAGTAACAGTTGCTTTTTATATTGGCATGTGCATAATTTCAGCTACAAATTTCTATGTTATATTTTCTATACAAGACTCCTTACTTTTGTTAAGATAGTCTATCTAAAATAGTATAAAAAACACCCGGACTACCCAGGACAACCATCGGCATTCTGACAACCTTTATATTACTAGGGAATACCCGTGCGGAATTCAAACCAAGATGAAATGTTGTCTTCGAATTGTTGTGACTTCAATATAAATATTTAGACCAACCGCATCTATTGAGTACAAAGACCTTGAATTTTTTAGGTAAAGTCACAGTAAAATTGACATCCACACTATATTTTATTTTCATTTATTTTAGTATTTGTGTGTGGCTAAATAACACAGAAATGGCTTTTATTCCCTTGACATGACGTAATTGGTCCAATTATGTTTGTAAATCAAAATATATTTTATGAGAGAAAGATGTTTAAAGATGTCAGACACTGATTATGTCTTTCCGTGTAATTTCTCATCTAAAGTATTCATTAAGCGTGGATCTATTCAGTAAATTGCATTTTAACTCATCATCAAGTAGTTGTTTCTGATACAATTTCGATTTGAATGCTCTCAAACCGACTGAAATTACAAATAATTTTAACTTCCACACAGATAATGTTACTTATAATACGTGTGTTTATATAAGGGTTCGTCCACCCCAGAGTGCTTTTGTTAACGTGTTTATTTTATTTTCACTGTAAATCATATAACAAGTTCAGTCACAACGCTATCGTGTTAAGTTCATCAGCGCTCAGAATTTCACCTTTTTAGGAATTGCATCTGTCTTTGAAACGGAAACCATAAATTTTGTTAGATTTACGATAAAAATTAACTCATAAAATTTGTAAGAGAAAACATTAAATATAAGATATGTAAACGCTTTGTTACCTTGTTTACTCACGTACAACACATTTAAAAAAATCTAGATGCTATTCACGAACAAATATGTTTGTGTATCGATATGTGATTGCATCCCTTAGAATGCAATGTAAAACATTATAACCGAAACAATTGTATTTGACAATGGTAGAAAAATATGTTTTTCTTCCAGATTAATATCTTTAAAAATTTTTTTTAAACATCCATCTGAAAAAACAGCTTTAATTATGGAAATACAAAATTAATAAATTAATATATATACAATAAAGCATGTATGAGCATGAGGCAGTACAGTAATAATGATGATGATGATGATTATGATGATGATAATAATAATAATAGTAATAATAATAATAATAATAATAATAATAATAATAATAATAATAATAATAATAATAATAACTGCTCATCATAAGCAAAAGCTAATGAATTAAAATTAAATGATACAAATGAGAAAAAAAGACCAGTTGCTCCTTTTGGTCAACAAGACTTAATTATACAAGACAAGTCAAACATCGAGACCACTAACCATTTGTTATAAATTACACTAAATTACCAAATTTGAGAATTACAATTTAAATTTTAATTTGATTAAGTGTGTATGATTGATCGATTTGATCTTGAACTCACTATATGATATTATAGCGATAAAGGTTCCGTCCTACCTAGGGCGATAGGATTACTGATATGTGTTAAAACATATTGTTTAACGACCTCGATTTGAACTTTAAAAATGTAATGAAAATTTGTCCCTTTCTGTATGTATAATTTTATTTATTTTAAATCAAGTAACCTGCTGAGTAAAAACGAAAAAAAATTTTTTTTATTGTTCCAGAAATATGACCTTAAACAACCTAACAAGAGATTCCAAGGGTATACAGTGTTATAAAAATAACCAAGTTGTTTTCAAATGAACACATTCAAACCTTTTTCAAAAGAAAAATACAATTTTATAAACGGATGATGTATCGCTTTTTGAAGAATCTTCATATAACATATTGCCTTTAGCATGATATCACATAAGATAAATAAATTACAATGCCACAAAGAATAACCTGAATACGAATCACAATGATATAAATTACATCTCTTAATTGAAAAAAAAACCTTTTATACAGCTTAAAAGGGACTCGTAGAGAAATTTATCTAAATACATGTGTAACTGCTCTATTTTGTTAACTATATGATTCGTAAACAAATCTTTTGAATACCATAATGTGAATTTATTATTTTTTCTAAGTTGTTCAATTTGTTAAGATGTAGGTTTACAAAACAAATATATCTGTGGCAGGTAAAGTATAATGAACTCGTAACCTCTATGTTTTAGTTAGAGGACGACAGGGTACCTTGTAGAGTGTTATTACAAGAGTAATGGCTCATTTGAAGCAGAAATGATTGGTTTATGTTTCTTATAGTTAAACATTATAAATGTTTATTAAAGAGTAAAATTTTCAGAATGACCACTTTGTAATTTTAGATTTTTGTGTGTAATTCTTTCCCGTTGTTAGCTCTCAGCCTAACATGAACTTCAACTTAAGATTTTTTAAGCAATGAACTTGGACTATTGTTTATAGAAATTGCAACTGTGTAAACGTTTATGATGCATATATACCACATTTAATAATGACGTCATTCAAATATACATTACGTCACAAGCATACTATTTAATTTATTTGCGTTTCCAAAACTTCGAATCAATAAACTTAACCGATAAAGAAATCCGAAAGGCTGCATCCGATAAAGAAATCCGAAAGGCTGTGTCAGTCGAACCGTCTGGATATATATATATATATATATGTGTGTGTGTGTGTGTGTGTGTGTGTGTGTGTGTGTGTAAACCACAGAATGAAACGTTATTTATGCGAAACTAGTAAGTTACGTGACGCTCATCAAGATTTAGTAATTTCAAAGTTTTATATAACTACCAAGAATTAATATCAATCAAGTTGTTTTATATACTTAAAAATAGAATATCTATTATATCAAATTACAGTGCATAATTTCTGTCACCCGTTTGAATTAAACCCTCATACAGGTTGAGTAATACATTTTCCCACCATTTGTTGTATTTACATAGGCAATATTATATGTCAGATTGCTCGTGTATCTAAATATTAAATTCTAAAGAACAGACATATTTGCAGTCGTAAGAATTATGGCTTCTGCCAAATCATTTAAAGATATCGTTTTAAAGATCGACATATTGATAAGGTCATTAAATTAAAAAAAATAAAGAAACTGTTTGGTTCTTACTTAACTCTCCCACGAATGTCAGGAGACATGAAAATATGTAGAAAATAACTTTTGTTACAAGGCGTCAATCTGTTATAAATATGCCAAAGTCAGGTGAATTATCATGTCAAAATGACTTATTTAATTTAGAAGAACGTTAACTCTCTTTTAACTTTCATAGTGTTTCCAATATTTAATGATGATATCAGTACAATTCACTGATTACTTTTAAATACCTTTTAAATGATTTTCACCCGCAGTGAATAATTTCCCGTTTGTATTTTAAATTACTTTTTTACCGATAGGCATCAACATATTATTAGTGCTATTTCTCTACTATCAGTTTAAATAAAACAAACGACGTCGACAATCGGTCAGATATTTTTACATTTTGTATTCAGTCTGTTTACTGTTAGTTTACATTAATACAAGTGTCATTTTCAGTCGTTAAGAAAAATAATTGAGTTTTAATGAATGTGACCATATTAACCTTGTAGCGACCTCGTAACATCAGAGTGTGTCCACATATTCCAATAAAGACCCTTTTGTCGAGAAAGCCCAACCGAAATACAGCCCATACTCATATCAGTTGCAGTCAATATGCTTAATGATTGTATTTATTGGTTTTTAACAAATCTGTCCGAAATCAAACCTCAGAGAGACGCTCAGGTGTAAAATCAAGATTGTGCTACATAGTTAGATGTGCAATCACCTGTTGAAACTTTCACTATAAACTTAATGTCAGGTTGATCTTTAAACTCTGAAATAAAGAGAGACAAAAGTAAACTTCAGACATTAGACTTGGAAGGCTGTTTACTTTTTGCACCACTTTGCAACCGGAAACAAAGCCGTGTTTATTTTCAGAAATTGGAGATATATCAAGTGTCTTGTGACCTTACTGTCCTATAAAACATGTTTCCAGTTTGCTTCATCATAGACTACAACAAATATTAAAAACAATAAATAGTCCGATGATTCGTGAGTCTGTTTTCGAAAGTAAATTAGATATACTTTAAAAGCAAATCAAGTATATCTAAATACTAACAGATTAAAAGTTACGGATTGGACATGGTGAAGTTTTTGTATTTGTTCGATTTAGTTTACAATTATCTTGCATAGCTTAGTCCTAACCTGTACTTGACCAAAGCTGACACAACTAAAAACAAGAAACAACACAGATTAATGATAGAAACAAGCAAACAAAAGTTAATAAAGTGTGATAACAAACACATTGGTAGTACTTGTTATAAAACTCCTGACTTTGGACGGACACTGGAGTTAAGTCCACTGCTGATGTTATAGTACTATTGAAAGACTGTTACACGTCTCAATCTTAAAAATCTGTGATATACAGATATTTGTGAAAAAACAATATTATTTCTATTCATTTATTGTAAGCTGGATAAGGCACTGCAACACCATACAAAGCTTTAAAAAGATCTAACTAAGGAATTTGTTTGGATAAATAAGAAAGATTATAAATCACTTATGACCATGTATCACCTGCATTGTCTGTAACAGCCATAACTGTTTGGCTCCAGAATGTTCTTTTCTAGCTTTTGGACATTGTAAATTTTTATCAAAGAACAAAACCAAACCGCCTGTCTGATTTACAAAAAGGTCTTTATCCAACATATCTGTTAACAATCGACAGATAAATCGTGATTGATAGCAAATAAACGACAGTATATATGTAAATTAAATAATTACTCTTTTACTGCAAATGATGATATGTATTTAAGTATAATATCTTTACCATCTACGTTGTCTCTGCATTTTAAGTATGTAAATCGAATAACACACACACACACACACACACACACACACACACACACACACACACACACACACACACACTTAATACTAACACTTCGAACATAGATACCATTACTAATTGTTTAAATTTCCTAAAGAGTATTCGTTATCTTGATTTTTATTTGTACTAGATAACATTAATGGATTAGAGATGAGTTGCTTTAGATGCTAAGCTTTTAATTTCTCTTCCAACAAAGTGTAAGGATTCAAGCAAACAAAAAATGTTTTACTTATCTGATAAACCAACTAGCACAAAAAACATAAAATATCAATTGTTGTTATTGTCACAAATATTTATTTATTTCTGGTCAGTTGGTTCAAATTATTCATGTTTTCTCCACACCTGGACATGATGAATGTTTGGACTAATTGTCCAGCATTAGCCACTGGTCACTATATGCTTCACCTGGTGGTCATCTATTGATGCATGTTGGTGATAAAAAAGATTTTTTGCCGATGAAAAGATATTATAGTGTCCGGACATGCAAGGACACGACCCGTGTTGAGGTCAACTTGTGGTCACTCTAACTATTCTGACAAAAACGTTTTTTTTAACCAGACGACAAAATAAATTAAGAATTTTGTCATTTTTCTGAGTCTCATATATTCAATACAAATTTTGTACCATTAACTTTTATGTTATCAAATATCTAATATTGCTAAATCAAATAGTCATTGGTTTCACTGCTTCAATATTTTCTTGACTGAAAAGAGTAACAAGTCTTGTTTCCTCATTTGTATCATTTTTTTATCAATTTGCTTTTGCTCATGGAGAGCGGTGTTTATCATTATTATTATTATTATTATTATTACTGAAAAGCGAGATATACTTTTTTTTATGTTTTTGTAATGCTTGTTTGTTCGACAATAGTTTGATGAAATTTATTGTCATCGATTTGTTCGGTAAACATTATAATCGAGTGGGTGGTGATTGAGGCTTATCTACGGTATTGCAGCCAAGTGTTCTAACACTCAAACAGTCGCCGTAGTGCGCATTAGTACAAAGTTGGTTACACATTCTCGCACAAAAATTAAGCACACATGATCTTTTGTTAAGATTAATCGTTTGGAAATATATAAAAAAGTTTCGAGAAAAAATTACATGTCAAAAATGTCAAAACAATTTTAAACATTAAGATCGCATTTAAATGCAAGATATATCAATAGTGTTTAACCAATACACACACAAACATAATAGTGTTTAACCAATACACACACAAACATAATAGTGTTTAACCAATACACACACAAACATAATAGTGTTTAACCAATACACAAACAAACATCATAGTGTTTAACCAATACACACAAACATCATAGTGTGTAACCAATACACACACAAACATAATAGTGTTTAACCAATACACACACAAACATAATGAACACTAGACAAAAGATTGTGTTCTACTCCCCGCCCCACCCGAAAAAATCAATAACAACAATCTTAAAAAACCATAAATAAGATTTTGTATATGAAGTATTATTCAATAAAGTAAGTCAGACCCTTAAAATTTATTAATGGAAGTACAAACTAATAAGACTTTTATAAACCGATTGATAGCGCTATATAGAATCAATGTCAATCAAATCTGCAATTTTTACTTGGGTTAGCCTGTTATCCCAGCTCTCGGAATTTTTTGATTATTTAAAATTGTATTATTTAGTGTAACCTGTGCTTTTTTGTCTGTTCATTATAAGAACCTGTGCTGTTCTTATAATGAAAAGTGCAATCCTGTTCTTAAAAAGTTTTGCTTGCAATATACTGGCTTCCTAAAAAAAAAACTTTGTCAATCTTCTACGATTTCTTTAATATTCTATAATTACACCTGTTTGCCATAAAAAAGTAAAATAATATTTACTACATATACGCCAATGTACATTGTTTATTCGATAATATAAAATTGTTTAATCAGGAACCCAGTATAATTATGTTCTTTTCTTTTCTTTAGCGTTAACTTGTATTGTGCCGTGTTCTTTGTTGCGTTAACTGTTAACATCCCATGTTTCTCAGCTGCAAATTTTGATCTATACAGACATGTTTTTTGTTTGTTCTGTTTTTTTGTTGTTGTTGTAACTGAAAAAATCAAGTAGTTGGCAACAGCCGAGTACACAACACATAATAACGATTTAACAGCCAAACGAGACAAGAAAAGACAAACAAGTACTAAAACCACAGACAATAAAACTTCCGATTATGGTGTAACTATAGTATTTATTGAAGGCGCTCAACCCTAGCACTTTTTGTACAATCCATGATTATTACTTATCATATATTTTAAAAAATACTTATTTCACCAAAAGATAAAAACGAACAACTCTTACATGTATATGTTATTAATAAAGAATCACGTCATCAATTAAGTGTCGGACAAAATTTTGGAGGTAGAATTGATAAGAAACAGTACAAAAACAATAAATCCCCCCCTACTTTCATGCATGGAAGACTTTAAAAAATTGAGCAGATAAACGTCCAAATTTTATGATTATCTTGCTTGTTATCAAACTTCTTCAAATTGTGAATGACACTGCGGCAATTTTCACGAATTTTACTTAATGTAGGAACTATGATATTATTGTTAGGCAGTCTCTGCTATGGAATCAATACAACTTCCATCTTTGAAGTTGTTTCTTGTACAAGTACTGATAAATCTGAAGGTCTCACTCGAAAACTTCACACTTAAAATTTGGCAATTTGTCCGGAGGTTGATTAAATATGTATGATATAATTTTTCAAAAGCTATGCACAGATATGAAGAATCTATATGTAAATGACAAGCATAATAAGAACATATTACCTACGATTAGGAGCGGGGGTATAAGTCTCTTTCAGAGGCAGTTCTAGTTTAATTAAGCTTAATTAAGTTTAATCCGAATTATTTCCATTTGTTTTAAATATAAGGTGCATTTTATGGATAAATATAAATGTCGATGTTTTGTGAGTTTAAGGGAACAAAGATCGTAAACGAAGGGGTTAATTAATACCGACAATCAGCTCTTTAAACCCCTAACGCTATTGACGTCAGTTTTGGAGATTTTTTTTACGTTGGATTCAATTGCTATGTAGTTTACTTCGTCTCGTCTTATTATTATTATTATTGCTCTTTTTATTTGCCGACTGTTTTCATGAAAATCACCATTCTGTTACACGATGATGTTCAACCTATGAGCTTTATTTTATATTATCCGTTATTAACAGCTTCAACTGCAGTGCTAGGTGCGTGTAGTGATTAGTTACTTGCACTTTATGTCAAAATGAAAACTTCTTCATACCAGACTTCTTAATACCTCCAACCAAATCAGAGATATTCTGGTTTTACTGGCTTGTACATTCATTTATATATTATATAAAGTTTTTTTTTATAAACATACACAGGCAAATCATTAAACCACTAACAACGCCAAACTTTAACTCAAATGGCGGAGACGACTCGGGGTATTACATTTTTTCATTAAAGCTATGACGGAGCCGACTCGGTGCATTACATTTTTCTCATTAAAGCTATCAGTGTTAAGTATAGCTATTAGTTTTCAATTGTGATTGATAAGAAAATAACAAGTCTATAACGAAATACAGAAAAATCAGAGTTAAAAATATCCCCATAATAAACACAATTGACATAAAAAACGCAACACCTCATACAGTGTCACTATTTTGTGGTCGGGTAGGGGGCGTGTCTACTTCTGTGATACAGGATATGTTTTTTGTCCGAACATTGGTCGCGTGTCCTTAATATGAACTCGTTAGAATGTGTAATTAATATGGATGTATCCCCATGAAAAACTTGACCACTGTTTGTAAACTGACAATTATAATAACAATATGTTTTGATTGGCATCGAGTCAGTTAAACCGTAGATTTATGAGATATAGTAAGGTACAATACAGCTTGACAATGGGTCGTTAGTAGATGACAGGTATTCTGTTCTTAGGTGCTTTGTTGGTATTTATAAAATAAAATGAAAATACTAATGTTATGTAGAATTGTTAAAGTTTGAACGAAAAACATATGTAAATGGCAATTAAGAGCACAAATTTACTAACGGAGATAACGAAGGAAACACAGGCGCTTGTTTCGATATTTTTAAAAAAATAAAATCCCTTGACCCTAACACAAGACAAGATGTTCAACTTTCGCTATCCTAATTTTTGACCTACCTTGGTTCGGTCGTTTTTTTTCTATTTATTGGTGGACAATAAAAATAATAAATGAATGTCGCTCAAACCTTCATGCATTTCTCTACAAAATGGTGCATATCGGAACTACCGTCCCTTGTATCAAACGCCATTTCACACTTAGAATGGCAATCGTCATCCCGTGCTGAATCTCGAAAAACGTTCTGATTGGTCCATATTTCAAAAGTGGTAAAACAGATTGACCAATCAGAACGTTTTTCGAGATTCAGCACGGGATGACGATTGCCATTCTAAGTGTGAAATGGTGTTTGATACAAGGGACGGTCTCCGTTTAACTCGTGTTATATAGTTTAGAGACAGCGACGGTAGTTCCGATATGCACCATTTTGTAGAGAAATGCATGAAGGTTTGAGCGACATTCATTTATTATTTTTATTGTCCACCAATAAATAGAAAAAAAACGACCGAACCAAGGAAGGTCAAAAGTCAGGATAGCGAAAGTTGAACATCTTGTCTTGTGTTAGGGTCAAGGGATTTTATTTTTTTTTAAATATCGAAACAAGCGCATGTGGAAGGAAACTAGAAACTGATGAATGTATTAAAATGTATTAAAAGGCCCCCGAGAAGGCACTTATTCTAAAAAGTCAAAAATCACAAAATATCTACTTTGTTTGTTTTTCTCTTTGTTTCAGGCTACCGTTAACATGTTTTATAACTACAAATCGTCGTAGTTTTATATTTCATTAATGAATATATATTTCGTACCATTTACATCATACATATATACTTAATTATTTGTGTGTAGTGGACTCATCTTAATTATATGTACTTTTGTCAAATTTACAGGACGATTTTTATTTGCAGTGTTTTATATTACAAGACTTATTCACTAACTTTGAAAATTTGTAATAGTCTTTATCTAACTTTCAGAATCGATCAGTTTGGATTAATTTTAGTGTCGATATGACCTCGATATTTTTATAATGTAACAATAGATCAAAAGTGTGTCAGAAATTGAACATCAAAGTTTAGTTTAATTTTAAAATGTAACGAGTTATATTTGATGAAAATCTTGTATTTGCACAAAACAATGAATTCTCAGAATGATTGTGAAATATAGAAAGGATTCTACATATTTAACATAAAAATTTAGAATAGTTTGTCATTTTTTATATTGATATTTCATAAATCAAATTATTAAAAACATTATGTTTTAAAGATAAAAGTAAATGTGTGATTAAATAGATTCTTTTTCAGTAGATCAGAATAAAAAGGTTGAAAAATATTTAAAATATTTATAAGTTTAATGTAGGTTTTAAATAGAGTTGATATTTTGGGTAATATTTTGGTAACAAAAAATTCCTATACAATTTAAAATAAATTTCTGACACAATAAAGAGACGATATGTTATGTAGTCTGTGTTGACACTGCGTTGTTGTTGTTTGACGGTATGTTATGTAGTCTGTGTTGTTGTTGTTTGACGGTATGTTATGTAGTCTGTGTTGACACTGCGTTGTTGTTGTTTGACGGTATGTTATATACTCTGCATTGACACTGTTGTTGTATATTGGTGTCACATTATGTGTTGTTGTTGTTTGACGGTATGTTATGTAGTCTGTGTTGACACTGCGTTGTTGTTGTTTGACGGTACGTTATGTAGTCTGTGTTGACACTGCGTTGTTGCTGTTTGACGGTATGTTATGTAGTCTGTGTTGACACTGCGTTGTTGTTGTTTGACGGTATGTTATGTAGTCTGTGTTGACACTGCGTTGTTGTTGTTTGACGGTATGTTATGTAGTCTGTGTTAACACTGCGTTGTTGTTGTTTGACGGTATGTTATGTAGTCTGTGTTGACACTGCGTTGTTGTTGTTTGACGGTATGTTATATACTCTGCATTGACACTGTTGTTGTATATTGGTGTCACTTTATGTGTTGTTGTTGTTTGACGGTATGTTATGTAGTCTGTGTTGACACTGCGTTGTTGTTGTTTGACGGTATGTTATGTAGTCTGTGTTGACACTGCGTTGTTGTTGTTTGACGGTATGTTATGTAGTCTGTGTTAACACTGCGTTGTTGTTGTTTGACGGTATGTTATGTAGTCTGTGTTGACACTGCGTTGTTGTTGTTTGACGGTATGTTATATACTCTGCATTGACACTGTTGTTGTATATTGGTGTCACATTATGTGTTGTTGTTGTTTGACGGTATGTTATGTAGTCTGTGTTGACACTGCGTTGTTGTTGTTTGACGGTACGTTATGTAGTCTGTGTTGACACTGCGTTGTTGCTGTTTGACGGTATGTTATGTAGTCTGTGTTGACACTGCGTTGTTGTTGTTTGACGGTATGTTATGTAGTCTGTGTTGACACTGCGTTGTTGTTGTTTGACGGTATGTTATGTAGTCTGTGTTAACACTGCGTTGTTGTTGTTTGACGGTATGTTATGTAGTCTGTGTTGACACTGCGTTGTTGTTGTTTGACGGTATGTTATATACTCTGCATTGACACTGTTGTTGTATATTGGTGTCACTTTATGTGTTGTTGTTGTTTGACGGTATGTTATGTAGTCTGTGTTGACACTGCGTTGTTGTTGTTTGACGGTATGTTATGTAGTCTGTGTTGACACTGCGTTGTTGTTGTTTGACGGTATGTTATGTAGTCTGTGTTAACACTGCGTTGTTGTTGTTTGACGGTATGTTATGTAGTCTGTGTTGACACTGCGTTGTTGTTGTTTGACGGTATGTTATATACTCTGCATTGACACTGTTGTTGTATATTGGTGTCACATTATGTGTTGTTGTTGTTTGACGGTATGTTATGTAGTCTGTGTTGACACTGCGTTGTTGATGTTTGACGGTATGTTATGTAGTCTGTGTTGACACTGCGTTGTTGTTGTTTGACGGTATGTTATGTAGTCTGTGTTGACACTGCGTTGTTGTTGTTTGACGGTATGTTATGTAGTCTGTGTTGACACTGCGTTGTTGTTGTTTGACGGTATGTTATATACTCTGCATTGACACTGTTGTTGTATATTGGTGTCACATTATGTGTTGTTGTTGTTTGACGGTATGTTATGTAGTCTGTGTTGACACTGCGTTGTTGTTGTTTGAAGGTATGTTATATACTCTGCATTGACACTGTTGTTGTATATTGGTGTCACATTATGTGTTGTTGTTGTTTGACGGTATGTTATGTAGTCTGTGTTGACACTGCGTTGTTGCTGTTTGACGGTACGTTATGTAATCTGTGTTGACACTGCGTTGTTGCTGTTTGACGGTATGTTATGTATTCTGTGTTGACACTGCGTTATTGTAGTGTGTTGGCACATTGACACTGATGTCGTTGCATACTATGTATTCTGCGTTGACACTGTGTTGTTGTAATTTGATTGTACATTTTGTACTCTGCGTTGACACTGCGTTGTTATAATTTGATGGATTATTATTATTATTAATTATTATTCTGATTATTGTAGTTTGATTGTACATTATGTAATCTGTGTTGATACTGTGTTGTAGTTTGGTGGTACATTATATACTCTACGCTGACACTGTGTTGTTGTAGTTTGTTGGCACATCATTGTCTCTGCATTGACACTGTTTTGTTGTATTTTGATGGCACACCATGTACTCTGCGTTTACACTGTTTTGTTGTATTTTGATGGCACACCATGTACTCTGCGTTAACATTGTGTTGTTGTATTTTGATGACACATCATGTACTCTGCGTTTACACTGTGTTGTTGTATTTTGATGGCACATCATGTTCTCCGTGTTTATACTGTGTTGTTGTAGTCTGATGGCACATATGAAATCTGTGTTGACATTGTGTTGTTGTATTTTGATGACACATCATGTACTCTGTGTTTACACTGTGTTATTGTATTCTGATGACACATCATGTACTCTGCGTTGACATTGTGTTTTTGTATTTTGATGACACATCATGTACTCTGCGTTTACACTGTGTTGTTGTATTTTGATGGCACATCATGTTCTCTGTGTTTATACTGTGTTGTTGTAGTCTGATGGCACATATGAAATCTGTGTTGACATTGTGTTTTTGTATTTTGATGACACATCATGTACTCTGCGTTTACACTGTGTTGTTGTATTTTGATGACACATCATGTACTCTGTGTTTACACTGTGTTGTTGTATTCTGATGACACATCATGTACTCTGCGTTGACATTGTGTTTTTGTATTTTGATGACACATCATGTACTCTGCGTTTACACTGTGTTGTTGTATTTTGATGGCAATCATGTTCTCTGTGTTTATACTGTGTTGTTGTAGTCTGATGGCACATATGAAATCTGTGTTGACATTGTGTTGTTGTATTTTGATGACACATCATGTACTCTGTGTTTACACTGTGTTGTTGTATTTTGATGACACATCATGTACTCTGCGTTTACACTGTGTAGTTGTAATGTAGTCTGCGTTGACATTGTGTTGTTGTATTTGATGGTATGTTATGTAGTCTGCGTTGACATTGTGTTGTTGTAGTCTGATGGCACATATGAAATCTGTGTTGACATTGTGTTGTTGTATTTTGATGACACATCATGTACTCTGTGTTTGCACTGTGTTGTTGTATTTTGATGACACATCATGTACTCTGCGTTGGCACTGTGTAGTTGTAATGTAGTCTGCGTTGACATTGTGTTGTTGTATTTGATGGTATGTTATGTAGTCTGCGTTGACACTTTGTTGACACTGCGTTGTTGTAGTTTGATGTTTTGTTATGGGTTGTGTGTTGGCGCTATGTTGTAATTTGATGGTATGGTATGTAGTCTGCGTTGACACTGCGTTTTAATTTGATGGTATGGTTATAGTCTGCGTTGACACTGCGTTGTTGTTGTTTGACGGTATGTTGTGTAGTCTGTGTTGACACTGTTGTTGCTGTTGACGGTATGTTGTGTTGTCTGTGTTGGCACTGCGTGTTGCTGTTTGATGGTATGTTATGTAGTCTGTGTTGACACTGCGTTGTTGTAGTTTGAGAGGACCAAAAAAGACAACAAGTGTATGTTATGTGACCATATTGTAAACTCTAGACGGACATTGTGTCCAGTGTTGTGAACATATTTCAAACTAAACGGACACTGTGTCCAGTGTTGTGACCATATTGTAAACTCTAGACGGATACTGTGTTAAATGTCCATTGTTGTGACCATATTGTAAACTCTAGATGGACACTGTGTCCAGTGTGGTGACCATATTGTAAACTTTGGATGGACAATGTGTTAAATGTCCATTGTTGCGAATATATTGTAAATACTTAAGGAACACTGCATTGAATGTCCATTGTTTTGACCATATTGTAAACTCTAGATGGACACTGTGTCCAGTGTTGTGACCATATTTAAACTATAGACGAACACGCATTGAACGTCCACTGTTGTGACCATATTGTAAACTCTAGATGGACACTTTGCCAAGTGTTGTGACCATATTTTAAACTATAGACGGACACTGTGTTAAATGTGCACTGTTGTGACCATATTGTAAACTCTAGATAGACAGTATATTAAATGTCCATTAGACAAATATTGCATTGAATGTCCATTGTTGTGACCATATTGTAAACTCTAGATGGACACCGTGCTCAGTGTTGTGACCATATTTTAAACTCTGAACGAACAGTCTATTGAATGCCCAGTGTTGTGGCCACATAAGTTGTTTCCTTATTTCGTGTCGTTATGTTGTACTAATGGTTGCTATGTTAATCTATAAAGTGTAAATGAATCATTCAAAATTGTCAAAAACACTGTAAGTTATGACTTCATGTACCGGTATTTTTAATTGAAAATATTTTTTATAAATATCTTTTATCAATTTTATCAAATGACGTACACCGTTTAATAATTTATAAGGATTTTGACATAATATAATTGAATTAAAGTCACGTCAATATGTGATATGTATTTAATGGTACAGAAATATTTAACAATCCAATTCCATTTTAAATCAAAATTTATAGAAATCTCATTTACATTTTTATGTCCATTAAAATAATTAAAAAAGAATTATATGACTAGAATGCACTTTATATTCAAAATAAAATTATTTATAAATTTAAAAAATCAATTCAAATAATTTTTGATTTACTGAGAGTTGATATAAATCCCAAATAAAGGATGTATTTGCTATTAATTTCTTTTATTTTTAAAATTAAGAAATATTAGTAATAACTTATAAAACTATAAAACTTAAATATTGAACACATTTACATGATGGACTGTTGGTTTACGGTCTCGTAAAAATGGTGATTTTAATTAAAAAATTTCAACGTGCGCATTTATGGAACAGTGGTTGTATTATATGTTACATACATTTTCGTAAATTTACCTGGTGTCCGTCCGAAACAGTCCTGTGGTTTATAACAAATGTTCTAAATATAGATTATTTCAGTTGTTCGCTGATATAACATTTTCTGTTCATAGAGGCCTGACTTTTTAAGACCATTTTGGTCACAGGTGGAAATTATGAAAATTGACAAACATCATTATTTCCCGATGATGTATAGCTGTTATCTCCCTTAGAATATAGAATTTCTAGTTATATGATATTATCATATCAATATTTTTTTATATTTCAGACGGAAAAGTTCAAATATTCATATTTTAGAAGTTTTTATCTTTTCTGAATAAAATTTGACAATACTGCTGGAAGTAAACCAAACAATGAAGTCTGGAAACAATACCTGTATTCATCGAAAACGTAATAGCTCTGGGTTACGTATTCATAAAAAAATGTGTTCTAAATGACCACAATGGACCAGAACCATAGCGGAATGTTGACCAAAACCCTTACCATCTTTATAATTGCTGTTTCCTCTGTGTATCGGTTACAATTTTTCTTAACTAGCTATGTTGTTAATATTTTCCTTTTATTTGAGTGTCTTTCTATATATTACTACAAATTGTCTTCAATACAGGCACATAAAACTAAATCATTAATTTTATTTTACCAAATAACAACCTACATGTATATGATATTCATCAAATTTTCAAAATCTACATATATATGATAGATATTTTTTAAATCTTAATTATGATTTTTTTTACAATAAAAGTTGTATGGTATTATATCGATCGGTGAGTAAGTTAATATTTGTTGAAACAATGAATAGACCACACTAAAACAAGGTGGTGGATGGTTCTCATTTCTACTTTGGTATCGCACTTCTTTAAACGACTAGTTTTTTTTAAATGTAGGGCATCTTTGATATCTGTTTGTTAAAAAAAATTAAAAATAAATAAATAAATAAATAAATAAAAAACTACAGTGAAGGCAGTAATCTTTGTTATGCCTAATGTTGTCTTTCTTGACGTTTTGATTCAAGTCAATGATAAGACACATGTGTATATTACATACTCGTTAGGGGACATCTTTGTTTTGTCGCCTAATTGAACGTCAAAAAATTGAAAGCGTTGGCAATTCTCAATGCATCAAAAACACGAATTACGAAACTAATAAAAATCAGACATGGTTTGAATTGATGGATAAAGCATCCGTGATTTCCTCAAAATTAAAATTAATTGAAATAGAAAAAAAAACACCTTCCTAAAGGATTTTTGTGGATTGCGTACATGTATATGTGCAAATGTGTGGATTGCATACGTGTATATATGCAAATGTTGTCGATTTAAATTTATTGTTTGGTTATAATAAGATTAATTATTTTTAATTCTGATTTTAACATACCATTGCTTGTAAAATAGAACGGTAACTATACTTATTTATTTACCATCTGAAGAGTAGATATTTTACATGAGTGGTACCAACACGTGCTTGTATTCTTTGTCTTGCCTTGCGTTATAATTTACTTTATTGTGTCGTGTCTTGGTTTGCGTCGGTTGAAGTATCATTTACTTGAATTTTGTCATGTTCATGCTTTTGTTGACTGTTGCCAATTTTTTTCAGTTGTAATTGTCTTTTGTTTTAATATATAGACTTGTACGAGGTCAAATAAAATGATACAGTTTGTAGAACTATCAGCGATCTCTCTCACTTATTTCTAAAACCACTGACCTAAGACACGTACATTAAATACCGATTTCGTGAAGTTTTAATTTCTACAATGTCATGACTGATATTTGATATAAAACATCTTTTAGTGGACAAAAAACTTCATCTCAATGTTTTATAGCTGGTCTTTAACACCACAATAAAATATTTTATAAACATTTAAAAAGTTTTTTATTTGAACAAACATGTGTGTTTATTCATATTTACTTAAATGTGTCTTTTATTTGTCATTTAAAAGTAATGGATAGTAAAAATGAAGGATGGTTTTATTACACAGAAAAATTAAATTGTATAATAAAAAATAACCATTAGTCTTTCTGTGATAATTCATGTTTCACGAATTTATAAAAAATTAATCTTACATTTATGTCAAGTTCTCCAAGGTCATGACAAGTTTTCCACTGAAACGAAAAAAAACTTCTTACATAGTAGTTTATTACTTTTCTTGGTGGCGGGATTATGCTGCAAACTTGCTTAGGGGACACTGTTCCGTTTTATAGACTTTTCAGTCCTCTATTCTTTCGAATTATTTTTTTCCTTTTCTTTTCTTTCTTTCCTTTTTTATAATCACTTTATTTTTAATTGCTTTATTGTACTTAATTCTTTTGTCGTGACCATTTGAAAAAATATTCGGTACTTATCCCTGTTGCAATTGCTTCTGAAGGAAGAGTAAGTCAAAACCTTTAAAGAAAATGTTTAAAGTTGCATAAAGTTTACCCATTTTGAAACCAACTCGATAGTATGTTAATAATCACCTTGGAGCAGACATGTCGTGCGAGAACGACAACAGTCTCAGCTAAGAAAAGGACATTGGCCAACTGGCAAACTAAGTTTGTAGTAGGTTTCCTAAAAAATTTTAACATAAATAAAGATTTTTCAATGGAACCAAGTATTACGTTTTCATGAGAGGCACCGTTTTATATGTATGCAAAGGAAAACCTAATACAGCTTTAAGAGAAACAATTGAAAAATGAGTAAAACGTGCCATAATAAATATTTACCAAACACCATTCAATTCCCCGGTTTGATTGGAAATGACTATCTTGTTAGTCAGGGTAATGTCTTAAATTATTCAAAACTTTGAAATATCCAACTCTTTAACAATATTAATCCAGTGTATAAAAAGTTCAAACAAAAGGGTCTAAAACCATAAAACTGTTCTTCAAAGGTTTTACTAGGCGTCACAAAGATTAATGTTTGATATGCTTTGTAAAGTAGAGCTTCAGAGGATACGTCCCATCAATTATAACTGGTGTTGGTAATTTCACGCTGAGAGTATCTCTGTCCAAGAACAAAAACAGAAACATGATATATTGTGGTTTTAAATATTTAAAGTGTTTAATTAAAACAATATTGTTAGGAAAGTCAGTATCGTGATCACGAAAAATGTCAGGTGTGAATCAAATTAATATCTGATGCATCCCATCTGGATTTAAAATTACGTATCAACGCTTGATGAATTCATTTGACTTAAATTTATTTCATTTTGATTTTTAATCTTTAATTGTATAGAAGAAATATTGTATTATGATACCCCCACATTCTAAGGAATTAAAAGTAATCAACGCCAACAATGAGATTGTAAATAAATTTTTATGATTTTTTAAATAACAAATACTGATACAATTAAAAAGTATGAAAATATATGACTTACGACTTTAGCGTTTTAGTTGTAAACTTTTGATGATGTTTTTAGTTTTTAGTCAACACTCATATTGGTTGGCTGAATTCTGCTTTACTAAATTTGTGCAAACCAACCAGTAGATGTCTATTGCCAACAAATAACATTCTCACTCGTCAACAAAAATTAAAGACACCTTGGAATGAAAGCTAACGTCAATGGATTGTACTTAGGTGGTTTGAAATAGCGGTGAGACATCTTGGGGTGAAAGCTGACGTCACAGGATAATCCTTAGGTGGTTTGAAATAGCGGTGAGATATCTTGGGGTGAAAGCTGACGTCACTGGATTGTACTTAGGTGGTTTGAAATAGCGGTGAGATATCTTTGGGTGAAAGCTAACGTCACTGGATTGTCCTAAGGTGGTTTGAAATAGCGGTGAGATATGTCGGGGTGAAAGCTGACGTCCCTGGATTGTCCTTAGTTGGTTTGAAATAGCGGTGAGATATCTTGGGGTGAAAGCCGGCGTCACTAGATTTTCCTAAGTTGGTTTGAAATAGCGGTGAGTCATCTTGGGGTGAAAGCTGACGTCACTAGATAATCCTTAGGTGGTTTGAAATAGCGGTGAGATATCTTGGGGTGAAAGCCGACGTCACTAGATTTTCCTAAGTTGGTTTGAAATAGCCGTGAGACCTCTTGGGGTGAAAGCTGACGTCACTGGATAATCCTTAGGTGGTTTGAAATAGCGGTGAGAAATCTTTGGGTGAAAGCTGACGTCACTGGATTGTCCTTAGGTGGTTTGAAATAGCGGTGAGATATCTTGAGGTGAAAGCTGGCGTCTGTGGTTTGTCCTTAGTTGGTTTGAAATAGCGGTGATACATCTTGAGGTGAAAGCTGACGTCACTGTGGTTTGAAGTAGCGGCGTGATATCTTTGGGTGAAAGCTGGCGTCACTGGATTGTCCTTAGGTGGTTTGAAATAACGGTGAGACATCTTGAGGTGAAAGCTGACGTCACTGTATTGTCCTTAGGTGGTTCGAAATAGCGGTGAGACATCTTTGGGTGAAAGCTGACGACACTGGTCTTTAGTTTGTTTATAATAGCGGTGAGATATGTTGAGGTGAAAGCTGACGTCACTTGATTGTCCTTAGTTGGTTTGAAATAGCGGTGAGATATCTTGGGGTGAAAGCTGACGTCACTGGATTGTCTTTAACTGGTTTGAAGATTGATTTTATAGGGATTAAATAAATGACACTGGAACTAATGCAGCATACTATTGTATGAATTCATAATTCGTCATTGGTATTTTATGATATGTCAATCTTATAAATTATTTTTTCCTCTATAAATTATTTATTGTATGGAAAACTTTTTTGAAATGGTTAAGGTCTCATGGGTATGGATACCATCATAAAATCCAGTACTCCGTTTTTTAATCAGTGCCCTGTATACATGTATATGTTTTTCTAGTGTTGTTTGAATTGTACGTTTGTTGTTTCGTGGGTTTTTGGTACATTTTCTTTTGTCAGGTGCATGCATGTTAGTTCAATTTCTTTCTATTCTAACATGTTTAACTTATGCTTAACTGTTAACACTTGAAGACGGTGTTACACTTGATCAAATATTAAAAAGTAACAATTTCCTTGTATGAGAAACAGTTTATTTTTGTGGAACAAAGTGTCATATAGCGATAAAAAATAACCTGGTTTATATTTAATCTCCCAAAGGATATAAAGAACTCTTATACAAACATTACTTTTGAATATTTTAAAATATTGGCCATTAATCTTTTCATTTCATTGATAATTTTTTATCTTTGTAACAATACATAATGATATATATTAATAGATTTATCAAGTTTCAAAAGTAGAATTTACATTCCAAGTTGAAAAATGTTCGGCTTAATGGATTAAGGTGAATGAGTTATGCTAAAGAAGATACATCTTAGTCTCAGCAAGTGATGGTAGCACATTAATAAAAAACATATTTAGTCATAAAAAGCTCCTTATTTCTATTTATATGTTTCAATTTAGTTCAATGGTTCAGAATTTCTTTTATCTATTTGAATGACTAGGATATTTTTATACTGAACAACAATCTCAATATCATTTTGCAGTCCAATTTTTCATGTTTTTGTATTTTTTGATGTTGTTCAAACATTAACTTACTATTAACAATAATATCTACCAATTATTTTGAAGAAAGAAAGAGTTGTTATCGTGTCTAATTTGCCTAACACCACTGTCTTGGTAAATACTATCTTCAGAATCAACAATTTGTATGAGAAACAAAGTTTGGGTTTCATTTAATTTAAAGATTAACCATACTATGCAATTGTTTTATTTTTCATGTCTTATTTGGCTGTTTTGTCAATATGTTGCATAATGTATCATGTTTTTTGTTCCATTGGCTGTTGCCAAGTACATGCTTTTCAGTGACAAATTTCCTTCTTTTTTTAAAAATGAAAATCCTATTTTAGTTGACGTTAAGCGTACGTTTTATGCAGGTTATTATAAGGCTTTGTTATAGTCCGTACTAATGTTTAGAGTGCCAGAATAGTTGCCCGCAATGTTGCATAAAGCCTCGCAGTCAACAGTTCCTCATACCTGTGCAGTGTCAACCAGATGGGGTCTACGACAAGGAAAACATCTTTCTGATATGCGGTCGACCGAAGCCGAATCCACGGCGTTGAGAGGTCTTGCAATTGACTTGGTCTTTTTATATAAAAGAAACAAATGTTAGGAGCACATATTTTTAATTGTCAAATACGACTTCTGACTACGAGTAACTACTATTTAAACAGCGAAACCAAATTCCCGGAATCAATATAGGATTAAAAATCTAAAGAGTGTAAACCATAGAAAGATTCGGAATCTAAAACTGCAAAAATTATCTTCTGGACACTAAAACAGGATTGAGTGGAAAGGTTTGCACGTGACCAAATGAAATTCTGACAAATTGTTGTGAAACATGTTTACAGATATATACCAAAAAAAAATCAACGATTTTAAGGGGCCTAGGTGTCTGATTGGCCTAGGTGTCCGAAAGGCCTAGGTGTTCGAGTGGCCTAGGTTGTCCGAATGACCGAGGTGTTCGAGTGTTCTAAAGCGTTCGTATACGCTTTACAGCGTCTCTCATCGCATAAATTTAAATTTCACTCAGGACTGATCCTAGAGTGATAAACTTATCACATATTTTTTGACGGTTGGTAGTTTTCTCAGAACACTTCTATTTCTAAACTTCTTAAGAACTGACCAGCCCCGACAAAACGTGTCCTTTCACAATTCTAAATACACCCACTTAATTCCCATCAGTCTTCACGTTTATCTTAAGAAAAAAATCTTCTTCAAAATTATGCTATTTAACACTATAAATGTTGGTTATAATTTAAACACTCCTAAATTCCTGAAAAATCCGAAAATCTTAATAGAAATATAAAAAGGTCATTTCACAGAATGCGTGTGTTCTAATTTATCAAATCCCAATATATGACAAATTTTCGACACGGATACTAATATCATATTTGACTTTTGTAACCATCATTAAAATGGAAGGTCTTTGATCCCGACACGTCTTCATACAAGACCGTGGTTTTATTACTTAACAATAACGGGAAGAGGTGATGGAGCAAAACAGAAAATGACAGAATCCATCAACTTTTTTGTTTGAAAAAATTCTTCTGATAGTACCACAGATGGTAGACATTGTTTTAAAGCAAACATCACAACATTTCATAAATATTTTTGCATCGAAAAGAATTCCCGTACTTCAACACCAATATAAAATAATTTCTGAAAATCCTGTAATCCTAGAGTAAAAACTTTGAAAGCTGTCAAAATTAGTTATACACGTGAACTTCCATCAAGGAAGTGAGGCCGGGTGCTCCGGAAGGGTAAGCACCTCCTGTCTAGCTAGCTACACCCGTCGTGCAAGTCACTTTTGAAAATGACTTGCACAAAGGAACAAAGAACTTTGTTAAGTCAAATAGATTCAGTGATGATCTATAGGGTTATGAGTGCATAGCAACATAGTACAGCAAAATGCGTCGGGCAGAAATTTGGTCCGATTTATTTATAATTAATGAAATGGAGAGCGATTAATTCTTAACGAATAAGAACAATATTTGCTCTACGCCTAATGTTCAGTGATATAATTGTAAATTGTTAACGGAACTGACCGATTACATTAAATAAGATCCTCAATTACTGCTGTTTGGAATTTGAGTTTACACTATCTTTTACGCGTTCAAATTTATCAGCTCTGTCAAGAGTTTGTTCGGTAAAGTAGGAACATCGTTATCCACACAAATAAATATTTAGAGCTCTAATGACAAACTCAAATTTCTGAAGTTTTATTGTCCAACAACATTCAGATATTTGAATCTTAATATCTTGAACTACTGAAATTAGTTTTTTGGACATTGTCAACAGTTTTCAGAAACCCTTCAACTTCTACTTACTTAAGAGCTAGACAATTCAGTCCAGATCACACCAAAGTCAATAAGACTTTAAGTGGAAGCTATAATCTCTTTAACGTCACATTTTATTGTAAAAAATTGAAATTTAAATATTTATATATTCCTTAAGAGAGGGATAATGAGATGGTACAACAAAGGTTAGCTATATAGTACCTCATAAATAACTAATATACGTATTGTTTTGTACTGCGATAATGAGATGAAAATCATATTCTCATATTGAATTAAGTCATTAAATATTTAAAGTTTTAGTATTTTTACGTATGATATTTATTCTAAGGTGGGTATATACCAATTAGCCTAAGGAATTAACACTGACAGGAGAAAAATAAATAATTTCTTTTCAAAGGGAGTGTTGACAAGTTTCACGAGTTTATTAATACTCCAAATTACCGTGACTAAATGGTAGAATTTTACTTTTAATTATATTAAAACCTTGCTACCAACTGACAACCCTTTATTTTTGTGACATTATTTTACAATTCGAAAAACCATCTTTAAAAAAGAATAAAATATCATCAGGTATTTGGAAATGGGCTACTTGTTGTACAGTATATAGTGGTTGATTGTCCACCATGAGTAATGGTAAATAGCCTGCCACTTGTCCACTGGTTGTAAAGTAGAGGTTGGTTGTTGACCAAAACAATACAGCTTACCAATTGACATGCTAATGGACACCAGATAGTCCATATACTTATTTTAAAGATTTTGGTTGTAATTTGACGGCATGAAAATAAAATAACAACTAAATGCAACAAATGTTGAATTCGAAAATATAGGCGAGTCATGCACGAAAACTAATAAATTTTTATTTTATTTATTTATTCATGTTTTAAGTTTCTTCTAAGAATAAAAAATAACTCGAACGCCAATAACTGTCAAAAAACTAAATTTTGGATATAATAAGAAATATCTATAGCAAACAAACTATGTACTTCTCAAGAGTTATGCGTCCAGTTTTCCGTTGGTTGTTAAATAAATGCAACGTCAAGATCTGCCAAAATTTATAAATTTTATAAGTAATAAATGAGAGTTGTTTGTTGATCTTTTGGTAATAAATGCTTATCATATAGTGATCATCTTATAAACAGCGGGTATCAAGTGTCGTTTTAGCTTGTTTTTATTTTTATATAATAATAATAATAATAATAATAATAATAATAATAATAATAATAATAACAACAACAATGCCAATAAGTTTAATTTTGGTAGATTGCATTCAGCAACGATTACATTCAATATATTCTATTACCTTGAGCTTCTCGAGTTCAGGTTCTCTACACAACAAATGGTGATAGGTATTTTTCTGCATTGTGTAAATTAAAAGGGTTGGGAACATTTTTGTCACTGAAAAATGTCTTTTCTAAAGTTTTAAATATACAAAAGAAACTGTTACTGGAAATCAACAAATTGGAAAGAACCAAATTAACCAAGACCGTCACGGCGCTAAATGATAAACAATTCAACTCAACTTAGACCACAACACAAGTTTATGTTAAGCCAGTCAACTCACCCAAGATCAAGACACAATACAAGTTAATGATGAACCTACCAAGTCAACAAAGATCACCAAACAATAAAACTGATTATAAAACAAGTACTCAACTAAAATCACGCACAATAAAATGATAATAAATAATGCAATTCAACCAAGATAACGACAATAAATGTTAATGATAAGCCAGTCAAATCAACCATGACCACGACACAATACAATAAAATCATTAAAACAGCTAAAAAGACAAAATGACAAATATATAATCTTAAACATTGAAACTCCCGACTTTGGATGGACTATGCAGCTAATTTCCAGTGATGTGGTTAAAGTACATGTTGTATTTGAGGTCTCTAAATCAAATCAGTATTAAGAGACATTCGTTTGAATAATAATCGTCTAGCATCCTCAGACTAAGGAAATTTTATATTCATCAGTTTTAGTATACAAATGTTTTTCATTTCGTTAATTTTTTTTGTTTTGATTTGATATTGTATTATTAGAACATTACGCTTGAAAATATATCTGATTAAAGTTATTTTTCTGCTTATATCAACAGGTGATTGTGTACCGCACCTAAACCCGGAAATCTTTAATATCCAGTATTATCTACAGTTCTAAATAAATAAATAAATAAAAATTATAAATAAATAAATAAATAAATAAATAATTATCAAGTAATAAATTAATAAAATATGAATAAATTATTAAGTAGATAAAAGATGAAGGGATAATAAATAAATAAATAAATAAATAAATAAATAAATAAATAAATAAATAAATAAAGAAGAAAGAAAGAAAGAAAGAAAGAAACCATATACGGTCTTATAACGCAATCTTAAAATTACAATGTTAGAATGTTAATATTGATTCCCTCAAATTTCGAAGGACCCCATATCAACTTTCATAAAATATTATGAAAAAAAGAAATCCATCATATGCTCTGTCAGAGATATGACGAGCCTCAAGTCACGTGATTACCGAAGCGTGACATACGCCTGATAAATACCAAGTTAAACCGTGGGAAAATAATTTTACTTGTTCATTTAATATGTCATTGTTTAAATATTGTCATTGAAAATTTGCATTTTTTAAAAATAATGATATTTAATACAGAACTTTTTCATGATTTAGGTGTTTTAATTGTAATAAAATCAAATATGGTCAAAGTCATATGTAAATCAGAAACAAAAAAGACAAATATTTATATGCAGAAATCTAATGGAAACAAAAAATAAAATAAAATAAAATAAAATAAAATAAAATAAAATAAAATAAAATAAAATAAAATAAATAAAAACAAAATAAACATACAAAAGCAAAGTCAAATAATTAAAAAAGTAAATTTTTTCTTGTTATTTGTTTTCTGTTTAGGACATTTTATATCTAAATTCAAATGTAGAAATTCAAGGGAGATGGAGGTGTAGCTTTCATCAAACTTTCAGTAAACGCCCACAACAGAATGAACCAAAACCATTGGTGAGTTTTGAAGCGTCACAATAATGCACATGAACAATTTTAACGGTACACCGGACCAACGGCACGCGACAATATGTTTAGTCAGTGTGGGAAAACTCCGCCTTTTAATGTGCTTCTATTTTCTTCACCTGGCGAGTCTACCTGACGAAATACCTACAGTGTCAGAGAGGTAGATAATTTTGGAAGGGCATTTTAAGATCGTGAGAACGGAGAGGAAAAAGCACACTTTATACAACATTTGATATATAAATGACATGAAAAGACTTACGCTTCGATGACGGCAAGGTGAAAGCACATGCAATATTGTCACAGACATACTGCTCCGTATTGTTATATGTCACATCGTAAATCATGATAACTACGAATAAGTATGTTTAAACACATGACACAATATATAATAAATTAAAAATATAAATCTCTTTTTGACAAAATATTGATAAGGTTAGAGTTTTCTCTCATAAGAATCTTTGTCTTAAATCTATTTTATTAGTTTTGTATTTAAGTGTAGTAGTTTTAAACGTGTGTGTGTGTGTGAGTGTGTGTGTGTGTGTGACATAAAAAGTTACCTGTTCTGTTCACTTCCTTATTACTATTTAAGGTGTTTAAAAACGCAATAAATAAATAAATAAATAAATAAATAAATAAATAAATAAATAAATAAATAAAAGTAATTTAAAAAAAGAAATCAAATTGTTTGTTAACGTATTAGCCAAGAACCAAAAGGAAGAAAATCCAATAGATAGTAGTACAACAGCAGAAAGTAACCTAAAACTGACAAAAGGGTCATTCCATACCAACTCGCTCACTTTTTTCCCGACCCCCCCCCCCTCCGATTTCAATCAAATTCGGCATTTTGAGAGGTCCCCATGAGAAACTGACACAGGCAAATTTTAAGCTTGGTCCGAGCTTATTTGGTTGCTCCAGAGCAATTTGAAAATCGCACGTGTTTCAAAAGAAAATGGGACCCTAAGACAGAAAAATGGATGTAACACGATGCATGGAATGACCCAAAAGGAAACACAACCATGAAAACAACACATTAGAACTTTATGATAGAAAAAGCCAAAACAAGAAGAGGCAAACACATAATGCCATAATGATGAACCTGCGGAAAAAATCCAGATCTAAGTTACGCTTGATCAATTTATGGTGACGTCATTTGATCTGGTTTTTTAATCACGCCGTTGATTGTTGAACCAAAACGTTGCAAAATCAACACTTGTCAATTGACGAGACTTTTATTGATTAGGATAAAAATTTAAATAATATATGAAATATAAATGTCGATATCAGGCACCTAATTCCTATGCCTTAACACAAACACCCGCTTAGTATCACCAGCGTTTTGTGTATAAATGAACCTGTGTTTTTCCAGCTGTATTTTTTCAACTATTGTACAGCAGAATTCTGCAACATGACGCCAAAGACGGCGCTGCTGTTGACCAAACACTGCAATTTTTCAAAAGAATAAAAAGTCACACAATACAAATCTCTATATGTGTTTATTATTTTATTGCTTAATGTCAGAATGTTAATAATCAAATTTTCGGCTGAGTATTTTACAGTGACTTACAAGATAAATGCTTTAACAATTTACTCAGACAAAATATTTAAAATGCTGTATGATGACAGTCAAATAAAAAACGGATATTCCATTTTTCCCCAGGGAGACATTCTCGTGCTTATATATCACTTTTTCATATCAAAGGGAGTTGATAGTTAAAGTGTTTTTTTGTATTATCAAAACATACTACTTAATTACAGACAGGTCAACTCAACTTTTTTGAAGTCTTAAAAAATTAATTCGGTCACTGTTTTAAATGACTGGTGCGGAAACCTTTGAGAGGGTAGACTTGACATGAAATGATGAAAATAAACATGATGTATGGTAAGTGACTTCATTTCTTTATGCTTGGGTCAGAACGTATTGTAATTCTCTTCAGTTCTTTATGCTCGGGTCGGGGTGTACTGATGCTGTTATATATGCTTGTGTCTAAAACATTTATGAAATGAAATTGTTTTATGAACTTTATCTTAAAAAAAACTGACTGACTGACTTGGTGTTGATTTAAAAAACAACAGCATATTGCTGAATATTAGACTTAACCTAAAAACAACACCCAAAATCCCTACATGTAATGAGATAACTCAGAAATCACCTAAGTATGTTGTCGTACAGAAATCTCAAAACATGATGCCATGAAAAATCACTCAAACATTGATGCTGAAATCCACTAAACATAATTGGGTTCATATATAACACATTATACCGTGCAGAAATCACTTAAACATTGTGTGATGGTGAAATCCCCTGATTATGATTAAGTTTAGATAAGTCACAAACAGGATGCCGTGCAGAAATCCTCAAAACAAAATGCCATCATAATCACTGAAACATGATGTCATGTGGCTGGAATCAACCAAGCATGATGCCGTGTTAGATGACAACAAAGCTATGTAAGCACCGCTAAGCTTCGATAAGCATTTAATACTGGTACAGCAATATTGTTTATTGAAAATTCAAATTAAGAGTTAATTCCGTGTGGAAATTTAAAAGCGTTGGAGGTTCACTGACCGACATGTCAAAAACTTGAGTTACGTGGCCATACTGATATAAACAGCGATAAAGTCAAACAAGTTACCCGTGTATTAACAATATACGTGATTGATTACTTTTGGTTTTCCGGCTCTTTTTGCAGCTTATTTGATGAAGCGTGTCGTTGGTCGATCTGAGTATATTGTCAAACTGCAACTTTAACATTTGTATGAAATGAATTGTTCAACAAAACAGTCTACACAAAGAATATACACGTTTTGTTCTTTGTTTCTAATGAAAAATATCATACATTCAGTGTTAAGTTGTTTTAGTTTTACATTTCATCAATCCCTACACAATGTTCGGAAATTTGTTTTACATTTTAGTAACCCCTATAACCACATTTTTAGTTGTACATTTTACACGTCCCTGCACAATGTTCAGTCGTTTTCAGTTGTACATATCACGTGCCCTTATACAATGTTTATTTTTTGTTTTACATTTTAGTTGTTTGTGGTTGTACATTTTACCCATCTCCATTCATGTTCAGTTGTTCTTGGTTGTACATTACACCCGTTTCTATAGATGTCCAGTTGTTTTTGGTTTACAATTCACCCGTCTCTATACATGTTCAGTTGTTTTTGGTTGTACATTTCACCCGTCTCTATACATGTCCAGTTGTTTTGGTTTGTACATTTCACCCGTCTCTATACATGTTCAGTTGTTTTTTGGTTGTTCATTTCACCCGTCTCTATACATGTCCAGTTGTTTTTTGGTTGTACATTTCACCCGTCTCTATACATGTCCAGTTGTTTTTGGTTATGCATTTTACCTGTCTCTATAAATGTTCAGATTTTTGGTTGTACATTTCACCCGTCTCTATACATGTCCAGTTGTTTTTGGTTGAGCATTAAACCCGTCTCTATACATGTCCAGTTGTTTTTTGGTTGAGCATTAAACCCGTCTCTATACATGTTCATTTGTTTTGGTTGTACATTTCACCCATCTCTATACATGTTCAGTTGTTTTTTGGTTGAGCATTAAACCCGTCTCTATACATGTTTATTTGTTTTGGTTGTACATTTCACCCGTCTCTATACATGTCCAGTTGTTTTTTGGTTGTACATTTCACCCGTCTCTATACATGTCCAGTTGTTTTGGTTTGTACATTTCACCCGTCTCTATACATGTTCAGTTGTTTTTTGGTTGTACATTTCACCCGTCTCTATACATGTCCAGTTGTTTTTGGTTATGCATTTTACCTGTCTCTATAAATGTTCAGATTTTTGGTTGTACATTTCACCCGTCTCTATACATGTCCAGTTGTTTTTGGTTGAGCATTAAACCCGTCTCTATACATGTCCAGTTGTTTTTTGGTTGAGCATTAAACCCGTCTCTATACATGTTCATTTGTTTTGGTTGTACATTTCACCCATCTCTATACATGTTCAGTTGTTTTTTGGTTGAGCATTAAACCCGTCTCTATACATGTTCATTTGTTTTGGTTGTACATTTCACCCGTCTCTATACGTGTTCATTTGTTTTGGTTGTACATTTCACTCGTGTCTATACATGTCCAGTTGTTTTGGTTTGTGCATTTCACCCGTCTCTATACATGTTCAGTTGTTTTTTGGTTGTACATTTCACCCGTCTCTATACATGTCCAGTTGTTTTTGGTTATGCATTTTACCTGTCTCTATAAATGTTCAGTTTTTTGGTTGTACATTTCACCCGTCTCTATACATGTCCAGTTGTTTTTTGGTTGAGCATTAAACCCGTCTCTATACATGTTCAGTTTTTTAGTTGTACATTTCACCCGTCTCTAAACATGTTTACTTGTTTTGGTTGTACATTTCACCCGTCTCTATACAATAGGTTTGGTTGTACATTTCAACCGTCTCTATACAATGGGTTTGATTGTACATTTCACCCGCCCTTATAACATGTTCATTTTTTTTACATCATACGTCATGCAAATAGCGATTAAAAATATGTGATATCTATATTAATTTTATTAATAATTATTATTACTTTTCATTATTAATATACAATTTAAAATGCAATGGCGTACTTTAAGAAAGTTATTTCACCCATATACCGTACAGTTTCCAAACACGAACTGTCAAAGACTCGAAACGGTAACATTATCCAGTTCTTTTTCAGGACTTTTTAAAAATATGAATTCAGGAATAGCACAAGAGGCTTTTAACATCTAGACATATTATTCTTTTCTGCCCAAGTCGCTTCAATTCCAAACTTGGATAATAAACTTAATTGATAAATTAACCTGTCCTTTTTAATGTTTCCACAAGTATAAAAATGGTTTTAATGTTTGAAATATAACAAGTTTATATGCATAACCGTTGTGTCATTTCTTAAAACCAACCATACATTTAACATCACTTTTCCAATTCACGAGGAAATTTTTAAATACGTTGAAAATAACGAGGTTTATATAAGAAAATTGGTTACAACATGTATATCCATGTTTTATTTCAATATTTTAAATACCCATAATGTAAAAATGGTTCCATTAGGGAATTCCACAATACCAAAGCAGTAGAATAGTTAGACTTTAGGTTCCTCTTTATGGATTAGTGCACAACTAACCAAGCAAACTTAAAGAGCAAATGAGTACTTTAACTTAAGAAAGAGTCACGAGGGCTCAGGTGAGGTGAAATAAGTGAATGAGGAAGTTTACTTTTTCACCACAAACACGACGAAACAACCACAGATTTACATATTAACATAGCACTGTTTGTTATTTTGTTTTTTATCCGCCACTGAGTTCAACATCATTCATCATATGTATGGTAATGCGGGGGGAATTTTATTTACATGTTTGTAAAACTCTAATTTTATTCAAGCGAAAATATAATCCAATGACCGTCGAAGTCAGGAGTTTTATAAACAGTAATCTCAAAATGGGTACATCGGGAAATAAATACTAACGTTTTACGTAACTATTCATTAAAAATCGCTGTAAAATTATAACGCATTGTAAGATGGAAGAAATGTAAAACTAAAAAATACATCAGACAAGGCAACCAACGAAAAAAACGATACAAAAAAATTACGGGAAACAGCCAACAAGAGGGGAAAATATATATCATACCCGCAAAATAGTACTTAACCATTATAAGTTGGATCCTAAATTACATGTATTTCCATTTAAAAAGGTTTACTCCTTATTCTACAAACATACTTTATCTCTTCTGCTCTTGTCATTCTGATTCTACTATTGAAGTTTATGTGTGTAATTACTCCGACTTACAGATCATAATTCTAGATAAAAAGCCGGTTTGATGAATATAGCCTCTTAATAAGTCGATGGATTTATGGGTGCTTCTCTAAATCCTTACAAACAAGACACATCTTTCAAATTAAAACTTTTAGCAAAAACGCAAGAATTTCAGTGTGTGAATGTGTGTTTATATGTCTGTGATAAATTTTTTTATACATACATACATACATACATATATATATATATATATATATATATATATATATATATATATATATATATATATATATATATATATATATATATATATGTGTGTGTGTGTGTGTGTGTGTGTGTGTGTGGTAAAGATTTTTTATACATTTATATACAGAATTAACAATTTGAGAACTGTCGTTCGTTGCTGCAACACCCTTACTGGATCCAGCAAACCATCTGATACCTATCTAATATAAAAATGTTACTTTTTCAGACCTTCTGAAGGTGCTTTTATTATAGTAGAACTACTACATCAGAAAACCATTGCTAGCTTAAGTAATGTATAATGGTCGAATAATATGACATGTCATATTTGATCGTTTTGATATGGTGCAAAGAATTACATGTATATTCCACGAGTCCTTGTAATCACTTAAAGCCTTATTATAAGAAAGTGGATAAGCGTTACAAAAATATTAATACTGAAATTTTTTAAAATTTTTTTGATTTATCAGAGATAATAAGGTACACAGAATAACTTAAAGGATATGTTTTTAGTTTGTGACCGGCATATTTAGCCTGCTTTGTTAAAGCCTATAACGTTTTTGCTGTGTATTTTCTAACGCATATGTTTCTACAATAAATAATATAGAATAAAAATACTATATGTTTAACACACATATGACAGAAATGTCTGATCCACCAAAAGCTTACTTGAAACGTTGATGGACCATTGGTTCTAAAATAAGATAGATAGTATGGACCGCTATAATAGTATTTTACCATATTACTGTATATTTACTTCAAGTACCCGTCTAAATTTGGCAGTTATGAAATCCGTAGTCCAATATGTATTGGTTTATTGTCTTGTTTTTAATTCTGTTTTCAATACAAATGCATTAACATTGGCCGTGACTAGGTTCCTGTACATGTATGTTACATATAATTTTTCCTTCTAATTTGTTTTTTAGTTTACGTAAGTGCAACTGAATAAGTACAATGCAGAAAAACATGTACTTGGCAACAATAAATGGCAACTTAAATTACAATACGTGAAAATGATATCTACAGTCAAACATGACTGATATCTACAGCCAAACGAGACTGATATCTACAGCCAAACAAGAATGATATCTACAGCCAAACAAGACTGATATCTTCAGTCAAACGAGACTGATATCTACAGCCAAACAAGACTGATATCTACAGTCAAACGAGACTGATATCTACAGCTTAACGAGACTGATATCTACAGCCAAACGAGACTGATATCTACAGCCAAACGAGACTGATATCTACAGCCAAACGAGACTGATATCTACAGCCAAACGAGACTGATATCTACAGCCAAACGAGACTGATATCTACAGCCAAACATGACTGATATCTACAACCAAACGAGACTGATATTTACAGCCAAACGAGACTGATATCTACAGTCAAACATGACTAATATCTACAGTCAAACATGACTGATATCTACAGCCAAACGAGACTGATATCTACAGCCAAACGAGACTGATATCTACAGCCAAACGAGACTGATATCTACAGCCAAACGAGACTGATATCTACATATAATCCGTCTCGACTTGTCTTGAAATACTTTTAATATTCTACTAAATGATATACTTTTTTTAAAATCAGAAATATCCATGATAATATACATACAATCATGCATTTTTCGCATTGTTTCACTTTTTTGGTTAACTAACCAAATAATGAATATTAAATGATAGAGATTCAAAGTCGTATTTTTATCTTTTTACAATATGTAATTAAAGTTTCAGACATTTAGTAGGACATTTGTTGTTGTTGTTTTTTGTATATTTAAAACGTTTTTTGACTCCGAGAAGGTTAAAACCTTAAGTTATTGCATATGTTAAAAAATTAAATTTTGCATAATTCAACAATTTTGATGCCTGTAAAAGCAATAAAAAGAGAAAGGTCAATTTATCAATTACATTTTAAAGTCAAAAGTTTGAATTGAAGTGACTGGGCAGAAGAAAATAATAAGTTTAGTGTCACAGAAACAGAGATCTTGTACTATTTTTGAAATTTGAGCGACATAATGGTCCAAAAAACACACAAAACTGTTTGTTTTGGTGATGTGACCTGCCTGCAAGTGTTTTAATTCAATTTAGCATGTCTTTTGCAGTTGGTGTTATTTCTGAAGGCATTATCTACAGGTGTTTCTCTTGAATTATAACTTTTTTCTTTTCTGGTGATTTAGTAGGAACATTTTCTAAACCCCCTTCGCCAAACACACACACACACACACACACACACACACACACACACACACACACACTGATTGTTTTTTTAGTACACCATTATATACTATTGTATATCGGCGGTGTATATACAACGTTTTTGATGTTTTGCGTAGTTTTGTAAGTGTTCAGATGTTAATGTAATTTATATTCTTTACATATGAAACTAGTCTAACTAACTTCCTTGTAGTATCGAGAGGTTCACACGTTGCCAAGATAATTTAACAGTTGTAAGCTTGTCTGCGGCATACTGACTCAGTACGCTGACATCCTAATCCCTCTTGAGTGCGCGCTAGAACAATGTTGTCAATAAAACACACTTGTAAACACAAAGCATACACAAATTTGTTCTTAGATTATCCATTAGAGGTTAATAAAATTGTTTTCGTCTCGAATAGCTGAAAAAATACTGTTGCGACGTTAAACAACATAACAATCAACAAACCAACGTCCATCTGTAAGAATTTCATATTCAGCGATATATATTGTATTATTTAAAGCAACAGCGGCATGTGTGATGTTAGTAAGTATATTAATAATGGAATAAAATATCTTATAATACGTATTAGGTATTTTTATGACATACATAATAAGTATTATAAGATATTTTAGAAGATGTATTGATTTATTCTTTATCACGCAATAAAAACATTAAAATATGTTCTTATGAAGTTTTTTCAGTTAATTCTGTGTTCAAGACTTAATTTGTCATAGATATATTAACCTCAGAACTTTTTAATCATATAACCGTGACCCCTTCCAAAGTTTCTGTATTTATTATCAGCGGTTCCAATTTTTATTCTTCAAAATCATTTGCTGTACAAAGCATTACAGTTTTTATGGTGGCGCATTGTATTGTTCGGTACAATAAGGTGGTAATTTAACCACATCACTGGATATTGTGTCGTTGTATATTCAATGTGCTAAAGGTTTATTCATAATTATTTTCCAAATATATATATACATCCATATTGTTTTCTTATTATTTTTATCTTGTTCCTTATTGTTTTGAATACTCGGTCGGACTCGGGTTTGGCTGTTGTATTTCCCCTTTCGTGAAAACTGTCCATATTGTCTTTATATTTTGTACTTACGAATGAAGGACGTGTTTGAACGCGTCGCTCGGTGTCGGTGCTTAATGTTGTATATTATATCAATTGACAATCTAGATTTAAAGTTAAAATATACTGTTCAATTTCGCTTACTTTTCTCACGCTCCTATAATGCCCTTGTGACATTATCTACAGTTGAATCGCCGCAGGTATATTAACAGGTAAATCATCTGTCCAGGTAAGTACACCTGTAAAAAGGGGCGTGTTTTTCCCTGGCATTCCAATATTGCTGTCGCGTGCCGTTTGTTTATTTTCACCGATACACAAATGTTCAAATGTCGCTATATTCTATTACTCGGACCACGTTCCATGACACTCGACCAATCAGAAAAGTCGATATACACGAGTACGGAAGGCGGCGCTAAACGTGTCATTGAGTGACAATTGGTACAAATTCCTATACTTTCCTCGAGTCGTAAGCATGCGTCAATTTCCGTGTCCAAACATGAATAATATATAAGCTGAATTACAGTCCACCGACGGTAGGTTGACCCTCTTATAACTGTAAGAGAAGCGCGTTAGTGAGGAGCATGGATTCCGTTATGCATTCCGATAAGGTATCATCAACCGCCTCCGAGGGCAGGAAGGTAATTAATTAATTAATAATTATATTATTATTTTAGCGAAAAATAATTTTTTTCACAATTATTTTAACACGTCTAAAATGTTTTTGGAAAATGCAAATCTTTCAATTTTACGAATACGTGCTTTTTTTCTGTACCAAGTTCTAATTACGGTTATTTGTTTTGTTGTTAAAATTGTTATTCTCAAAATCATTTGTTTATTATTATTATAATTATAATTATTATCATTATTATTATTATTATTAAAGCGTCTTTGGATAGTCTGTTTTATGTCAAAATAATAATTAGAATTTGTATACTAGTATTTTATCTATGAATTATTTTTTATTGTTTTCACAATTATACAGTTATGAGAAATAAACTTAATTAAAATATTATTATTATTATTATTATTATTATTATTATTATTATTATTATTATAGAGTTCAAAACCAATCATGGAGAAAAGAAGACGAGCAAGAATAAATGCTAGTTTAGCAGAATTGAAGTCGCTTTTACTTGAAGTTATGAAGAAAGAGGTACGATTATGAAAAAACAGTTTTACGGTGTTTCCTCTGAAATTTAGCATCCAGTTTTGTTTTGGAAACCCCAAGGTTCAATAATCTCCTTATATGACTAATCTTAATATAATGTCAATTTTAACCTTGATAGAGCAATCAGCATGATTTATCGATCGAAAGGTGTCTAGAAAAAATAGGTTTTAATTTTAAAATTTAACGGCGGCAACGAACTTGACATAAAAATTAGTTTTAAACATTAGTTTATGTTATCAGCAATTTGATAAGTTTAAAATTATATTCTCGATTTATTTAATTGAAAGAAAAACTGAGAAAAATCAATAAAGAAAAATGTTAAAAGACTTGTCAATTCAGGTACGGATTTAATTAAGATTCCAGTTATTTTAACCTTGTTTTCTGGACTCCTTAAATGAAACCTTTCATAAATTACTAAATTAAAGTTATATCTAAATAAAAATCAAAAATAATTTTGTTGTTTGATGTACTTCGAATTTTAGTTTATGGATTTTGTAAAACTTTTCAAATCTTTATTATACACGTATTTTGTCATGCTGTAGATGTTTAAGAATAGAAAATGATAAAAAAGGAAATACATTTAAAATGAAACAATACTCTGCAAAAAAACAAAACTTGTATTCGGCAAAAATCTTTTTTTTCAAAATGCGCACAAAAAATTGTAAATTCGAAATATGAAAAAAACTGTATATGTTTTGTTCTTAAATTATAAATATTATATTAATATTAAAAGTCTTATTATAAAACAATTAACAAAAGCCATTATGTATAAATAAATGTAAGTATATCTATATATGTTCTTTCTTGAAGAAGAAAGTTCAAGTTCCCACGGTCTTAGTTAGGTGTCACGCCTGACTGCGCACCTGACTGTAGGCTTCTCAATCAAGAATGACAAATGACGGACTAGACGTAACACCAGAAAGAGAGAGGCACTAAAAGGACAGTCGTGTGTAATTTCATCCTATCAAACTTTAGATTTAAAACATTCTACTTTAAATAACTCTTTTAAAAATCAGTTTCTCTAAGATAAAAACTCATTTTTTGTTTATAGATAAATGATAGCAAGAACTTGTGTCTTTTAACTTTAAATTAGAAACAGATTTTATCTTTGTAATACTTTTCATTTGTTTAAAAGTCTGTTTTTATATTTTTAATGAGAAAAGTAGTTAAATCTATCAATTAAATTCATGTCCAAAAGAAACGAGTTTTTATTTTACTTCGTTAAATATAAGATGAGTACTTTAATTTTCTCACGGTGATTACAACACAGGTGTTATCCAAACTTTTAATATACAATACAACATTTAATGACACTCAAGGAGTTTCATTTTTAAAAGAACACTTCTCGCATCAATGAACGATAAAGTAGCAGTACAGATACTTTTGATCAATTTTGTTCTGCACAAAAGAAGCTAAAACGATGCATGTAATTGAGTTTCCTATAAATAAGTTAATGTTTATTCAATTTGTCATGATAGAATATGATATAAATAACTATTAGTTCATCAACTTGTTTAGTAGAACTTAACTAAACAGGTATTGCCAACTTCAATTATTCTGCATACAAACACGTATAATTGTATTTCTCGAATAAGACCTTTGAAAACTTTATACAAAATCAAGGAAATAAAATACACTTAATTTTTGACAGAAATCTTACGAACAGCGCTTAATTTAAAACGAAACCTTTGTAACAACAATACTAAGTCCACCAATGGTATGCATCTGCAACACCACTTTTAACCGATGATATGTTAAAGCAATACCATATTCAAAAAGTTAACAGATAACATCAAAGCCGTTCCAAACAATGGCAAGCTACAGCAATACCATGTTAAACCAATGACGTGCAACAACAGCATCACCGTGTCCAACCAATGCCATGCTACAGCATAATTGTTCCAACCAATGACATGAAACAACATAACCGTGTCCAACCAATAACACGAAACAGCATAACCGTTTCCAACCAATGACATGCAAAGCATAACCGAGTCCAACCAACGGTCATTCTACATCGATGTATTTTTTTGATCAACAAATCATATGCAACAACATTGTCGTATACAACCAATGGCTTGCAACAACAAAACCATAGTCAACAAATGATATGCAACGATACCATATCAAACTTATGATGTACAACAACAGCAACATCGTGTCTGTTGATAGATAGGGAATGTACTAATATATTTTGATTTTGGCGTTTTTTATAATTTAAAATCCACATACACTTTATTTGCCGATTACATTAACATTTTTAGTACTAGTATAATAAAAATATACACAGTGTTGCTAAATCAAACATTTTTTAGAAAGCCCTGAGTTCAATAACTATACACTCTGACTGACAACACATGCAGTAATTTTAATATTTTGATAATTTTAGGGTGCACGACAAAACAAGATGGAGAAGGCTGATATACTTGAAATGACAGTAAAACATTTAAGACAGTTACAGAGGCAACAATTCTCAGGTATACAACTTAGTACAACAAATTAACCTATACTTCAAAGTAAAAGTTGAAAGAAGCTCTCATGTCAGCTGTAGGTCATTGAAATATCTATAACTCGTATAACACAAGGCGTACTAGAATCAATATCATTGAATCACGTGCCCGTCCAAGTTACGCGTTTTTCTTTTTAAACATTACATGAAGTACACGTTAATGTTACTCTTTGTTTGTAAGTAGTAATTAAATAATAGAATTATCTCAATCTATTACGTTCTTGGTAAGCATTTTATGTTAATGGAGATCCTGGAACAAGCTTGTTTAAAAATTAAAAATGATCTTTTTATATGTTTATAATAAAATAGAAGAATTAAAAAAACATGACATGTCAACGGAACCAGATACATGAAACAACAAAAATTAATTTAAAAAAGAGCGAAATAAGAAAATAAACATGCCATGAGGCCAATGATTATACCCCCCCCCCCCCACTCCGACTTCGGACAGTTACTTCGATATATTTTATTCATATATTGCAATGGGTCTCATGTATTGGTGTAGTTTAATTAAATGTTGATGATAATGGAAAAGTCAGTTTTTCATCTTTAGCTTATTGATATTGTTTATATTTTCAGCATTAGCATCCAGCGATCCGGCGATAATTAACAAATACAGACTTGGATTTAATGAATGTGCCTCAGAGGTTAGCAAGTTTCTTGGCTCACAAGACTCGATGGATGCTGAAGTCAGAGCGAAGTTACTTAATCACCTGGCTAACGTTGTTGTCAGCACTGAAGGGACATCAGCACAAAATGTTGCACCTCAACCACAAGTACATACAAACTCCACAGTGTCACCTACCAGTGGTAATAACAATATCTTACAGCTATCATCCACGCCAATCAGTGTGCAATCAAGTTTGCCAATCCAAAGTGTTCCAACTATAATTTGCCCGCCTAATACAAATGGGTCTTGCCAACCCCATTTTGAAAACAAATGTAACAATATTGTGAATACAAATGGCGGAATAAATTTACAGGTACAAACACAGTATCAGACATCAGACATCAATAATACGATGACAATAAATACACCTGTTCAAAGTTTTGTTGGTGGACAACAAATGCAATTTACTAAAGTTGTCAATGGATTACAAGTTCTACCAACTAAAATGTCGTCTGGTGACATGGCATTAATAATACCCGCTAATTTAATTCAGGGTGGGACGATTCCTAATTATGTAATACCTGTGTTATCGTCATCAAACGTAACACCATGCCAAACGACAGTTTCTCCAGTAAATATTTCACAATCAACGATGTCAACGGTTCCTCCAAAAGAAATTATGGCGCCATCATCCGTGATGACATTTCCCGTCAATATTTCAGCAAACACATCTGGAATTAACACTGATATTATTCAAATGAAGCCAGTATTTGAACAAAAAAGTGTCGAGTCCAATCAGACATCACCGACATTGAGCCACCAACATCGACCTGGATCAGTTACCAATAGTTACCAAAACGATTCTCTACAAAAGCTCGATAATATGTGGCGACCATGGTGAAAAATCTGTGTAATTTTGAACATTCAGTGAATAACTTTTCATTCCTAATGATATCGAATCTGGTAATATCTGACATTAAATTACTGTTAATAACGACCGTACTTGGATATATCGAACAAAGAACACTTAATATTTGAAATAGGATTATGTATGAATTAGATTCTAATGTTTTCCGTGTGGCAACCATGGAAAAACAATGTAACTTTGAATGTTTTTGCCATTTTTGAATCGAATAAACCTTCTACTATGAAGAAATGCGAATGATTTAGACCAGAGATGAACTATCTATGATTTTTGCGTTTAAATTTTTTGCCACTATTGTGATTAGTTATACCATGATGTTTAGCAATATTATTGGTTTTAAAAACATGTATTTTTTAATTGTGTCAAAGTGCTACAAGATACGTTCTAAATAATACTTTGTATGATGTTTAAAGTAAAAAAAAAAACTGATAATATAATTGTGTTAAAGTGCTACAAGATACGTTCTAAATAATACTTTGTATGATGTTTAAAGTAAAAAAAAACTGATTATATAATTGTGTTAAAGTGCTACAAGATACGTTCTAAATAATACTTTGTATGATGTTTAAGGTAAAAAAAAACTGATTATATAATTGTGTTAAAGTGCTACAAGATACGTTCTAAATAATACTTTGTATGATGTTTAAAGTAAAAAAAACTGATTATATAATTGTGTTAAAGTGCTACAAGATACGTTCTAAATAATACTTTGTATGATGTTTAAAGTAAAAAAAAACTGATTATATAATTGTGTTAAAGTGCTACAAGATACGTTCTAAATAATACTTTGTATGATGTTTAAAGTAAAAAAAAAAACTGATTATATAATTGTGTTAAAGTGCTACAAGATACGTTCTAAATAATACTTTGTATGATGTTTAAAAAAAAAAAAACTGATTATATAATTGTTTCAAAGGGCTACATTCTAAATAAAAGTTGGATGTGTGTATATGATGTTTAAAGTTACGTACAAAGTGTTCTTAGAACAGTGTTTCCATATAAAAGTATAATAATAAAGATGAACATTATTTATATAGTTTGTATCTTATACATGTAACAATAAGCTCATCATCTTGGCTGTGCAGAAAGTAAATACAAAATTGATGAAGTAGAGTAGGTGGTTCATATTCTGATGGCAATGATAATACTCACTAACGCGGTTATTTTCATATCAAGGTAATTGCAACAAAAAAGCCGAGAAAAGGCGTGAGTATTTTCGAACATGTGCTTACCCTTCGTTATTAAATACGCGTGTATTTCGACTCATTACTGTTTATAAACACTGTCATCAGATTGTGAACTACCTATATCATATAAAGGTGCTTCATATTGTTTATTATTATTATTATTATTATTATTATTATGTAATTGTTATAAATGCTTTATAGATTTATAGATTGATAAAATGGTTTTGACTGAAAACTACTTGTGTTGTTGTATATCAAATCACTTCAGGGCTCGGAATACTAGTTATTTATTATTTGTTAAAATTAATGTATGCATAGATATCCTATGCTACAAAAGTTGGTACAAATGATAATTGTGTCTAGTTGTACATGTATTTGACAGTAACACATTACAATAAACGATCAATAATAATAACAAAGTTGAAATATAACACAACGGTAATTGTGAAGTACCTTACAATAACTGGAACACACCGGAACAAAATCAACAGAGTTTGAAAATAAATGTAATAATAAATAATAATTTTAAAGAAATATATAAATAAAATAAATTTATAAAAACTAATTTTTTGTAAAAATGTCGACCTTGGGTGGAGACAGAATATCATTTAAAATATATAAACCAATAGTTTTGCTCATTTTTGAAGAAAAAAATGCAACTGAAAAAAAATGTCAAATTTCAACAGAAAAAAGCAAGATACAAGTTCATGACTAAAACAGACAAACGAGACATGACAAAAATACAATCACATATTAAGACCACGTCACCGACTTAGAACGGTCACTGAAGTAAATGTTCAGTGGTATACTTATAGTACCCGTTACTATCATTAGGAATCTTTAAATAACTTTACATCTCCTGTTTCAATTTCCAAAACTACCTCTTAGTCTAGTAACTGTTTTTCCATATATGCAATATCACACATGTTCCGTTCATGAAAGCCATTCTTGATATTATCATAATTTCTTTTCAAAATCCAATAAAAACTGACTAGGCTTACAAGATCGCTGGACAGTATCATATACTACACACACTGCTTGCAATTCATAAAAAATCTCTTTTTTGTTGAAGTAGGCAATCTCATTTTTCAGCGCCGCTGTCGATCAGATATTAGACGGGAATGGAGTTAGTTTTTAGACAAAGAAGGTGAAAATTGACGTCATTAATGTTTCCGTGAATTTCGGACTATCACCTGCATTCAGCTGTTCTGACTAGGTGTGGTAGTAAATAATCGAAATGAAGTAATAATGTTTAAGTCAAGATTATTTTACTTATACTCAGAGATAGTGGAGGAAACTGACCATAGGAAAACGAACTCATAAACTTTCAGGCACAAAAGGGGTTCGAATCTGGGCGGTGATAGACACTTTAATACATAAGCGATTGTTACAGACCCCGAATCCAACGAGATTTCTATCACAAACAAAATACATCATGTACAATAATCAATATCAATACCAATGTTCAAACTGTCATACAGGTATATATACACACACACACACACACACACACACACACACACACACACATATATATATATATATATATATATATATATATATATATATATATAATGCAATCAAAAAGTAATATATAACAAAACTATCAGAATACAAAATAGAATACATTGATAATGGGAAAAAGTTATTGTAAACCTATTTATTGTACGAGATAGAGAGAATAAGCTTCACAGATTCATACACCATAAAGTAACCTCAAACGAAAGAGCTTTCTTAAATTAAAAAAACGAGTTAGATATAACTTCATTTTGGGCAAGTATATAGATATCGGTCAATAACATTCTCCATTTATTTAAATTTCAACCACGTGTTTTGTTCGAAAAAGTATAATGTACTTTTTGTAGGTTTTCGTAGAGCTGTTTTGTGCGCAGCTCTAATTTCATTTTAATAATTATTTTCAGTTTTCATGACTTTTGCTGTTGTATAAACGCGTGACCAAACACCACACGCTATTGTCTTAAAGAGTCTCGTGTCTTTGTATGCAAACATAAAGCATTAATAACTTATTCAAAATTGGACACGGGAAATGACCGTCTCCATATTGTTCATGTTTGAAATTGACATAAGGGCATGAGGGTGCATATCGTTAGTTGTATAATTGTCAAAATCGTGCTTTCACATGACAATTTTAAATAATTTAGTTGGTTTAAGTGCAAAGTTAAACACTATAAATACAATGACACAAAAATTATTGTAAATACCATCAGGATTTTTTAACAATGCATATGTATTGATAGCCGCCATTCAGCAACATTTTGTATAATGTACTCTATTCCTGTCGCCTACATCGAATACCATAAATTACATGTGGAACATCAATCGAGTGGTCAAAAGAGCGCTATACGGATCTTGCGCCTTTCACCGTTGGTGTTAAGATCCAACTTGGTTAGACTGTCAGTACTGTTTCGCTTGCAAAAAGTCGGTGTTTTTTCTTTCGAAAATTCCGTTTTCACCTACTAAGTGGTAACTGCTTGTTATATTGAAAGTGTCTTGACTGGGATTCATCTCTTTAATTAATTGTAATGATAAAACCCAATTATTTTGATATTGTTTAGCCAGTTTAGCACAACATGATGTGTAAAAACATTAGGGCACAAATATACAAGGGATGAAAAAGAAATCTGGTCCTGAAAAAGAGCCCATTGAACCAAATTCATTAATTACATATTTTGAATTTGTGTAGGAAATAGTCTTTTATAGTCTTTTATCAAAAACATGTTATTCAGTAAAAAAAAGTAAACTCTAAGCATAATTTAAAAATGTCTGCGATAAAATATATCCGGATATAGAATGAAATAAGGAAAAAGCACATAAGTCGGAATGAAGTCAAGATCTCGCACTTTTAACATGATCCTTTTTAAAGGTCATTATATGAAAACATTAATACTAAAACTGACAATAATTTACATATTTTATACATATTGCCATGACCTTAACCTTGACTTCACATAGAAAACAATGAATCAAAACAAGTCTCGACTATTACCAAAGATTTGAAAAGAAGCCAAAAAACTTTTTTTCATTTTTTCTAAATTGATTCCATGGCGTCGATTTCTAAAAAACATAGTAAAATAACACAGATTTTTTTCTGTTATCATAAAGTAAATGTCATCAGTATCATTTTATCATTCGGCGGTCTTATATATCTTTTATACAATCACGTATAACATACAAGTATATAAAATAAGTCGTCATAATTAAATAATGAATCACAGAGCCTCTAACCCACAAGGTTCAAATCACAGTCTAATTTAAGTGTCAATAAGGTTGCCAACTTGCTTACCAAAGTTCATTGGTTGTCTATTGTTATATTTGTTTTCTGCACTATCCAAGAACTGACTTCCTTAAAATAAATGAAATCTTGACTATAGCTTAGATTTAATTTGCCTCACTTCGTTCTATCTTAGATATTATATCTTTGATGCATCAAAATCTCAACGTTTTTATCAGCCAGACATAATACAATAGTCATGGCGCTACGCATGCTTTAAGTACGATGTTCGGGTTTTGCATGCCATTTCAATATATTTCCATTAGGTCAATGCAGAGATGAGAGAGCACCTGCTCAGAAAATAATAATATAAAAAAACGAAACAAATAAATAAGTTGTAATATAATTTAATGTGTTTTTAGGCGCATATAATCTGTAGGTTTGATGCAGTCTCGGGTCTAAGCTAGGGAGGTGCCTAAGAAAATCGTGTTTTTTAAACCATCTTATATATTTAATTCGGATTATAAAAATAAATTTTACTATAGTGGGTGGGCACTAACTTTTGATTTACTAAAGTTGTGCAGCATATACGATTAATTAATTCTGGTATTGTATGCAAAAAATGTAAATGGGAACTAAGTAATTAAGGAACACGTGCGCGACCTATCGCCGTAAGCGTGGTTAGACTATGTACTGTTAAAACCTTCCATTAACAAGATATTTTGTGTGACCAGTTCATCGATTAACAAGATGGTTGGTATGAAGATTTCTACCTCCGGTCATCCATTATCATTATCGATGGTTTTCTTTTCATTACTGTCCGAACACTCTATACATTATTACCTTGTCCCCAGGTGTATAAATTTTCAATCAACATAAAATAAAACGCCCATACACTTGTAAATTGTTTGAACATATTGCCGCAAGCAGCGGCGGCATTTAGAATAAGGGGATTGTGTTGTTAATATATCTAAAATTTTGTATTTGACTATATATGTCGCTCACATACTAAATGAACACACTGTAAATAACAACATAAATTGTATGATTATTTACATGATAAAACCGATAGATAAACAACGCTCTTGTCTTGTTTGGTTAAAATAAAATAAATTTTATAGAATCGCAACAAGTGCCTGTAATATGGAATAACGAATGTTTGCCAAAGATGAGGCTCTTACTTCTCTCTGTCAACCGGTCTCGTCCGTCAGGTTATTCCGGAAGTCACTAGCTTTACATCATACGTAAACGTGTCTCTACTAGAAGATTTTGTATAAATATATGGAGTTATTAATTTCAAGACATTTTTCAACAAGCAACGCCACAACGGTAATATGCTTTCACAGAATTTGCTACCTGAAAACATCTTCCAAATATGTATGACGAACCAACAAAAACTTGCAACAAGTTATTACTAAAGAATTTTCAGTGGCAATTCTGAATCAACATAAAAGCAGAGTAAAAGTTTGCGGCAGCCAAAAAAGACAATATACAAAATACAAGTCAAGGGCAAACACTGAAAAACAGACAAAGCAATAAAGGATAAGCACAAATTTTGAAAACAAAATTCCAAATATTATATACATTAATAATAAGACGCCCATAAGCCTGAAAAAGAGAAAAAAATTAGAAAAAAATTATAAAATATATACATTGGGACCTATAATATCCGTCTTATACATGCCTGTACGCCTAAAACTGTTATTTGAATCCTTTAAGAAGTAGTTATAACGGCCACATGGTCACGTGTTTAATTTGTTACAATGTCACATAAATGGTTAACAGTAAAATTTTGTAAAGGCACGTTCTTATCAAGTGCATTCAAATTAAGCATCAAGCTTTATTACGAATTGTCCATACTTTGAAGGTTGACAGTTGGTTACAGATCATGTGTAGATTTTTAAGAATGATACGGAGGGTTAAGTCTTCGCGTAAAATTTGCTTTTTTTATTTCGATCGTTGGTTATTTAATTGTAATGTAATGTTATTAAAAGTAAATTTCGTGATACAAAATATTGACTTCAATAGATTTAAAGATAACTTTTTCAAGATGACATAAATGATACAAAATATTATTTTTATCTTATTTTGTATCATTTTTGGAAAATAGTCATTCGATTAACAGTTACCTGTGAACTGTAAAATCCGTCGTTCTACAGAGAGGTCAGTTCAGCTGATTGTAATGATGAAAAGAACAGATAAAAAACTTACATGCATTAAAATTATTATTGAAAAATTTCCATATATCTGATTTTTTTTTTTTTAAAAAAAAAAAGAAAATTGGTTTTTCATTTTTTATAAAAATTTTTCATAAAAAATCAACTATATTACGAATATTTACAAAATAACCATACAAAGGTCTTCAAGTTGAAAATAAAATCCCCCAGGCTTGGCGGTAGATAACTTCATGTTTTGTCTATTTCACATCTATCGTTCTTACTTTATAATTTACTGTAACTTTTCTGTAGAACCTATCTATTGATGTACTTGACTAATAGGGATGTCATCTTTTAAGAAGTCCTTCAAGCTAAAGTTGTCTATAACAACGTTTGAAATTGAAAGATATGAGTTATTATTAGCTTGTGGGTGTAGTATAAGTGATGATCAGACATTGCCCTTATAACCACGGTTTTTTGTGTTATTATTATTTTCTGTTAATGTTTTTATTGTTATTGTTTCTCTTTACATAACATCCAGCACGTGACAGTTTACATTTATTATAAGGGTGGATCTTAAAACAAACGTTTTAATACGGCGTCCCATTGGTGACTTTTTCTGATTCTTTAAAAAAATGAATTAAAAACATGAATAGCGTTTTAAAATTAAATTTGAGGCCTTCAAATTAACTTATGATTTTTTAAACTAATATTACATTTTTCCACAATAACTGGTTAAATAGAACTCTCTATTTTATAACTCTGACACAAACAGAATGCGACTGTAATCTGCATCCTGTTTTGAATTTGAATTAATTATGAACCAATCAGAGCTTCCAATATGTGATTTAATTATACGTTTATAAAAATATATGAACCAATCAGAGCTTCCAATATGTGATTTAATTATAAATTCATAAAAATATATGAACCAATCAGAGCTTCCAATATGTAATTTATTAAAAAATTCACTTCAATAAATAAAATGAAATAGATGCATATCAAACAAATTTTCCTACTGTTTGCTGGTCACAAATTTCTGAAAATGTATAATTGTTTTTGCTTATAAAGCTGTTTAATATAAAAGGCTGCTATAAGGATTCCAGTACGTTCCTCTTTTTGTATACATTTATGTGTAAATAATTTTAAAATTTTAGATATAGGCAAATTTTCCTGGTCATTTCGCGACCGAGGTTGACACTTTCGGATCAGATTACTCTTTCATGGAATAGGTATAAATTCCACTATCTTAGTGGGACAAAGTTTGTCAGTTTGTTTGCCAAGGTTCGGCTCTGTCCTCCGGACACTCTACTTTTACCCGCCACCACAGAACTGACAGCGTCAATATAAGGAATATCGTTCTTAATGGATCTTAAAACACTGGTACTTCGTTTTCCCATTCCTTATTACTACTGAATGATTTAGTTGAATAAGTAACCTTTCTTATCATTTCAAAGTATCAATGCCTTATTAAAGTTTCCCTTCAAACAAAAACCAGAGGATGGTCGCAGATAGTGCGTTTGTCAGAGATCCGTGGGTCATTGTCCATTGACTTGTAGTAAATTAACAACAAACCTTTTGATAAAGTCATTATTTGTTTAAACTGATAACGTTTTTTCATCCAAATTTAGCAATTCAGCATAGTTGAGCAATATATCATAGAAATATTCACAAACAACATATATCCTGCCTGCCGGACTTTTTGACGTTGTCTTGATAAACATGGCATAATATATCCATTTATTGTCTACGTTGTTTTTAACCGGTGACATCTTTGTCTGTTTTATTTCGATGGCGCCTTTTATAGAGAAATTTTATAAAATTTATAACATATATATCATATACGTATAACTGACCAAAGACATTTGTAACTAACTGACCGTTGACAGGGTCAAGTATTCAATAGTTTTAATCATAAAGCAAATTTTATCGTATTTTTATGTATAAGACTAGGGAGACAGGTTTGAACTTGTATCCACGTTTTAATGTCTTGAGATAATTGTATTTTATCTTACATACAACTGAAACACCAATGAATGAGTTAAAATTACAATAGAGAATAATTTCAGAGCATCACGGCTTTGTCTGCTGCAGGCTGACTACACCAGTGTCTCCGATGAACATCGAGACCCTATCTGTAGCAGACTGATTGCACCAGTGTCTCCAAGGGCATCAAGACTATGCCTGTAGCAGACTGATTTCACCAGTGTCTCTGATCCAAATCTAATCGCAATTATGTAAATTGTTTCTCTTAAAATTACTTTGATTTTTTTCGCCAAATGCATTTTTTTAAAATTTTTATTAATATTATCGAATTAAAACAAAAATGACTGATTGGCCATGGTCTGTAACCATATTGTGATAAACAAACAAACAACAACAACAACAACAACAAAAAAAAAAAAAAAAAAAAAAAAAAAAAAAAAAAAAAAAAAAAAAAAAAAACAGCGAAATTTGATTTAGCGAAAGAGAAGTATTTTCTGCAATTCTATGTCAATGATGTCAAGCAAATCAATCAACCGTAAAGAAAACTATTTCATTTTTGTTATAATTTTCTGCATTTTATACAGAAAATCGTCTGTGCTAAATTTATGTATTTACAATGTAATATTGATAAGATTTGAATTGATGCAGACACCAAACTAAAGCCATGACGAGTTAATTAGCCAGTCGTTTAAGAGTAATATAGTTTGTAACTTTTCATAAATATAACCAATTTACTTAAGATTTAACGCACCTTTCCTTCTAATTACGTGGCCCGAAAATCACTTGGGCGTCCTTAAAGATTCTATCTGCTATCAAACTATTTATAATAAAGCAATTTTGTGCACTATTATTCTGATATGGAGTTTAAATGATTCGTTCTTTTTATACTTATTTTACAGTTTTGTACCGAATTCTGGGACAAAATTGAAACGACAAGTATACATCAATACTATCAAATTTATTAACAGCTTTTTAGACTTAAAATTTCACAAAAATGCAGTCATCACTTAATTTAGAAAGCCGTCATTCATTTCAATTTTTTGCATTTTAAATTGCACCGGGCCTTTAGATTTTTTTATATTTGATTTTACATGCAAATGTTAAACTGCCATAAAATGTTTCAGGTAAAATTGTTACAAATTTATGATCAAAACTTTAGATTTATTTTTCTACAACTTCTAACAGATTATATCCAAAAAGTCTCACGTTTTTATCACAATTTATGTTATTTGTGTTTTATGCTTAAAATGTGAAAAAATAGTTATAACTGGCTGTAAAAAATGTTGATCAAAGAAGACGGAGACATGTATAAATACGCTTTGTTAATACAATATTCTCGTACGTGCTTTCACGTGCAGTTTTGTTATTTCTGATAGTAAATCCCTAATCCTACTTCAGTGTTTCTATAACTCAACCATTCGTAAATTAAATTAAAAAGAACACTCCTTATATATAAAAAAAATTCAAAAATTATCACTAGGCAGGGTTTAAATTTTACAAAATATATTAGACTAAGTATTTTAATACTTTTTAGAAATGATTAAGATATCTATCTTGTTCCTATCTCTCCTGTGTTTTTATCCCAATTAATTGGTACTAAGTATACAAATTTTTTCTTACATAGAGAAGATAGGTTGTATTTAAACGAAAAAAAAATATACTTGTTTTATTCTATAATAAATAGAATCTTTAATTCGTATTTATGTAAAATTAAATTTATTATACTCGTTGAATGATTTATGTGCAACTCGCCAATATTCAATTCATCTAATATTTGACTTCAAAGAACAATTGTTGCCATTGGTTACTTTTTTAGTGTTTTTATTTGACCCGGTTTTTGTCAAGTACAGTTTCCTTCGTTAAGCTGTTGATCTTTTGTTTACGTTTCCACGCTTACTTGATTCTTGTTATATCCTTAATATTATATCCGATTTTGTTTTTAATGTTAACTGACTGTATGTGTGGGGAATGTGATGGTGTTTTACGCCCTGGTCATTTTTTTAAAAACAAAATAAGTCACATATCGGTGAAAAATTTGACCATCGGCCCTCCCCTTCACTTACCGATGTGTTAAGACAACAATTTATACTTGTAAACGCTTCACTAGTACTGAAATCAGCATCAATTTTACTGTGTTACACCTTGACATTTTACCATTATAGGTAACTAATAAGAATATTTTTTCAGTTACTCATTGAGTACAAAATAAATTAAAAAAGCTTTCATTCAATGAACATAATTTTAATAGATTTTATGAATATTTAGAGAACATTCATTTATTACATAAACTACGACAATTTATCGTTTGGTTAAAGTTCGAAGTAAATGGGTTTTATTAATATTTTAGTTGTTTTCATAAAATCAGACATGCCTTTAAAATCAATTAAGAAAAGAAACGTAAAGGAACTTTCTATAAGGGCTTCAGATACCTCGTGTTAACATACTATATTTATCGGAACTGCATTGAACGTTTAAAATTTTCATGGACAGCATAAAAATGTATGACATTTTTAATAAAAATGAATAAAAAAAAATTATGACCAATTTAACAGTATACTTTGCTTACAATACAACAAAACTTTATTGCGTCAAGTTTACAAAAACTTAATATAGCAAATACAAAGTTAAGTACATATTACACAATATGGCTATAAATTAATGACATTCTTTTATGGAGGAACAGATATTAAGCACTTAAAGACCAAGAAACCACCAAAATTTCTTGTTCCTCCGATATTTTCTATCCTCGTCTTTGAACGTCATCCATAGTGAAAAGTTTACCATCAATGTAAAGTTTAGCTCGTACTTATTTGGCATTTTTACTCTCGCGCTTGGCCTTTTTAACATAGGCATTAAAATTTTCCTCCGTCTTAAAATCGCCGCTCGGAATTGTTCCGACATTCCGAAATTAGTTCCTTCAAGTTGTCCGCCCATCTGGATTACTGAATTTTGCAACAACTGGGCGATGGCCTGTTTCACAATCATGTTTTCCGAATCTAAATTTGAATCAAATTTGATTAAATATTTGAACACCACAACGCCTCTGGTGTTAGAAATGATTGTCAGTTTGCTTATCAAAGGGGAATGGTTTTCTCCGGGTACTACAGTTTCCTTAATAATCTAAGAATTTTCCGCCCCAAAATAATATAAAAGGTCTTGGCTAAAACAAATAACACTTTCACTCCACTGAAATAGTTTTAACTATCATACTTGTATTTTTGAGGTAATTTATATTAAAAACTTATCATGATTACCGACAATGAAAAATTCTATCGTTTAATTTGCTGAATTTTGCTTGTCAAATTTGAGTTATATATGTTAAAGATTGATAGAAACTTAGTTAAATATTTCTATAATAGGATTAGTATTCTTTACATGGTGCCACAAATGTACCCATCTCCATTAAAACACGAAAATTGACATATCGTGTTTATTTTTTACGCACAAAATCACAAAAAGTCGATGGTCTGCATATACATTCTTCGCAATAGACAAAAACATAAAAATTAATATATACTCTGCTAAACTCATTGATGAAGAAAATGAAGAAATAAATATTTCTGATATAATTAAGACATCTTTGGAGAATTATTTTCACAATGGAGATTATCTGAATTTACTGGCAAGTTGATGTGACTATATATATATATATATATATATATATATATATATATATATATATATATATATATATATATATATATATATATACTATGCATTAAAATTATTTTATTCTACAACATTTGTACCGAAACTGATTCAATCCGTCTATCTTCCCATATATGCATTTAGTTTTTACTTTTAACGATGACCGTTAAAATCTTCTCTTATCCTTAGTACACAATAAAGACTTAGGAATACTAACCACCATTATTTGTTGATCGGTTACAAAAACAAGTTGATTTAAAACGAAAAAATCATACGATTTAAGTTTAAAATTAAGGGTAAAGGAATTCCACCTGCGAAAAATTTTAGGCATTTCTTGCTTAATTTTTCTTGTCAAAACAAATGTGATTAAATATGGAAATAAAAGCATAAATTATTTATCATAGTAAATATGTTTGTTTTTTAATTCTGATCACGACCACCTGTCAAATTTAAAATGACTATTTATGAAAAAAATGTGCGACTTAATTGCGATAATGTGAATTTTAAAAAAATCTATTTAAATATCTACCACTTGGCATAATAAATAAAAAATTATCAGAGAAATTGATTTGAAGCTGAAAGACGTGTTGTTTCCTTAACATCCGCCAAAAAGCAGCAAAAAAATCAGAGCAAGCTTTACCGATATATTGGTCGGGCACTATGTTGACATGTTTTCCAGTAATGATGCTAGAAGTAGATACTTTAATTACCACACCTATCAAACTAGTTGAATCTATAGCTAGTTGATCAAGTTCTAAAATTTTTAAGTAAATCTTGTTTTGAAAATTTCATACATAATATCACCAATGCTTATTACATAATTATTTTCGAAATGTAAATTAAAAACGTCTTTGTGATTCAATGTAAATTTCTTAGTATTTACTAAGGTCCGACACAGATGATAATGTTAGATGTCTGAACATTGTTTGAAAGGTCCTTTTACAGAAGGTAATGTAATACGCCAAGAGATCGGACACAGAAGCTTATGCTAAATATAAGAACTGTTTGAATATGTCGGAACATTGTTTGAATAAATAGACGGTTATGATTTATTTCAAAATACTGTTTGGGTAGGTACTTCACAGAAGGCCAGTTTGTACATCAGAATCATGTTTGAATAGGTCTGAGGCAAATGTTATGTCATATTTAAACACATCGGTCTAAAGATACCATCAATAAAATATTATAGTCTTTGATAGACAACATTTGTTTTGTGTTTGGCAATATATATTTTTAAAAAACAATCGGTATACCAATGGGAACAAACTGTGCATCTTTACTTGCTGCTTTCTTTCTTTATTCATATGAAACGTAAAGCTTGTTCCAAACACGGAGACTTTCTACAACGAAGAAAGCTGCTTACAAATAATTTGTTGACTCGGGGATATTGCAAGCCTAGGCTAATTAAGGCCCTTAAACGTTTTATGGCTGTCGTCACAATATTGTTGATAAGTATGAAGTCATTGTATCCAAACTTAAACTAGATATATTTGACGTCTCAAAGTTTCGTGTTTTTTGTTCTCAAATTTGATTAAAATTGCACGTGACGGGTGTAGCCAACTAGACAGGAGATGCTTACCCCTCCGGAAACCCGGACTCACCGGTGTTTATTGAGACAATTGCCTTATATATATATAAACTTTCTGTTTAACAAATTGAAATTATTTTATTTTATAAAATCACCCTCTTTTTTCGACTTATTAAAACAGTGTACTGATGAATAATATAAATTATGTGTAGGACTTACTCAAACACTATTCTGATAACTAAAATAAGCTTTTTCAAACAGTATATCGATATATAACATATTGAACACAGTGTGCCTTTATTATAAAATACATTGATTGGTATATATCAGAACATTGCTTAAATAGGTACAATATTAGATTATGTTCATTTAGACAGTCGCTTCAAAACCTTCAAGGAACCGAATCACTTATAGTCACTTACTAGACGTTCTATAGCCTTGAAAGAATTGTGGAGTAAAATCTAACTGTAACAACAATGATAAATAAATCTTAACACATTATACTTAACATTGCGTTCTATGAATTCTGATGCATAAAAACGACAAAAGTTACAAAGATAAATATATTTTTCTATTCAAAAGAGGACACATTGTGACATTACAAGAATACGAATTGTCGACATTTACGAGGGATTTAATGTTGGACCTTTTTGATCATTCATCCTATTAGTTAACAGTCTTAGATTTACCCTGGATTATAAATATGATAATTATTATAATAAAGCCACAATGTGTTCAATATGACGAATACATACATACATAATTCATCAGGAAAGACAAATAAGTAATGTATTTATCACTCGACTAGAACCAGGGACTTTTCTTCTTAGTCCACAGCGATATAGAGAATCATCAAACTATATTCAATCAATGTTATACATAGTCCAAGGATTATAAACTTACCAAATCGGACTGACCCTGAACAAAATGGCAAATTTTACAATTCAGTTAAATTAAAAGATATTTTTAAAGCATATGAATTAATCTAAAACGTATAAAATGAAAATTGTGATGTCTTGAAATTTCAATATTGAAATACTTGCAAAATACTTACAAAATAGTCACACTGGTATAATGGTCACACTACATTTCTATTGAAAATATTTGTAAATGATTTTTTTACTTTTAACCTATAACAGTATGAAGACATAATTAAATGATAGAAGAACTTGTAACGGATTTTTTGTTTAAAGTTTTCCAAATAAGTTTGACAAAAAATCAAATGTAATTGTTATTTTCATGTCTACTGAACAGAGGAAAAAATCGTTAATTAAGACGAAAGAAATCTGATTTCAATCAAGCAATTATATTTTAAGACTTTTATAGACTGTCCTTTTAACTTTTGTAAAATTGAGGAAAAAAACCTATTAGAATTTGTAATTTGCCATAAAGGAATTCTATGTAACATATCGTTAATAGCACAATTGCCTTTAATGTCTGATTATAATGTAAATTTCTTGTATATTTTTTATGTCATACGTCTTTTGTATGCTACTTTTAATATTGTTTTTATTAAATGTTTTAAGACTATACAAGTATTAGATTTGATTGAAGAGCTATAACTTTTCTTAATTCGTGATGGATGTATGATATCGTTATTAGTATTTACTACTTATATACATATTGCGAAACAAGCAATTAGCATAGCATCAAAGACACTGTTTTATAAAAAAAAAATTAGTTCTTAATACTTGTTCCTTTTGATCTTAAAGAATTCATGATTATTTGAAAACCGCAAAATTTAGTACACACACACACACACACACACACACACACACACACACACACATATATATATATATATATATATATATATATATATATATATATATATATATATATATATATATATATATATATATAACACAATACACACGCGGCTACATAATAAAGAAAAGTCGCACATTCTGAGACAACTATTACTACAGACTTTGGACTTTGGACGGGTACTGGAATAATCGCAGTATTAACGGAAGAACCACAACCATTCATATTATTTATCATTTAAACTTGAAAAAAGCCTTATTTAAATAAGAATAAATCAACAACCAAACACATGTATGTAATCTCGAAAACTTTTTGAAATTATATTTATTTAATTTCATTTTAGTGTTACAGTTATCAGAAAGTTAAAACAAAAATGATACTTACTTCCAATTTCAAAGATTTTCTGAGAGTACAAACATTGTTTAGAGAACAATTTGCCCGAACAATCATTCTTCACGAATTCGTTAGATATTCGTTATATTTATAAAATGGCATTTTGTGACAACTGAATAACAAACAAAAACTGAAATATGTTGAAAGTCTCAAAATTAAATTTTTGTTCAAATATTTTCGCATTACCCATTGATAACAACTGCAGTCATAACTGTACACACGACAATTAAAAAAAACATTAGTTTCATGTATCAAATGACTTTCTTTCAAAATTCGGGAACTTTCTTTATTGGCCACCCAGAAAGTTTTTAATTCTGTACCACAATAAAACAGTAATCATCAAAAGTAATTTTCTTATTGCTATTGTGTTTCCGATAATTTGTGGTCAGCTCTGAAGTAGAGACATGAATGGGATTCCTTAAAGGACAAATAGTTGCTCAGAAATGACCAATGTCCAAGAATAACAATTTGACGCTTGTATTATTGCAGGTGCTTACAGGGACATCGTGTGTTTGCAGGTGTTTGAACGTGACCACTCAACAAAAGATACATTCTTACGCTGATTGTTCATTACATTTTTTTCTAAAATGAAAATTGATATCCTGATAGGACAGATTTGGAAAACAGTTGAAACTTTAAATACATTGTTAAAAATATAAATTTTTAATTATTTTTTTAACTCGTTTTAGTTTAGTCACCTTGGGTGTCTAAAACCTCGTGATCAATTCACACGTATTTTAACGTATTTTTAATTATATTATTAATTAATTGATTTATTATGATCAAGATCTAAATACTGGTTTTTTGTGATTTATTCATGTTTTTTTGGAAACTGTACTGTCATAAATCTTTTATAAAAATAATCTTAAAATATAAACTGTCAGTTTATTTCTTACTTCATAAACGGATTTTATAATCGATTTGATTTGATTTTTTCTTTAATCTTTTTATTCAATTTTAAAAATGTTTATACATTCTTATACACGATTTATCTTTTAAAGTAGTGAGACGTGGATTTGATGTGTTTTATTGGTGAAACCAATATTGTAAAATATTAGTTTGCAATAGAAGATAGAAAGTTTGTACTTAACAATAGCCAAAGCACCCAAAATAAAATACAAAAAACTGAAATAATAATAATAATAATAATAATAATAGAAGGCCAAAGCAACCAAAATAAAAAAGTAAAAAATAGGAAAACACAACACCAGATAAATGTTACTAGCAAAGAATTATTCATGTAAATGAAAGAATAAGCAAAGCAACCAAAATAAGATAAAACAAGTGAAAAAATGTTTAAACCTACTAGTGTTATAAAAGTGAAAGCAACAAAGTGGAATAAAAAAAACAAAACTTAACTAATGTGTTAGGATAACGAGAGCACAAAGTGAAATAATAAAATAATAATAATGATAAGAATAAAACGAAACAAAATTAATACCAGCAAAGAATTGTCAGTGTAAGAATAGCGAAAGCAACAACAAAGTGAAATAATAATAATAATAATAATAATAATAATAATAATAATAATAATAATAATAATAATAATAATAATAATAATAATAATAATGATAATAATAATTATAATAATGATAAGAATAAAACAAAACAAAATTAATACCAGCAAAGAATTGTCAGTGTAAGAATAGCGAAAGCAACAACAAAGTGAAATAATAATAAAATAATAATAATAATAATAATGATAAAAATAATAATAATAATAATAATAATGATAAGAATAAAACAAAACAAAATTAATATCAGCAAAGAATTGTCAGTGTAAGAATAGCGAAAGCAACAACAAAGTGAAATAATAAAAATAATAATAATAATAATAATAATAAAAATAAAACAAAATCAATACCAGCAAAGAATTGTCAGTGTAAGAATAGCGAAAGCAACAACAAAGTGAAATAATAAAAATAATAATAATAAATAAAACAAAACAAAATTAATACCAGCAAAAAATTGTCAGTGTAAGTATAGTGAAAGCAACAACAAAGTGAAGTAATAAAAATAATAATAATGATAATAATAATGATAAGAATAAAACAAAACAAAACTTAATACTAGCAAAGAATTGGTTCATTTTTAGCTCTATGTTGTTAACCAATAAATTATACACGAAATGGGTATTATATTTTATATGTTACTAACGAAAACTTTGTCAAATGAGATAACTGGACCTATGAATTAAAATTGCGTTTGAACGAAAACGCTAAACCGTTCTGACGAATTAGCCGTTAGTTTAAACAAATTCTGACTATTATTTTTTCATTTAGGTCTTGTACGCTGCTGTATTAAAGGTTCTGTTCCAACATTGTTAGATCATAGTAATCTGAGATGTACTTGAAACTACTCATAGAAAGCAAAAACATTTGCTAATAACTTTGATAAAAAAGCAGAAAATTCGTAAACACGGTCCTGTTTTCTTTAAAGTGGATAAACCCCCTTACCAAATGCTGCACGTGTTCGCTCGTCTTTTTAATCACATGTAATTATTATGCTGTTGTAAATTTCAAATAAGGTGACAAAGAAAAATAGTCTTTTTAGGATTCATTTGAATTAAAATGTTTACATTTAATTAAAGATAGATAACTTAAAAAATATCTTAAATCAAAGAACCAGAAAAAAGGCGTTTTTCGTTTGATATATATTCAAGTGTTGATGGATGATATCGTGACCATAATTCGTTTATTTGCTTTTCAACCCTTACCTATCCGGAATAGACCACTCTATCAACTATTCAGGAAAATGATATGTCCTTGAACCAACTGCAGGTAAACAACAAGACGAGACACATCACAGCGTTTCTTTCTCCAGGCAGAAATCTAATCGTGGTTCTGAAGCGGTCAAAAACCTGGAAAAAAGACGAATTTTAAAATTTGAATCCTCGTGCATAATTTATTAGAAAGGCAAAATTACACGCGAGTTAGGTCATGTACCTGAAATAGTTTGTGAATATAAAAAAAAAAAAAATAAATAAATCGTAATATTAAGTCAAGACATAGTAGACGTATGTACAATTACACAGCTCAAGATCAAGTCATAATATCAGTGACGTACTAGAAAAAGGTTCAATAAAATATTTCTAAATGGTGATAGTTTTTTTTTTTTTTTTTTTTTTTTTTTTTTTTTTTTTTTTTTTTTTTTTTTTTTGAAAATTGACCCCAGTGTCTGAAATTAATTTGTAAAACAAATAATCTACGATTTAAGTTTTTTTTTTGTACCGTAAAACATATCCTTCGATTGAGTTTTTTTATAGCTCAACTGGCGATAGCACGTAGCGTCCGTGCGTCCGTGCATGCGTAAAACTTCAATCTTCTTCTCTGAAACAACATAACCAAATGACACCAAATTTTGATGTGGAAGGTCACTAGGTAGAGTAGATTAAATTTTGTGATTTTCAGCCCGATCCTAAATCGATGAACGCTGTTACTATAAATAAAAAAAAGGAAACTGGCGATAACATATTTATTTGTTGATCAATTTGGTTCAAATTTGGTATATGGAAGTAGAACTCTGGCCATTTCATAGATTTAACATTTAATATATTTAACATTGATATTACATTAATATTTAACTTTTAATATATTCAACGGGGTTTTCCGGTTTTTCATTGCCTTGTTATTGGCAAATGAAACAAATGAAACCAAAATTGATGTGTGAGGTCCCTAAGTGGGCTGGTTGTCTTTTTTTCCTTTTCTTTTTTTTTCTTTCTTTCTTTTGTTGTTGTTGTTGTAACCATGTTTGGCCTGCCAGTTGAGCAGCACAGGCCTTCTAAGGCTTCTTGTTTTTTTAGTACCGTAAAACAAATATCCTTCGATTGACGTTTTTTGTACCGCAAAACAAATATCCTTCGATTGACGTTTTTTGTACCGCAAAACAAATATCCTTTGATCGAGTTTTTTTTGTACCGTGAAGTTATAGAATTACATTGCGATGTTTTAATTTCTCATTTATATTTGTTTTGTTTGTAACTTGGTTTTACACATTTAATTTTATCATTGTTACTTTTTCACGAGTTCCTGTTTTGTCACGGAAGTTTTCTTAAAGCTTTAAAAATATTTGATACCCGGAAATGTTAAAAAAAACTTACATTTTTTTAACCAACCCCCTATGTTTATCCGTTAGCTTATTCTAGCTTTATCAACAAGCATCCTGAAATAAAACACTTCTTTGTAAAAATTATCCAACGTAAGTTCTTATTAAAATAAAACTAAAAAAATTATATTTATTTTTTAATCTTTATGATTTTCATATAAATGCAAGTTCTATGCTTAATTTTTTTAAAATATGGCTTATATTTAATATTTACCGACCACTGGTTGTAAAATAAGTTGGTTGGTTAAAGACTCTCAAATAGTACTATAACCACTTCACTGGACATTTCCTCCAGCGAATAATCAAAGTCGAGAAGTTTATAATTAGTGTCGTTTATTTTTTTTTCATTTTGGCTGTTTCAACATTTACACGTGTGTTGTACGTAACAACAAGCCGATAACAGCAGCAATCGAGACAAGACGTAACAAGATTTTAGTCATTTATATGTAGTTTATTAAGGAAATTGTTAATATTAAGACAAAACAAAGGGAAACAACTGATCAAAGGACCTCTTTCTACAACACTTAAAGACCACAGATTATATAACTACCTACTTTAGAAAAGCACTGGATAAAATAACACGTAGAACAATACTCGTCAAACTCTCTAATTTGGATAAGTACTAGATGTTATAAAAAGTAGTACAACACTCATAGACACAACATTTTTAATCCCGCATTTGGACAGACAGGGGTAAAATTACAAAACGGTAGCCAATGATGTTGAATAAAGTATAACTGAGACCATTATATAATAATAAAATGGTATTTAGTGAAATAATACTTAAAAGTTCGACAGGGACTTAGATATGATGACTAAATGCTGTACAGTGATTTTAAAAACAATGATAATAAAACTCAATATATTAGACATGTACTTGAATATTATTACAAAATGGTGTCATGTGGTGTGGGAGAACACAAAATGAGAAAAGAAGTTATAACACAGGATGTAATGATAAAATTGTATATAATGTTGAAGTTAAATTACTTTTGTTAACTATTACTATTTAATCTATTTTACAATTGGGGGTTCCAAGAATTGGTTTTCTGTTTGATTGTGTGCGATTTAAATGTTACACAGTAACTTACTTTTTTTTCTTTAAAACGAGTTATTTAAAATTTTGACATGGAAATCATCATCATCATCATCATCATCATCATCATCATCAAAGCTGAATGTGACCAGCCAATTGTTTTATAGGCTACTTATATTATCATACTGATGACTTCGTCATTACTGACTTTATATGAATTTGCAATCGAGCCGGTAATGACAAAAGGTTATTGTCGATAATTTGTAGCTCGATCTGTTCATTTTTCAGAAACTTTTTCTTTTATATTTAAACTGTAATAAATAAATTGATGTATGATATGTAACTTGTTTTTACAAAAGAAAAATATTTTTTTTTAAATCTTTCTTTAATGTAAACGTGTAAGTGTCACTGAATTTTGGAAGCAGATGCATTTAGCGCGAGCGAGCGGGTTTTTTTTTATTCATACGTTTACCTTCTATAAAAGTACATGGCAATTTATTATGATTTTATTTGATGTCCTTTTTTATAAACGAAGAAGAGAAAAAGTCTGAGCAAAAATTGAAAAAAAAGAAAGATATAATAAATAAAATAATAAAAATAATCTGTAATTTTCTAGTTTGTGGTTGCTTTAAGCATAAGAGTTTGATTTAGAACACAAAGCATGGTTGTCACATTGTAGACAAACCATTAGTGGTTACGTTATAAGAGTCTCATTACTTTCGCTAATGGTTTTGTAGAAAGAAATCACAAGCTTCATTGCCAAAATTTTCTACCTGTTAAATTTAGCCAAATAGAGTAAAGATTTTTTTTCGATATTACATTAAGATAAGAAGAGTATAATCTTTCTATAAATAATAATGGTTAATAAAAGGCCTGCAGTTAGAAAATCAGCCATGGGTATCATACATACGACGATGTAAACACAGATCCGTGGGAATATGAACTTTATTTCTATTAGAAGTTTATCATATCTCTTAACCTATATTTTCTAATGAATTTAACTTTAATACACAATTATAAAGATCTTAAGAAGTAAAGAGAAAGATATTATACAGAAATTCAGATAGCACTAATCGGTTTTAAACTCGTCTTATAAGTCTCGAGTCATGGGGTGTTATATATTATATATGCTTCTCTGGGGCCTCCAAAGTTTTCAACATTTTCTATGTTTTTAAAAGTATTTTGTGGGAAAACAACCTCGTTGTACTTAAATATGAAAATAAAACGATTTAAATATATTTTTGGTATTTTAATATGCAGTGTAACAACTTTTGTTGACTAGACATATTTATCATTCACTAACACACGGAACACTTACGACTGGATGTTTCTAAATACTTTTCTGTACCTACAATAAATTTTAACATTTTGCTTTAAAAAAAATAAACTGTCATTTTTATTTTGAATTTCTAGACAGCTTTTTTGTTTAAAAAGGTGAAATTTAATGCTTTTCTCCTCGTTTAAAATAAGGTTATCAAAAATATCTAAAGCTTCTATGTAGCTGTTTATGTGTGTGGCTTTAAGTTTCGTAACTCTGTTTTCCTAGTATATTCTTTAGTCAGATCGTCATTTATAAACCGCAACAACGTTCCTTTATATAAGCACGGGGTTATTCCATTGATTAAATTTCATAGGCCATTTATGTTCATTTTTGAGAGTGCACTAAAAAACTGACATGCCCTAACTGAGCGATCCTATAACAAAATTGAGAATTTGGACAGAGAAATGGATTTAGAACTAGTTTTGCCAAAGGGTTTTATACTTTCATACAGGAATAACTACATAAAGCTACATAAAGCTACATAATTGTGACAACAGGTTAAATATTGCGACAATGAATAAGAAATGTCGTTTAGATATGGAGCAGTTCAATTTCGAACAGTTACAGAGCCAGTCTTACAAGTTGTGATTCTTAAATATTTTTTTATCTGAAGAAATTAGTCAAATAAGTCATGTCTCAATTAACTTTATACTCGAAATGAGTTGTAATAAATTTTATGAAAAGTAAGTCTTTATGGAGAAATTTAAAAAAAGTCTGTTATATTATAAGTTTTATTAAGACAATAAACTACGGTGTTCGTTAGTATATAACATGATCAAAAACCCTTAATATTACTGCAAAACTTTAACTTCCTTTAAAAATAAAAATTTCCCATAATTGACGAATCGAGCAGCTAGTTTGTTGTTGAACTTCATTACCTAATTTCTTACTTTAATGTTACCTAAATATTTTATTTGGCGACAATTTTTAAACTACAACTGTTACATTTCCTAAAAATTGACCTCTTTTTATTGAGGGTTTAAAGAAAAGACGGTGTCTTATACTGATCGTAATAAAGGAAAGACGGTGTCTCATACTGATCGTAATAAAACAAAGGCGGTGTCTTATACTGATCGTAATAAAGGAAAGGCGGTGTCTTATACTGATCGTAATAAAACAAAGGCGGTGTCTTATACTGATCGTAATAAAGGAAAGACGGTGTCTTATACTGATCGTAATAAAACAAAGGCGGTGTCTTATACTGATCGTAATAAAGGAAAGACGGTGTCTCATACTGATCGTAATAAAAGAAAGACGGTGTCTTATACTGATCGTAATAAAGGAAAGGCGGTGTCTTATACTGATCGTAATAAAGGAAAGACGGTGTCTTATACTGATCGTAATAAAGGAAAGACGGTGTCTTATACTGATCGTAATAAAGGAAAGGCGGTGTCTTATACTGATCGTAATAAAGGAAAGACGGTGTCTTATACTGATCGTAATAAAACAAAGACGGTGTCTTATACTGATCGTAATAAAGGAAAGACGGTGTCTTATACTGATCGTAATAAAACAAAGACGGTGTCTTATACTGATCGTAATAAAGGAAAGACGGTGTCTTATACTGATCGTAATAAAGGAAAGACGGTGTCTTATACTGATCGTAATAAAGGAAAGACGGTGTCTTATACTGATCGTAATAAAACAAAGGCGGTGTCTTATACTGATCGTAATAAAGGAAAGGCGGTGTCTTATACTGATCGTAATAAAGGAAAGACGGTGTCTTATACTGATCGTAATAAAGGAAAGACGGTGTCTTATACTGATCGTAATAAAGGAAAGGCGGTGTCTTATACTGATCGTAATAAAGGAAAGGCGGTGTCTTATACTGATCGTAATAAAGGAAAGGCGGTGTCTTATACTGATCGTAATAAAGGAAAGACGGTGTCTTATACTGATCGTAATAAAGGAAAGACGGTGTCTTATACTGATCGTAATAAAGGAAAGGCGGTGTCTTATACTGATCGTAATAAAGGAAAGGCGGTGTCTTATACTGATCGTAATAAAGGAAAGGCGGTGTCTTATACTGATCGTAATAAAGGAAAGACGGTGTCTTATACTGATCGTAATAAAGGAAAGACGGTGTCTTATACTGATCGTAATAAAGGAAAGGCGGTGTCTTATACTGATCGTAATAAAGGAAAGGCGGTGTCTTATACTGATCGTAATAAAGGAAAGGCGGTGTCTTATACTGATCGTAATAAAGGAAAGGCGGTGTCTTATACTGATCGTAATAAAGGAAAGACGGTGTCTTATACTGATCGTAATAAAGGAAAGACGGTGTCTTATACTGATCGTAATAAAGGAAAGACGGTGTCTTATACTGATCGTAATAAAACAAAGGCGGTGTCTTATACTGATCGTAATAAAGGAAAGGCGGTGTCTTATACTGATCGTAATAAAGGAAAGGTGGTGTCTTATACTGATCGTAATAAAGGAAAGACGGTGTCTTATACTGATCGTAATAAAGGAAAGACGGCGTCTTATACTGATCGTAATAAAGGAAAGACGGTGTCTTATACTGATCGTAATAAAGGAAAGACGGTGTCTTATACTGATCGTAATAAAACAAAGACGGCGTCTTATACTGATCGTAATAAAGGAAAGACGGTGTCTTATACTGATCGTAATAAAACAAAGACGGTGTCTTATACTGATCGTAATAAAGGAAAGACGGTGTCTTATACTGATCGTAATAAAGGAAAGACGGTGTCTTATACTGATCGTAATAAAGGAAAGGACGGTGTCTTATACTGATCGTAATAAAGGAAAGGCGGTGTCTTATACTGATCGTAATAAAGGAAAGGCGGTGTCTTATACTGATCGTAATAAAAGGAAAGGCGGTGTCTTATACTGATCTTAATAAAGGAAAGGACGGCGTCCTTATACTGATCGTAATAAAGGAAAGACGGTGTCTTATACTGATCGTAATAAAGGAAAGACGGTGTCTTATACTGATCGTAATAAAGGAAAGCGGTGTCTTATACTGATCGTAATAAAGGAAAGACGGCGTCTTATACTGATCGTAATAAAGGAAAGACGGTGTCTTATACTGATCGTAATAAAGGACAAGGCGGTGTCTTATACTGATCGTAATAAAGAAAAGACGGTGTCTTATACTGATCGTAATAAAGGACAAAGGCGGTGTCTTATACTGATCGTAATAAAGGAAAGGACGGTGTCTTATACTGATCTTAATAAAGGAAAGACGGTGTCTTATACTGATCGTAATAAAGAAAGACGGTGTCTTATACTGATCGTAATAAAGGAAAGGCGGTGTCTTATACTGATCGTAATAAAGGAAAGGCGGTGTCTTATACTGATCGTAATAAAGGAAAGGCGGTGTCTTATACTGATCGTAATAAAGGAAAGACGGTGTCTTATACTGATCGTAATAAAGGAAAGGTGGTGTCTTATACTGATCGTAATAAAGGAAAGACGGTGTCTTATACTGATCGTAATAAAGGAAAGACGGCGTCTTATACTGATCGTAATAAAGGAAAGACGGTGTCTTATACTGATCGTAATAAAGGAAAGACGGTGTCTTATACTGATCGTAATAAAGGAAAGACGGTGTCTTATACTGATCGTAATAAAGGAAAGGCGGTGTCTTATACTGATCGTAATAAAGGAAAGACGGTGTCTTATACTGATCGTGATAAAGGAAAGACGGTGTCTTATACTGATCGTAATAAAGGAAAGACGGCGTCTTATACTGATCGTGATAAAGGAAAGACGGTGTCTTATACTGATCGTAATAAAGGAAAGGCGGCGTCTTATACTGATCGTAATAAAGGAAAGGCGGTGTCTTATACTGATCGTAATAAAGGAAAGACGGTGTCTTATACTGATCGTAATAAAGGAAAGACGGTGTCTTATACTGATCGTAATAAAGGAAAGACGGTGTCTTATACTGATCGTAATAAAGGAAAGACGGTGTCTTATACTGATCGTAATAAAGGAAAGACGGCGTCTTATACTGATCGTAATAAAGGAAAGACGGCGTCTTATACTGATCGTAATAAGATCACAGTGTTAGCAAATATAAATATGAGAATAAACTATCTTGTCTGTTATTAACCAAGCTTAAAAAATTACTTCATAGAAAAGTAGTGATTTTATATCTTAATCATGAAAAAATGCAAAATAACCTATCTTTATTTCACATCAAAGTTGATTTAGATAACAATAGAGTGGTTTTATTGTTATCCAATGCAATATAATTTCTAGTGATATCTTAGACAAAAAAAAACCAACAAATAAATAAATAAATAAATAAATAAATAAATAAATAAATAATTAAATAAATAAATAAATAAAAACATGTAAATAAAAGTAACTGTTTTACAAGAAGACGGATGCAATACTACTTGACAATAAGGGATAATTTAAGTACTTCAGAAGGGAAACATTAAGTTTTAATAACGCTTGATTGATCTAATCATATTTGATATTCCGAAGTGTTACTTTATTTTAAGATGTTCTACATTCTAATCAAGATGTTCTTCTACATTATACTACACACTTATAGAAGTGCCTTAACTTGTTACGAGGAAGTCATCATCGATTGTATTGCAAGTTTGATTGTATTTGTTACCGTTTGTATATAAGTGTGTTTAGCTAGATTGATTGTGGTTGTAATAATGTATATAGCCTTTCTTTTGTTTTTATTGAAGTTGTTGCTGAGCATAATTGGGCTCCCTTTTGCTGGTTTGTTGAAGTTTATACCCAGTATAATTGGGTTCAATTTTGCTGGTTTGTTGAAGTTTATACCGAGTATAATTGAGCTCCCTTTTGCTGGTTTGTTGAATTTTTTACTGAGTATAATTGGGCTCCCTTTTGCTGGTTTGTTGAAGTGTATACCGAGTATAATTCCCTTTTGCTGGTTTGTTGAAGTTTTCACCCCGTATAATTGGGCTCCTTTTTGCTGGTTTGTTGAAGTTTTTACCCAGTATAATTGGGCTCAATTTTGCTAGTTTGTTGAAGTTTTTACCGAGTATAATTGGGCTCCCTTTTGCTGGTTTGTTGAACTTTTTACCGAGTATAATTGGGCTCTCTTTTGCATTTTGTTGAAGTTTTTACCGAGTATAATTGGGCTCCCTTCTGATGGTTTGTTGAAGTTTTTACCCAGTATAATTGGGCTCCCTTTTGCTGGTTTGTTGAAGTTTATACCGAGTAAAATTGGGCTCCCTTTTGCTGGTTTGTTGAAGATGTTACGAAGCATAATTGGGCTCGCTTTTGCTGGTTTGTTGAAGTTTTTACCAAGTATAATTGGGCCTCCCTTTTGCTGGTTTTGTTGAAGTTTTTAACAAGTATAATTGGGCTCTCTTTTGCTGGTTTGTTGAATTTTTTACTGAGTAAAATTGGGCTCCCTTTTGCTGGTTTGTTGAAGTTTTTACCAATTATAAATGGGCTCCCTTTTGTTGGTTTAAATGGTGGTTGTTACCTAGCATAAATGGGCTCCCTTTTGTTATTTGCTTTATGTGGCTGTAATCTAGTATAAATAGTCGTCCGTTAGTTGGTTTATTTGTGGTTGTTTAGTTTTGTTAAGTTTGCTTCCATTTTGCTAGTTTGATTATAAATGTTACCCAGTTAAAATTGTCTTCCTTTAATTGTTTGACGGTAGCTGATACCTAGTATACATGCACTTTTTTGTTGGTTTGATTGTAATTGTTATCTAGTATAAGTTGTCTTCCTTTTCATTAGAGTTGGTACGCAGTATATGTAGTTTTCCTTTTTATTGTTATTGTCTTTGTTTTGTTGATTTGGTTGTTATTGTTACTCAATCTAAATTGTTCTTTTTTGTTGGTTTGATTATAATTGTTACCCAGTATACATGCGTTTGAATATAATTGTTACCTTACCCAGTATACATGCGTTTGAATATAATTGTTCCCCAGTATACATGCGTTTGATTATAATGGTTCCCCAGTATACATGCGTTTGAATATAATTGTTACCCAGTATACATGCGTTTGAATATAATTGTTACCCAGTATTAACGCGTTTGAATATAATTGTTTCCCAGTATACATGCGTTTGAATATAATTGTTACCCAGTATACATGCGTTTGATTATAATTGTTACCCAGTATAAGTTGCCTTCCTTTTGTTTTCTTTGTAGTTGATATGCAGTATTAATGGTTTTGTTGGTTTGATTGATATGGTTACTGAGTCTAAATGCCATTTCTTTTGTTTATTTAATTGTTATTGTTACCCAGCATGAACGGGCTCAGTTTTACTGGTTGTAGTTGAATTGTTACAAGATATAATTATATCTATCTTGTTGGTTTGATTTTAATTTTTACCCATTATAAATGAGTTTCCTTTTGTTTAATTGTAGTTGTTTTCAAGTATAAATTGACTCCCTTTTGTTGGTTTGATCGTTGTTGTAATAAAATATAAATATCCATCCTTTTGTTGGTTTGATTGTAGCTGTTACCGAATATAAATATCCTTCCTTTTGTTGGTTTGATTGTAGCTGTTACCGAATATAAATATCCTTCCTTTTGTTGGTTTGATTGTAGCTGTTATCGGGTGTAAATATCCTTCCCTTTGTTGGTTTGATTGTAGCTGTTATCGGGTGTAAATATCCTTCCCTTTGTTGGTTTGATTGTAGCTGTTATCGGGTGTAAATATCCTTCCCTTTGTTGGTTTGATTGTAGCTGTTATCGGGTGTAAATATCCTTCCCTTTGTTGGTTTGATTGTAGCTGTTATCGGGTGTAAATATCCTTACCTTTGTTGGTTTGATTGTAGCTGTTATCGGGTGTAAATATCCTTCCTTTGTTGGTTTGATTGTAGCTGTTATCGGTGTAAATATCCTTCCTTTGTTGGTTTGATTGTAGCTGTTATCGGGTGTAAATATCCTTCCCTTTGTTGGTTTGATTGTAGCTGTTATCGGGTGTAAATATCCTTCCCTTTGTTGGTTTGATTGTAGCTGTTATCGGGTGTAAATATCCTTCCTTTGTTGGTTTGATTGTAGCTGTTATCGGTGTAAATATCCTTCTTTTGTCGCTGTTATCGGGTGTAATATCCTTCCCTTTTGTTGGTTTGATTGTAGCTTGTTTATCGGGTGTGCACTATCCTTCCTTTTTGTTGGTTCGATTGTAGCTGATTCTCGGATGTAAATATCCTTCCTTTGCTTAGGCTTTGATTGTAGCTGTTAATCGGGGTGTAAATAACCTTCCTTTTGTTGGTTGATTGTAACTGTTATCGGGTGTAATTATCCTTACCTTTGTTGGTTCGATTGTAGCTGTTATCGGGTGTAAATATCCTTCCTTTTGTTGTTTTGATTGTAGCTGTTATCGGGTGTAAATATCCTTCCTTTTGTTGGTTTGATTGTAGCTGTTATCGGGTGTAAATATCCTTCCCTTTTGTTGGTTTGATTGTAGCTGTTATCGGGTGTAAATATCCTTCCCTTTGTTTGGTTTGATTGTAGCTGTTATCGGGTGTAAATATCCTTCCCTTTGTTGGTTTGATTGTAGCTGTTATAGGGTGTAAATATCCTTCCCTTTGTTGGTTTGATTGTAGTGTTATCGGGTGTAAATATCCTTACCTTTGTTGGTTTTGAATTGTAGCTGTTATCGGGTTGTAAATATCCTTCCTTTTGTTGGTTTGATTGTAGCTGTTATCGGGTGTAAATATCCTTCCCTTTGTTGGTTTGATTGTAGCTGTTATCGGGTGTAAATATCCTTCCCTTTGTTGGTTTGATTGTAGCTGTTATCGGGTGTAAATATCCTTCCTTTTGTTGGTTTGATTGTAGCTGTTATCGGGTGTAAATATCCTTCCTTTTGTTGGTTTGATTGTAGCTGTTATCGGGTGTATATATCCTTCCCTTTGTTGGTTTGATTGTAGCTGTTATCGGGTGTAAATAGGCTTCCCCCAGTTCGTATCATCATCCTGTTACTTAATACCAACAATTTATCTGTTTTAGGTCTATATAAATATTTTATAGTAACTTAAGACACTAACATCTTATATTTATACTATCCTCTTACGCACGTTTCTCTTAGTTAGCCAGGTGTCTGAGTTACATAAAACTGCAATTATCGAGATAAATAATGCAGAAAAGTTTCAAAACTAAAAATGTGTAAAAAGTGAATACATTTAATAGACAATAATGATCAATTTATCTCAATTTAATAGCAGAGAAGTCAACATGACATCGCATTCAAAATAGTTTCCTTGAAACTGCATATCGTTCTGCTACAGGTGGTATGCCTTTAATTACCTTATTTTTAAAAATGTGGTAAATATTTAAAAAAAACGATTAATCAAAAATTCATTATGTGCATAAAAACCATAATTGTTATTTCTCATGTCACCATGTATATTTGAAAAATAAACTTAAAAAAATTTAGTGTCTCTTTTATCTGATGTGAAAAAATTCCTTATTCAAAGCACGGACATTTAACGAAAAAAATCTTTATATAGAAGCATTTTTGTCTTAGTATGCAAACAATGGGTTGATTTTTCGTCATTGAAGGATAACTTATTGTTGGTTCGTGTTATGGAAGCACAGGGTATTGCCAAAAACATGATAATCAACTCTAAAACCTTTCTTCTACTTGACTGTTTGATCCAATAGTAAATAGAAAGAAATCTAAAGAACACTAAAATAAACAACAACAACAACAACAAAAATATGATTATGTTAATTACAACACGATTATCAAAATGGATATCCAAACCATTGCAACTGTGTTCATTAGCCTGATATTTGTAAACAGTATTCCGTAATTAAAGCGTTGTAATGTGCTTTTTATGATGCAAACTATAAGTTTTGTAAACTTGGATAACTTTAGATGAATTTATAAAATATCTATAGATTACATATACATACAGGAATTATATTGTTGGTTACTGTGTTGTCAAGTACATTAGATGCTTAAAAATGATTAAAGATTTTTATGTTTGATGCACCGAATCTACAGGAAATGATGTGAATCAAAAGTTACCATCTTTAAAAAGGTATTTTCATAGTCGCTTTGGAATCTATAAAATGCCAATTTAATTAAAGACACAAGCAAATGGATACAAGTTTAGCACAATTGTTAGCAATATATTCCTGTAGTCCATTTCAAATGTCCAGGTGGTAACGATGGAAACTTAAAAACACATAATGCCATAAAACATCAAGCGCTTTACGATCGTTAAAACGAACGGGTATAACAATAATGTTACATCTCTATGGTATATGCTATATTTCGATGTCCTATTTAAATGTTTTAAAAGAGCAAGCGTCTGAATGTTCGTTAGCTCGTATACCTTATAACGTACCGCAAATTGCTCTGATGTGTCCAACCATAAGTCAGATCAGACATTATGAGAAATCGACCATCAGACTAAGGGCACTGAAGCACATTTGTATATGTCAACACATATAATTAAAAACTTTACTGCCAGAAAATTATCGCGGGAGTATATATGTCACTGATGAACTTTCGGTGTCAATACACCATTATTTTTCTTTCGCAGATGTCCTGTTTAGTTAAAAATATTAAAATGGAAGAATCATATTGTCAACTTTACAAAACTGATAGTTTTGCGATTACAGTTAACTACAGATTCGTAAGTCTTTTCGATTGAAAAATTTCCGTGACATTGCGCAAGGGGCCGAAAGTAAAAAAAAAGAGAAATTATAAAGTCATTTTGCTGTATACTCACAAGCAAAGTAAGAAAAACTAATGTTTATACATGAATTTTCCGTTTGATAGTGTCGAGAACAGGAAAACTTCGAGAAAACAAAACCATCGATCTTTAGCAAACAGACATTGTTTGTTGTCAAATGTTTTTGTTCTGGCTTTTGCCAAGTACATGGTTTCTGTTTTAATTTCCATTTATATTTGTTAATCAATTAAACCTGTTTAATGAGAATTTATATTTTGTCGGAAATATTTAAATGAAGAGATATCATCTTAATTAAGTTTTGATCTTATCTTTCTTTTTAATTTGGGTCGATTAAGCTTTAATATTTTTCAGTGTAAGTAACAATATTTGAAAATATTAATGGATGACGGTCCAATTATGATTCTATAGTCATTTCCATGGACGATTACTCCAGTGCCCGTTCAATAAGTTAAATAAACCGTTGTCTCATTGTGCACATCACGGGACGGTACTCCAGGGCACGTTCAATAAGTTAAATAAACTGTTATCTCAATATGTGCACATCACGGGACGGTTACTCCAGTGCACGTTCAATAAGTTAAATTAACCGTTGTCTCATTGTGCACATCACGGGACGGTTACTCCAGTGCCCGTTCAATAAGTTAAATAAACCGTTGTCTCAATATGTGCACATCACGGGACGGTTACTCCAGTGCCCGTTCAATAAGTTAAATAAACCGTTGTCTCAATATGTGCACATCACGGGACGGTTACTCCAGTGCACGTTTAATAAGTAAAATAAACTGTTATCTCAATATGTGCACATCACGGGACGGTTACTCCAGTGCACGTTCAATAAGTTAAATAAACTGTTATCTAAATGTGTGCTTTTGTCCTATTTTTGTTTTTTCCTTTGGTTTTGCGTTGTTTTCTAGTATGTGATTCGTTGGCTGTATTTCAGTTAAAATGTCGTCTTTTTTTGTTATAAATATGTTTATTATGTTTGTTGTTTTAGTGTAAATAGATATAAGTATTAGAGACCTTTTTTATTATTACAAAAAACAATATTTAGAGTGATATTGTTATATTTATTCCTAATTAAACCAAACGTATTGAACTTTTCTCAAAAGACTTAATTCAGATGTGTGGATAAAATATTTAAATTTTGCATTTTAAAGTTTCAATGCATCTTACAAGCAGAAACTCTAAACACATTAACATCAAGATATAAAAGTGAAATAGGTGCATGAGTATTACAAGGTTAATATTTGTACATATTTAATGGATAGATTGACCGGAAGCAATCCAAAATTAGATATTATACACAAGTCGTGATCAAGACGCATGTATAACTTCTTGCTTAATTAGACGACACCAAAGCGGCACCATACGTATTACATGGTAACTGTCATTAATACAACACAGTACCCATACCGGATATTCCTGAGGCTAATGTACTCAACAACAACTAACTGAGGTTTAAATATTCAGCTTTTATTTGACTATCTATGATTCTCTTGTAAATACAAATATTTTAGTAAATTTTACTGAGGTTGCAATGACAACAAGACTGTTAGGCTCGATTTTAGATGACATTGAAAAGTTAAATTGTATCATAGCTGTATAATCATCATTGTCTTATTTGGTACTGTTCTAAATGAATGGCGTAAAACGAAAAGTAGTCGACAAAAAAGAAAATCCGGCATCAATGTTTATAATTAAAATTTGTACAAATCTAGTTTTCTGATTGGTTAAACTTTTTTGTCTATGAAGGTATAGACGAAATTCTTTGGGTCATTTTCGCTCAGTTTTAAAAGCCTGTATATTGTTCTTCACACCAGCAACTGCGTCTTCATTAGAGATCAGACGGGGTAATCTAGATTCGCGGTAAAACCTCATTTTTAACATTTACTGTTTTAACTATTCGAGTATTATAAGTGAACATAATACATTCTTTCTCCTTTCTTTTAGTGATTTCTCTAATTGAGTTATAAGAATGTAATGTTTTTCCCCTGAAATAAATAAAACTTTGTGTAAATTCTTTTTTATAATTTTTTTTGACTACAAAAATTTATTACACTTTATTGCATTTTTTTGAAATCTGACATAAAACTTTTAATGAGAACTAGCATAAAATAGTATGTATTCTTATGAATGTCCTGTAGGGAGTGGCGGAATGGTTGGTTAATACATAAGTCCGATTTCAGGATATCACAATTTGTCTATATATATATATATATATATATATATATATATATATATATATATATATATATATATATATATATATATATATATATATGAATCAAATATTTTTATTAAGATTTTTAAAAAAGTGCATCTTAATCAGTACATTTTTCATGAGTGACTCATTCTCCAAATAGGAAAAGATTTCCGGATAGACAATGTATTGTGGGAAAATTGATATATTTATGTGAATCAACAAGCAAAAAAGGGAATTCCCCATTGATCGTTTAAAGTACATTGAAAAATAAAAACCAAACCGAACAAAGCAAAAACAGACACATATAAATTAGCTAAACATTATTTTTATGCACCTTAAGTGAAAATACTGCTAACATTAAAAACAATATTTCAGTTTTGCTGGTTTTGTATGGTCAAACAAACAATATTATATGTGACGTGGTTTATTGTATGTTAGATAGTATTAGTATTAGTATTCCAGTTTCACTTTCACAAGAAGGCCACAATCCGAACCAAGGAACTGGGGTGAATTTTTCGTAATTACATGAATTATTCGCGTAATTACGTGAGATTTAATACTTTTCATTTTTCTGAACTGGCACGACTCGGCTTTCGTAAATATAACGTTTTTAAGGATTTTAAAAAAGTGTTTTTACTCATCTAAAATGCAGATACATATTGTTTCTATCCGGTCTATTTTTCTTTTTTCTTTCTTTTCTTTCCTTTTTCTTGCCTTGGTTCTATAATCGGTCTATTTGCGTGTTAATCGTTAGTACTCTAAAATCAACATGTATGTAATTTTTGTATTGTTATTTTTAAAAATATTATTTTGGTGAGAAATTGAGATATAGCCGGAGAGTTTGTCAGAAAACAGGTAGAACGCAAATGGTCTTGCGCTAAAAAACACGTGTAATTTTTAATCATCAAATATATAATCACGACAGTATCTTTTCTTCCTTTCTTTCTCGACAATTTTTTTTCTTATTTGTTATTATCTGCTTTGTCGTTTACCGACTCTTAAAACGAAAAGCACAATCCTCGGTAGAATTTATAAATATGTCTGCATGTTGATTTATGATATTGCCGTGTGTTACTTTTGTATGCGTTGCTTAAAAAAATCAAAACTAGTAAATGACACATTGAAGAGGTATAGTGACACATAACTGTCCTCCATAGAGTGTATTTTTATGTTTCTTTTTAGCTGTAGTGGGCGGAACGTTCTCTTAACGGTTTACCTAACTATGTTTCGCCGTGGTAGAGAAGATGGAATCCTCCAATCGGATGTCTTAACATGTTTAATGTTGGAAGTGACATAGGTGGGCTCTAAATGGTGAACATTTTTCATGTTCTGTCGCTGTAGTGAGGGGGTTTTTTCACGGTCCAAATGTTTCTTTACAGGTTATGTCGTTGTAGAAAGGATGTGGTCTTTAGGGGGTGTGTACCTTCAGACATTCTGTCATTGTAGTGGCCTCTAAAATAGTGATCTTTTTTCATCTTCTGTGATTGTATTGAGGTAGGTGTCCTCCTAACTGTATTTTTTATGTTTTTGCAATAAAACGAGAAAGGTGTTTTCCTAACGGTGTACTTTTTTATGTTTTGCTGTTGAGTGAATAAGATGTCCTTCTAAATATGGGCGTTTTTCATTTAGTTAGGAACGTTGCGTCTTAATAGTATACCATTTTCTGTTCTGTCGCTTTATTGAGAGAGGTTTACTATCATATGTTCTGTCGCTTTACTGAGAGAGGTTTACTATCATATGTTCTGTCGCTTTATTGAGAGAAGTTTACTATCATATGTTCTGTCGCTTTATTGAGAGAGGTTTACTATCATATGTTCTGTCGCTTTATTGAGAGAGGTTTACTATCATATGTTCTGTCGCTTTATTGAGGGAAGTTTACTATCATATGTTCTGTCGCTTTATTGAGGGAAGTTTACTATCATATGTTCTGTCGCTTTATTGAGAGAGGTTTACAATCATATGTTCTGCCGTTGAAGCGAGGGAGGTTAACTTCTACCGGTTTACCTTTATATGTCCTGTAGTTGTAGCGAGAAAGGTTTTTTCTTAGCGATGTACTTTATATGTCCTGTTGTTGTCTCAAGAGATTTTTACTCTTAACGGTAACTTTTCGTGTTCTGACGCTGTGTTAATGGAGTTGAGATGAGTAATGGTGTTTACGTTGTGTTAACGGATGTTTGCTCTTAACTATTACCTCTTCATTTCGGTCGTTGTAGGGAGGAAAGAAATATTTTAAATTTTTGATTTAACATGTTCAATCGTTTTTTTTGAGAGAAGTAAGCTTTACACTTCACTTTGTCATTTTCTGTCGTTAAACTGAGAAAAGTGTTCTTTTAACGGTGCATTTCTTATCTTTTTCGGAGGTTTCCTGACGATGTACATTATGTAGTACATCTGATGACATTATAGTAGTGAGGGCGGTTTAACTTAACATACTCTCTCTGATGTGCTTTTTTATTTTTTACATTACAAAATGCAGGTAAGTGACAGAAATGACTGACGTCTTTTCAAACAGGTAGAATTAGGAAATAAGATACATTATAATCATATGAACAGCCTTTAAATTTATCACTATTAACTGAATGCCTTCTTTGTTCGTGTAGTTCCAAACAATATGTTCTCACGCTCTAAGTTATAATGGTTGTCCTTAGGTGACACTTTACTTTGCGGTTGTCGTGATGGTATATTCCGGACCAGTTTGCGTACTGCACTATGCTATTAGTCAGACGCCAGTGATTAAGACAAATACTATCCAGTTGTATTCCCAATATATCTTAAATGGCTCTATAAATTCCTATATAACACTTATATATACGTTAACTTGTGCCATAAATATTTTAAAGGTTCGAAATGGACAAAATATGAATTTTAGATTAATGTTAAACGTTTTTACTGTTAATTTACTGTAAAACATTATAAACCATAGACATTAAGGATATAACGACATTTACATTAGTTTATTTTTAATAATATTTTATGATTTTATTTATTTATTTTTTAAGGGGGGGGCTTGGTTATAATATTCAATTTTATTGAAAGATAGAAAGATAATCAGTGCACAACTATATTTGTATATTTTATGTTTTAAAAATTGTGATTTTTACATTTTCAATTTTAAAAAAAAACAACTGTTGAACAGCCGCTTATTTGAGAACATTTGATAAATATTTCTTTCTTAAAAATTCTTCATCCTAAAAAATCAAATTTTTGAAAAACGTGGAGTGATTGGTGACATTGAATAGTTCTCAACCCCAACACGGGCATTCCTTAAAATGTTGCACTATGTATAAGTGGTTTCAATATGTGTTTCTGTATTTTTGTCTCGTTAGGCTGTATTATTTTGTATTGTTTCATGTTCCTGTCCACGTTTTACATAACTGTTTCATTGATGTTTCCAAAAACAAGTTTTCAGTTTAAATTTTCTTTTTTCTTCTTTTATTTCATATTTGTTATAACTAGGCACCAGTTACATACAACATACAATCATAGTCTAATGCGAAAGAAAAGGAAAAACGCCAACAAAATATAAACAAAGTAAAAGGTGCTGCAAGTAACAGTATTACATCCATATTCCTAAATTCTAGAAACAACGACCTGTAATGATAAAATGAAATAAAAGATAAACTAAAGTTTAAATTCTCTGAAAATCATTGTTAACTAAAGTATTGGCAAGAAGAAAAGTCAGTTTGCAATCATTAACATCCGTGTCCTATAGCTGGCAGCACATGAATCTGAACCGCCGAATAACTTTATAATAAATACTGCATTGCGCGATTGATGATAATTCTTTAAAACAATAATTATAAGTGTATAGTATGGCATACTGACGTTATACTCAAATAATCATAGCAGCAACTTATAGAAATCTGTACTTTTTAACCACCATCTTAAGGTTTTTGATTTCTTTTTTAAAATACAATCCAAGTATCACATGGAGAAAAAAGAGAAAAGAATTTTAGTAATAAAGGAAAACTATTTATTTTATATTACTAAAAACTGATAGCATCATTTGCGCTCAAATAACCAATTATAGGACAAGCATCGTTAATTTTTCTCCAAATAACCAATTATAGGACAAGCATCGTTAATTTTTCTCCAAATAACCAATTATAGGACAAGCATCGTTAATTTTTCTCCAAATAACCAATTATAGGACAAGCATCGTTAATTTTTCTCCAAATAACCAATTATAGGACAAGCATCGTTAATTTTTCTCCAAATAACCAATTATAGGACAAGCATCGTTAATTTTTCTCCAAATAACCAATTATAGGACAAGCATCGTTAATTTTTCTCCACCCTTCATATGTTTTACGTCAGGTCTGTAAACTCAGATATCCAAAAAGAAAAGGAATTGGGATTCTTTAAAGATGTCAAGACTCAGTTTAAAGTTTATTAGAGAATATATTATTTCCCCATAGACATCATATTAAGAAAAACTATCTTTATATAAAGAATATCAAATATCTTAATTAGTCCTTTTCAAGGCAAAAGGTACTTTAATGCTTGCAATTGAATACGGCTTATTGGGGACACCGAATTCATCAAAGGTGAACTGGATGTTAAAAACAAGTAATTCGTTTGTAACTTAGAAGCATTCTAGAGCTTTTAAACTGATAAGTCTGATTACAGGTGTCGACAATCTTCAACTTAATTATCGGTTATTGAATGAAAGATAAATTAATAAATGTCGACACTTTAACTTAAAAATGTACCTGACCATCGTAGAGGAGAAACAAACGCTCAATTAATTCAATTTCAAGTCGAATTAAGACCATGTTATGTCATATGAAATACACAGTAAATATTATTGATGGCACATCACATTAATTGAAAGTTTAATAGCAAACAGCATCCGGCATTTGTAACTTTAGACTTGGCTATTTTTAAAATATTGTTTAAATGAACACATATAACGTACAAGGCTTGCATAAAAGCCTTGTACATAAATATACCAGATTCCCAAGTAAATAAAGCTGTGCGACAATAAACCGAAATGCACATCATAATAAATATAAAATAAAGTACAATTTTTGATAAGTCTATATTAAGACATCTTTTGTGTCTGTCACACAATATAAAATCTTTATAATCTCTTATTAAAAAGTTGTAGATTGTTTCTAGTTCTATGAAGGCCTCGGTTGCCAACTTGGTTGAAACCCGATTACGTATCTGAGCGCATTGCACCGTCCAAGTCTAAATCCCACTCTGGTAGTCCAACCTATTGTCATATGACTTTTTTTGAATTAGAGTGTTATATGATAAATTGTGAGAAAGTGTTTTGATTTTCTGGTATAGAGTCCGTAGTTTACTCCGGTTTTCCAGTCATCATTAAAAATAACCACATAGAAATAAGCGAGAAAACTGCTTAGTATAAAACATTTAACAAGAGGTACTGGAGTAGTGGTCTACAATTAGTTATATAATTCTTAGAGTGTTCACAGCCATCCCACTTTCACTACCTGTTAACCTCAAACACGCAGATTGTAACAAAAATAGAAAAAGGTATAAATTAAAAATGATTTTGTTTAAATTTAATCCCAATCCAACTTTTTAACAACCAGTGTCCACAGTGAGACAGAAAACACCAACATCGGTACAATACAGGCCTGTCGAAAGCTTAACACTAAGCTGACGAAAAGGAGCCGAGACTCGACTGTCGAGGGGCCGAGCTGTGGACAACTAGTGGCCGAAAAGTTGTCGGTAGCAGAGTCTTGGTAACTCATTCGGCTCCTCGGCACTTTGAACTGTCCACGGCTCGGCAGTTCATTTGACCTCTGGGTCGTCGAGTCTCAGTTATTAGCTAACGTGTGTTCGAACAATTTACATTTGAGAGAGATTAATTGTATAATTATATAATATATCATTCGGTAATGATAAGGACTTAAAGTGCAAATTAAATAAATAAAAAATAATAATAAATTCAAAAATAAATAAATAAATAAAAACCATTTAATAAATAAAAACTATTAAATAAATGAACGGTGGAAAAGATACATTTGTGATTTTTTTCGGCAATTTACATCCGAGAGAGATAAATATAATTGTATATACATAATAATAATAAAATATATCATTCAGTAATGATAAGGACTTTAAGTGCAAATTAAATCAATTAAATTAAAAAATATGTAATTTTAAAAATATTTATAATAATAAATAAATAAATAAATAATAAATAAATAATAAATAAATAAATGAATAAATAATAATAAATAAAACCATTAAATAAATGGACGGTGGAATAGATACACTTGTGATTTTTTTTTTCTAGAACTGTATAATGCTATTATATTTCATTATGGAGCGGGATTTCATTTATTTTTTATTTAGTCATTAAATATACCTATACAGATAAACATCAGGTGTCATAATCTCTGCTCTTGATCCCCTTTTCATCATCAGATACCTGGCTTCAATACACGACTTTCAAACCCTTCTCGGTAACAATAAAAAAGAATGCCGAACAAACGGAGTTTTATTTAGACACATTGTCTCCGAGATTGACCAGCCTCCCACACCTGTCATCAAACGTTCTGATTTAGAAGAAAGTCGTCTAAAACGCTGCAGAAACTTGTTCACCGATACTGTTGATATATGCATATTATCTTCTCTACAAATTTTCCAACTGATCTCTCTTTGACTTACTCCAAAGTAAGATAATCTCACGATTTTCCCTCTAAAATATGGCAGGCATGTTTACTGAACTGATGTTTTCTAGCTAAAGATTGATGGGTCAAGTGGCGGAAAAAGGACCGAGGAGCCGAGCGGCCGAAAAGGTGCCGAGCAGCCGAAAAAGTGCCGAGCAGTCGAAAAGTGGCCGAAAAACAGCCGAGCGATGGACAGTAACTGCCAAAAAGGTGCCGAGCTGTAGATTACTAGTAACCGAGACATAACTGTCGAGGGGCTGAGACGAGTTGCCGAGTCGGCATTAATTCGGCACTAAAGTGTTTAACGGCTTTCGACAGGTCTGTACTGTAGGTGGAACAAATGAAAACAGTGAAAACAGTGAATAAGTAAAGCGTTACGAGGACATAAGTACTTGAATAACAAGTGATGAAACTGTCGACAAAACATGTCATATTACAGTTTATTTATTATCCTACAACTACTAATCTTTCTCTGAAGTACATTAACCCAAATTTATGTACATGTTACACCATTCCGTCAAAGACGATGCGCAAATTATGAAAAACCCGTTTTGTTGATATTTTAGTTAATGGCCTTTGAAATTTTAATGTAAAATTCTTTTTCATGGTTTTTTTCTCATCATTTATCATTAGGTTTCAGAACTTTTAAAGGGACAATAGAAAATGCGCGTTTTATTAAGCCGAGTTTGTTTGCATTTTTTTTCTTGAAGTAAAAAAAAAGAGATTTTTTGCTGAGAGTTCTTATCCAAAATAGCTTTAAAAAGATTAACAAACTCGTTTTGTGGTATAAACAATAGTTAATTTTTACATTATAACATATTTTTAATGAAACAAATTGACTTGATCTTTGTTCAATATTTAATTCTTGCACTCCATGGTTTAATATTAAAATTTAGCAAAGAACCACGAGCATATGTTTAAATTACATAAAAAAGAAAATATTTTGGTTAAAAATGGAATAGAAAGCAGACGACCAATTTGCGAATTGTAGTAACACAATCTCTGACCGAATACCTAAGTTTGTGCACATTAAAAAATGGTAAAGTGTTCATGGAAAAAATTTTAAAGGCATAAGCGTCTTCCATCAAACCTGAGATGACATCAATCGATGTCTTAGAACATTTTTAGAACATTTTGCTTTCAATTTATATCATAAATATTGAACTGTCCATTTTTTTTAAATTCCCTTTAATAAACAACAAAATAATAATATACGGGTTAAAAACCTTCGAAAAAATATTCTTCGTATATATATATATATATATATATATATATATATATATATATATATATATATATATATATATATATATATATATATATATAATTCTCAAGCAAAAGCATTTTAATGACTGTTTTAGAAGTTATTAGAAATTATACTTAACCGTTGTCTAAAATTCAGTTCATAATGACATTCTACTCTACAGGATATTATCAATTTTGACATAAGCAAAAATCGGTTATTGAAATAATTAAAAAACTTAAAATCATCAAATAAGAAAATGCTAACATATTAAATAAAAATACCCCAAGCAATAACAAATTAAGACTGAATGTCCTTTTGAATTTAACCTCAAGATCACTGTAAACTATGAATTATAATTGGACTTTGCGCCACGCTAGAAGTTTTACGCTGAGTTCCGAATAGACCACCCTCTTTCTGCATTTAAGAAAAAATGTTTCTAAATTATCCTATTAGTTTCATAGTGTGAAAACCTAAGTTTGCTAATAGAGAAATTTATAGAAAAAATATTGGCTTAAATCTGTGACCAGGATAATTCAATTAACTGTGGTTAAAGGCCACATTACAAACAGTGAACATAGCAGGGTGGCTTTCTATCTGGCCACTTATAACGTAAATTGTTGATTTGGTTAATTTATTTCGTAGTATGAGAAGACAGAAAAATGTAAAGTTTTATTTTTATGAATAAATTGGGACAAACCAATTTATTTTAACAGTTTTTTCATTTTCTGCTTTTGTGTATATAGCAGTTTGGTGAAGCCACGTTTCTAACCCAATAGCCAAGGTCATTGATTCCTTTGAAAAATGAGTTAAAACTTCAATTTTTTATTTTATTTACGGTACATAAAAGTTTTAGTCGTGCTACGTACGGTAGTAAACTGTCCGAACATTGCTTACAGTTTATGAAGTTTCTTGTCATAACGGATCCAAGAACTGAAAGCGAATTGACAAATAAATAAAAATTAATAAAGAGGTGCTAGAGGCAAATATAGTAATTAGCACTACCGGTGTTCTTCTAATCCAATAAACTACAGTAACCATCGTTTAGGGGTAGTTTTATTCTATCGTTGTCGATACCGTTCATTATAAAAATATCTAAACATGATTTTAAAGATGACCTGTGATAAACTGACCACCATAGTTCTAAGATTTCCTTTTGTAAGACTGACTACCACTGATGAGCGACACGTTCAAGTGTGTACAAGTATGATATTGAAGTAGACTTTTATTATACAAGAAACATTAATGTTGTGTGAACTTTGTCACGTTGAATTCTAAATAAAAGACACCTGTGGTAGCAAAATTATTACGAAGATACCATAACATTACCACCCAGTATTATCTTGTATTCTACATGACATCTTTGTTAAACAATTGACGAATTTTGACATTTTTACGGAACTTTTTTACATTTTCTTTTTGGAATATGCCAAAATATAATACTAGTCCTACAATATATTAGTAACTGTTTAATATTCTAAAGGTCGCTGACCTTAATATGAGGTGTCACCCACTCTTTCGCAGTCTAAATTTAAAAAATCAGCAAAATATTACGGTTATTAGTTGAAATTTTAAAAAGCAAAAAAATTAAAATAACACAACAAAATGAGAGACAATGATAGAGACACAGTGAAAATGAATCTGAATAACTCGAAGTAATGTCTTATAATGGGCACACAAACAAGCCATACCGCTAAGTTGCAGCTTTTTGGTAACAAACACCTTATCCCATGAAGTTTTCCCTAGTACAAAATTACAATCAAGTGATACCGCCAAGATGTGGCACATTATGAAACGAAAACCGGAAGATGAAAGTGTTTCATAATAGGAAACTGCAAACAGGTTGCAGTATATTATGACAAAAGTGTTATTATTATTATTATTTTGATACCGACACATATATTGCGGTATCTATTGTTTATTATATTAACTAAAGATTGTTTGATCAGCAATTCTATCGATCACAAGTCTAACATTTCATATTTAATTTAGATGTGATGGTACATTGTATATTTTCGCCTTTGGTTTTACATTTCACACTTAGCTATAAAACCATTATTAATATACAACGTCTTATTCTTGAAGCATTTGTCTTGTCTGTAGTTTGTGAAATGGGTATACTACATAAAGTCATAAATGAATATAAACCTTCCCAGGGTTATTAGAAGTGTAACTGATTACAATGGACGTATTCAAGTGACCCGCTGATACTTGCTGCATGTATGGTTATGGCAGAGTTTGTTTGTACTTGACAACAAGCCAACATAGAAAGAAACAATGAAAAACACACGTCGTTCATAAAAGCGGCAAACTAAGACAAGGCAGAAAAAGACAAATATATTAGAACCGTTGATTATAAAATTAAAAACTTAACAGGCACGTGAGTAAACGTAATGTTATGTGATTTTACCACTAAAAAATTCCCATACTCCCACTTATTTAAAAACCAGTGTTCCATAAATATGCTTTAGAAAAAAATAATCCCTTTTTTACCAAAGCAATTAAGTCAACATTTATGACCATCAATAGAGGATCCCATATTTAGTATTTAAGAACACTTTAATATCTTCTAAAAGCTTATACAATGACTAGAAAATGTATCTGGTCCGGGGTAATATTCATTCATATGAGGATCATATCATCAAGTTTTACGGGTAAAATCTCATAAATCGTATACATATGTGTAATCGATAAAATCAATTTTATGCTACAGATATGAAAAAGGATACCAAAAATCCCTTAACTTTTCAATGCAAGAAAGTAATATCGGGATTAAATTCTAAAATAGTTAGATAGCAATCTGTATATTATGATAATTCAGGATAATTTTGCATGATAAAGGTTAATTTGTATTTAGTATTGTGCAATATGATCAGTTTTGATGATTTATCAAACTTTTAATATTTTAATCGTTGGGACTTATTAATGGTATATCTTATAACATTTTAAAAAAATCAAACATTGTATAAAAAAATTAAATCAAATGTGACATCAGAACATTTATTTTGTTACAAAAGGAATTGGGTTCAGTGTTCTGAATCATATATAAGCTTATGAATATAAAACCCGCGGAATTTTTCAATCTCCGCTATTATCTCGCTTGCTTGTCAGTGTTTTATTTGGGCTAAGGGTAGGACACTCTCATTTCCTCCTCTAACTGACCGTCAAAAAGCATTATCAGCCAAATTTCTAGGTAAAAAATAACTGAAACCAATTAAAACTTTAGTATTTGTATTAAATGCCCGTCCAAAACCTGATTAAAAGCTGTTAATTGTTACAGTGAGTTATCTTTTATTTTATATTAATGAGTTATCTTAGCGTGTGCTTTCTATATTCCATTGTTGTATTTATCATTTATGATATCTCTGAATCAAGTCATTTTGATGTTTTTATAATTGATTAATTTGATATTATTTAAATAAAAGGAACGTTATCAAAATCGGAAGCTCATCTACCCATTGTATAAAGCCTCAGCGACCGAGAAGTCTTAGATATGTGCTTACAGAATACAGCGATTTTCAACACCTACATGTAGGTTGGAATCTCACTCGGGTAGATCCTACTGTTAGCAAATGTCAGGTCAAAGTTCAAAGTTTTTCTCTGGTTATTCATGTTTATCTCCACCATCTAAAAGTGACCGCATTGAAACAAGTGAAAAATCTAAATTAAGACGTATAACTGTAGTATTTCTCCACTTGTTAATCGACATCAATAAATGTCATTGTAAGCAAGGTAATTACTCGGAGATGAAATGGATCACTCAAACGTCCGGAACGTGAAATTTATTATTGCTATTTGATATAAGTTGTTCATTGCTCGGAGATGAAATGGATCACTCTCCGTCCGGATCGTCAAATTTAGTATTGCTATTTGATATAAGTTGTTCATTGCTCGGAGATGAAATGGATCACTCGTCCGTCCGGATCGTCAAATTTAGTATTGCTATTTGATATAAGTTGTTCATTGCTCGGAGATGAAATGGATCACTCGTCCGTCCGGATCGTCAAATTTATTAATTGCTATTTGATATAAGTACATGTAGTTCATTGCATTGTCAACTTTTAATATATATTCATTGTAAACTATCCAGTCGTTTGGTCTCAATACTTTTTAAGGATCCTAACATTTTACAAATTGAACAAAAAATAAATGAGCTACTGTCTGATTCACGTCTGCCGTAGCACTAGTTTTTCAAGGAAGGAATCTTAAAACTCACTAACTACACTCCACTCCCTCACATGGCCGTGAGTTTGTCATTCACAATGTTGTTCAGATAGTTTGGACTTGAAATAAAGTTTTAAATAACATGTTACGATGAATGCATTTTGCAAATGTTTTTTAGTCACACATAACACTATGTTTTCCTGACAAATTTATAAAGTGAGCGTATTAACCTTTTACCTAACACTATTATATTTTACAATGTTTTATGATAATGTCCATTACTCTGTTATATTATATTTAATAAATTACTTCAGTCAAAGTAGAGTGCTCGCTCCGTAAGTGGGAGGTCGTGGGTTCGAATCCCGGCCGGGTCTGACCCAAGCTTTATAGTGGGTAGTGGCTGTTCTTTCGCCAAGTACTCGGCATTACGAAATGAAAGTCACGGTTAGAGAACTATCGGATGGGAAATTAAAATAAACAAGGTCCCGTGTCAGTGGCACAATAATTAACCTTGCTGTAAAATGCCATCAGAGCAACGCACAGGCAAAATTTCTGCACTTTCGCCTATAGCTGGCGCCGTCGACGTCTCGATATAAGTGAAATATTCTTGACTGGGACGTTAAACACCATTAATCAACTTAACTCCGTAAGACGTGTTGTAAAAGTGAAATATTTTTGACTGGGACGTTAAACAACATTAATCATCTCAACTCAACTTCAGTCAAAGACTAAAGAAACAGCCTTATAACACTTTTGAATAAAAAAGGACAACTGCAAACTTATATTTTAAAAAATTTAATCTTCAAACTTTACTTACGATAAGTTTGTAATAGTAATTATTTCAAGTAAACATTACATAACGTCTGAATTTAAATATTGAAATTGACCAGGAAAAACGTTTGAGGTTTCGAACCTAAGCCGCGAGAGGCGCCGTTGATCCGTATGCAGGCGTTTAGACTCACCTACTCGTTTAATCCGCCTCCGTAATATCCATTGTTATGATGTTAAAATTTAATCAGTTTTTAAATGTTATACAGTTATCAAATTTTTAACGATATCTAATTTTCTCTATGGAAAATTAACACAAACACCGTTCAGTACAATTCAATGTGTGATTTCTCAGTTTTTTTTTATACAGGTATTATCGACGTCTAAACATACCTACATTTGTAAAATATTTTATCCTTTTCAATTGTCGAAAAATCATCTGTGCTAATTACAATAAAAATAAAATCGTTGAAACATGAAACATAAAATGAATACTTAATGGAGTCATTCTGGGTCAAATTTCTTGTATTGCCGCCGTACGCGAGAACATTTTCTTTTTTATTAAAATTGTATAGTCTTCTTCAAACTGTGTTTTGAGTAATATCATACTAGTGGTGTTACGTGAACTGAGCACTAAACAAATACTTACCTATAATATGTATCCTAGTCTAACAACTGACTCATTTTATTTGAAAACAAAAGTTAGTTCCGGTTTAACATTCTTAGATTAATTTGTTAAAATGTTCACAAAGTCACCGACACACACCATAATTTTCGTACGACAAGGTTGAACCACAGATTTATGAAACAAAATAGCCAGTGAATTTTGAAAATTTATATCACCCTTTTGTCAAATGATACAGGCTATCTAGTATAGAATCAGGTATATTCTTATTTGAGAAATTTGATGTCATTTTCTTTGTCGATTAAGACAGGACGCCATTTTTTATCCATGACCTATGTTTATTGTGTGCATGTACACGACACTTGTTATTACTCCCAAATAATAGACGTAATGCATATAAAATTTCATATTCCAGTGTTTTATTTTAAGTATGATAGATGTTGGACATTAAAAAAATGTCACTTTAAAATCTGAAACTGTAATCTTATATACTGTAATTGGTCAGTTTCTGTCGGCAGCCTTAGACATTATCTGTCGATGGTAGCTTCCAGGTAAAAGTTGTAAAAATGGAAGAGAGAGAGAGAGAGAGAGAGAGAGAGAGAGAGAGAGAGAGAGAGAGAGAGAGAGAGAGAGAGAGATGTGACATTTGCCCGTCCAATGAATACTGCTCTTGTTTTTTTTTTAATGAATAACTAAGCCTTCCGATTTAAAGATGTTCCCGCTAAGACGCTTATTTCTTTGCCGGGACCATCAGGCTCCGATGATTGGTCAAATCGCCAGTCGTAAGATGTCACTGGACAAGTGTCATTGGTGATCGATTGTTTGGTATATTTTATTGTCTTTCATTTATCTACCTGTAACAGACCCATTTGATAAAAGAGTTTAGTGAGTTAAGTTATGGTGGTAATTTTATCAGAACACTAAAAATACAAAATAAGATCATTAGTAGATCAAAAATTCATAAATAGTGATTTTTTTTAAAATTAATTATAAAGAGTTACAACACGTCTTACGGAGTTGAGTTGACTAATGATGTTTAACGTCCCACTCAAGAATATTTCACTTATATCGAGACGGCGCCAGCTATAGGCGAAAGTGCAGAAATTTTGCCTATGCGTTGCTCTGATGGCATTTTACAGTAGGGTTCATTTTAGTGCCACTGACACGGGACCTCGTTTATTTTTAGTTCTATCCGAAAGAACCGTGACTTTCATTTCGTAATACCGAGTGCTTGGTGAAAGAACAGTCACTACCCACTATAATGTCTTGGGTCAGACCCCGCCGGGGTTCGCACCCACGACCTTCCACTTATGGAGCGAGCACTCTACCAACTATATGCAACGGGTTTTGGTGCTAAATGTTGCGATTTTGGCACGAAAAATCCGTCATTAAATCTTTATTTTGGAAAACTACAGCCAAAATATACTCCATATACGCTTCGCGAAAATAACCTGCTTTAAGTTATTATAATCTCAGATTAACATTTGTATCATGGGTTTGTCGTTAATTTTTATAAAATAAATAATTTTAATAAGCAATTGTCGTTCTAAAAACGTTATACAATTTGACCAAGATTTAAAAAAAAAAAATAAGCACATGTCATTTCGTTTTGGATAATTAAGGAAGCGTGCTTATAAATGTCTCATCGTCATATTGTTGATAATTCAAGTGTCAAATAGCATCACTTAGATTCTCATTAATATACAAAACATTTTATCAACAAGATCATCAAAAATAACAGATTCTAAATTCAGAAATTTAAGTTTTATTTCAAAATCATTGGATACATTTATTGGTCATAAATTTATACATCTTGTTTGTAATATGGCCTTTGGAACACCCGGGATAATATCAAACTTATAAAACTTAATTTAAAAATTATTAAGTGACACCAACGTTAAAATGTCTTGGGCTACATTTACATAGATTTTCTCAAGTTTGATCGGTCGGTTTATTTTTCTTGAAATAGAATCAGTAATGAAAGTTGACATTGAATACATCTTCTTTGTTATGTGATACAATTTATCTGTTAGTAGAATCAAGTTCAAAGTATAAGGCTACTGAATTCGATATGATATATCTCTTTATGTCTTTGTGAGATAGAACACTTTGTCTGGGTTTGAAGTTTTATTCTGTAAACGACCTGATTAAACATTGGAATGACCTTAAGTCACATTGGAAATGTGATTCCGTCTTTTCCAAACATAATTCCATGGCTTTCAGGTAAAAAAGTTATTGTAATATTTTTATAAACAAGGCAATACCTTTAACATATATTCTTTACCTTTCTCACAAAACGAGATATTTTATTACTATAAAAATAAATAATGCATTCAAAAACAGCACATTATAAAGTCAAAGAATCAATGTTCTTTTTATTTTTTTAACTAGTTTTTGCACGGTGTAGCTTGACAGAAGATGCTTACTTTTCCGCAGCAGCCGGTCTTACCTTTCATCAGCAGCCGGTCTTCCCTTCCGCAGCAGCCGGTCTTACCTTCCGCAGCAGCCGGTCTTCCCTTTCCTAGCAGCCGGTCTTCCCTTCCGCAGCAGCCGGTTTTTCCTTCCGCAGCAGCCGGTCTTACCTTTCCCCAGCAGCTGGTCTTCCCTTCCGCAGCAGCCGGTCTTCCCTTCCGCACAGCCGGCCTTACCTTTCTCAGCAACCGGTCTTACCTTCCACAGCAGCCGGTCTTTCCTTCCGCAACTGCCGGTCTTTCCTTCCGCAGCAGCCGGTCTTACCTTCCACAGCAGCCGGTCTCCCCTTCCACAGCAGCAGGTCTTACCTTTCCGCAGCAGCAGGTCTTACCTTTCGCAGCAGCCGATCTTCCCTTCCGCAACAGCCGGTCTTACCTTTCGGCAGCAGCCGGTATTCTCATCCACAGCAGCCAATCTTACCTTTCCGCAGCAGCCGGTCACACCTTCCACAGCAGCCGGTCTTACCTTCCGCAGCATCCGGTATTCCCATCCACAGCAGCCGGTCTTCCCTTCCGCAGCAGCCGGACTTACCTTTCCGCAGCAGCCGGTCTTACCTTTCCGGAGCAGCCGGTCTCACCTTTCCGGAGCAGCCGGTCTTACCTTTCCCAGCAGCCGGTCTTACCTTTCCGGAGCATCCGGTATTCTCATCCACAGCAGCCGGTCTTCCCTTCCGCAGCAGCCGGTCTTACCTTTCCACAGTAGCCGGTCTTCCCTTCCGCAGCAGCCGGTCTTACCTACACAGCAGCCGGTCTCCCCTTTCACAGCAGCAGGTCTTACCTTTCCCAGCAGCCATTCTTACCTTTCCGTAGCAGCCGGTCTCCCCTTCCACAACAACAGGTCTTACTTTTCCCCAGCAGCCTATCTTCCCTTCCACAGCAGCCGGTCTTACCTTTCCGCAGCATCCGGTATTCCCATCCACAGCAGCCGGTCTTCCCTTTCGCAGCAACCGGTCTTACCTTTCCACAGCAGCCGGTCTTCCGGTCTTCCCTTCCGCAGCAGCCGGTCTTACCTTTCCGCAGCAGCCGGTCTTACCTTCCGCAGCTGCAGGTCTTACCTTCCGCAGCAGCCGGTCTTACCTTTCCCAGCAGCTGGTCTTCCCTTCCGCAGCAGCCGGTTTTCCCTTCCGCAGCAGCCGGTCTTACCTTTCTGCAGCATCCGGTCTTCCCTTCCGCAGCAGCCGGTCTTACCTTTCCGCAGCAGCCGATCTTCCCTTCCGCAGCAGCCGGTCTTACCTTCCACAGCAGCCGGTCTCCCCTTCCACAGCAGCCGGTCTTACCTTTCCCAGCAGCCGGTCTTACCTTTCCGCTGCATCCGGTATTCCCATCCACAGCAGCCGGTCTTCCCTTCCGCAGCAGCCGGTCTTACCTTTCCGCAGCATCCGGTATTACAAACAAGCTGAATTAGACCCCGGTTTTACTAGCAAGCAGAATTAGACTCCGACATTGCAAGTTAGCGAAATTAGACCCCGGCATTACAAGCTAGCGGGATTGGACCCCGGCATTACAAGCAAGCGAAATTAGACCCCGGTTTTTTTTTTTTACCAGCAAGCGGAATTAGACTCCGACATTGCAAGCAAGCGGAATTAGACTCCGTCATTACAAGCTTGCGGGATTGGACCCTGGCATTACAAGCAAGCGGAATTAGACTCCGGCATTACAAGCTAGCGGGATGTGACCCCGGCATTACAAGCTAGCGGAATTGGACTCCAGTATTACAAGCAAGTGGAAATAAACTCCAGCATTACAAAAAATCGGAATTGGACTCAGGCATTACAGGCTAGCTGAACCTTTTAAACTAGCGGAATTAGACCCCCGCCACTAAAGCTAGCGATAGATAGTAGAATCTAGATATCAGTTTTAGGTTTAAGTTTTAATGACGATTTACAAATTATTTTCGCCATAAATTTATATTTAATGTTTAAACGACAAAAATCAGTTATATGTTATATAAGTTGTTAGTCATTTTTGATATGATATTTCTGATATACATGTAGCTATTGACAGTGGCTCGTAGGCCTTTTACAGGTAGGGTAACGGAGTAAGTGTTATTTTTATGATTTATACATGTACAATGTGTATATTTTAACACGTGTTTAATATTTGTATGTTGGTATGTGACACTTTAATAAAATAGTATACAACTCCTTCTACTGATTAACCACTGCGGTAGCTCAGTTGGTAGAGTGCTCGCTCCGTAAGTGGGAGGTCATGGGTTCAAACCCCGGCCGGGTCTGACCCAAGACTTGAAAGTAGGTAGTGACTGTTCTTTCGCACTCGGCATTATGAAATGAACGTCACGGTTCTTTCGGATGGGAACTTAAAATAAACGAGGTCACGTGTCACGGTGTGGCACGATAAAATACCCTGCTGTATAATGCCATCATAAAATTTCTGCACTTTCGCCTATAGCTTGCGACGTCTGGATATAAGTGAAATATTCTTGACTGGGACGTTAAACACCATTACTCTTAGGAAAAACTCAACTCCTTCTACTGATAATTATTGAATCTCGACTGAGGCTTAAAACAATAAACCTTTAACAATATATTTTACTCTTGGAGCTATGCAAATTGTAAAAAATATCTCCCAATAATTATGTTGATACCTTTTAAATCTTATAAAATAGACTTGATATCCATTTTATTTGTCTTAGCAATGGAAGCTTGAAAATTGATACGACGAACCACTTTAGTTCTTAGGTAGTTCTGGAAATTCGACAAATTTATAATTACAATAAATGTTGTTTATTCTACCTTGATGTGTACTTTAAAAAAAAATAGGAAGAAGAAACGTGATGTCATCTGGTTTTCATGGAGTTTTTCCTAAGAATAATATCCTAAATCAACTTCGATTTTAAAAAATAACATATATTTTTTTGACTTTAATTTGTTTCCCACAGTATTTGCCCGACTCGTAGTTTCATAAATCTAGTTAACACAGAGAGACGAGTTTGTCCTTGTGTTGTTTTGTGCTTTCTGATTGATGTAATTCATTATATTACAATTTACTTTCATGACACGAAAAGCAATTTTTAGCGGTTTATTTATGTCAATAATTCATGTAATTTTAGATGTTTGCTCATTTTAAATGATAAAGTTTTAAATTTTTTATGTTTATCGTATTGTGTGAAGAGTTGGTAAATACATTAACAGTCTCACTGTTTTATTGGTGTTTTATGTTTGGACGATAATACAGAAGTTGATGGCTCAATAAGAACTCAATCTTTAAATGTTTATAGGCTAAAAAAGAACTTCTTATCGAATTTGTTATTTATAGAGGAGATGACAAACACCCTCTGTGTGCACGTGGTTAGGGTATAATTTAAGTAAACCATACCCGAAACTTATATTTTATCTTTAAGAATTTAATTCCCCTCCGATAATTGAAATATTGAAGAGTCTTGTATCTTCCCACGCCCTCTGGCGTCTGAACAGTCTGGAAGTCAGCATACTCACTTAGCTAAGCATGTCTACCTTTTAACCTTTTTCTTTTAAAGAAATTTAATGACTTTAAAAGATTTCTTGTTACCTGCATAAACGCTTCTTGCATTTAGCATTTAATAGTGTTACACGGTTTTTTTTTTCTTGCTTAAATTAATTTCGTCTAAATGTTAGTATCTATGTGAAAAAGGACACCTACGAGTCCTCTAGTAAATACAGAAATAAAAGTTACAAGATTGTATAAAATCCCTGAGTCCTCGAGTTAATAAAGAAATAAAAGTTATAAGTTTGTATAAAATTCTTGAGTCCTCGAGTAAATATAAAAATGAAGTTATGAGTTTGTAAAAACCCTAGATTCCTCGAGTAAATACAGAAATGAATTTACGAGTTTGTAAAAACCCTTGAGTCCTCGAGTAAATACAGAAATGAAGTTACGAGTTTGTAAAAAAGAAACCCTTGAGTCCTCGAGTAAATACAGAAATAAAATTATGGGTTGAATAAAACCGCGAGTTTAGAAGTATACGTAGATACGATATCGTATAGAAACCTTTAGTCCTAGTAACAGTACAGAAATGTCATTACAAGATCGGAGTGATCGCTTGTGTTCAAGTAATAGTACAGAAATTATGAGATCGTATACAATCATCGAGTTCTCGAGTATATACATGAATATAGATATGAGATCGTATAAAATCATTGAGTTCTTGAGTAAATACAGAAATATAGATACGAGATCGTATAAAATCATTGAGTTCTTGAGTAAATACAGAAATATAGATACGAGATCGTATAAAATCATTCAGTTCTCACGTAAATACAGGAATATAGATACAAGATCGTATAAAATCATTGAGTTCTCGAGTATATACATGAATATAGATATGAGATCGTACAAAATCATTGAGTTCTTGAGTAAATACAGAAATATAGATATGAGATCGTATAAAATCATTGAGTTCTTGAGTAAATACAGAAATATAGATATGAGATCGTATAAAATCATTGAGTTCTTGAGTAAATACAGAAATATAGATACAAGATCGTATAAAATCATTAAGGTCTTGAGTAAATACAGAAATATAGATACGAGATCATTTAAAATAATTGAGTTCTTGAGTAAATATTGAAATATAGATACGAGATCGTAAAAAAATCATTGAGTTTTCGAGAAAATTCAAGAACATACAAATGTAGATACGAGATCGTATAAAATCATTAAGTTCTCGAGTATGAACAGGAATATTGATACGAGATCGTATAAAATCATTGAGTTCTCGAGTATATAGAGAAATATAGATCCAAGATCGTATAAAATCTTCGAGTTCTTGATTAAATACAGAAATATAGATACGAGATCGTATAAAATCTTCGAGTTTTGGAGTAAATTCAGTAATATAGATACAAGATCGTATAAAATCATTGAGTTCTTATGTAAATGAAGAAATATAGATACGAGATCGTACAAAATCATTCAGTTCTCCAGTATATGAAGGAATATAAATACGAGATCGTATAAAATCATTAGGTTCTCGAGTAAATTCGGGAATATAGATACGAGATCGTAAAAAAATCGTTGAATTCTTGAGTAAATATAGAAATATAGATACAAGATCGTATAAAATCATTCAGTTCTCGAGTAAATACAGGAATATAGATACAAGATCGTATAAAATCATTCAGTTCTCGAGTAAATACAGAAATATAGATACAAGATCGTATAAAATCATTCAGTTCTCGAGTAAATACAGGAATATAGATACAAGACCGTATAAAATCATTAAGTTCTCACGTAGATACAGGGATATAGATACAAGATCGTATAAAATCCTTGAGTTCTCGAGTAAATACAGAAATATAGATACAAGATCGTTTAAAATCATTGAGTTCTCGAGTGAATACAGAAATATAGATACGAGATCGTATAAAATCCTTGAGTTCTTGAGTAAATTCAGAAATTAGATACGAGATCGTATAAAATCATTGAGTTCTTGAGTAAATTCAGAAATATAGATACAAGATCGTATAAAATCATTCAGTTCTCGAGTAAATACAGGAATATAGATACAAGATCGTATAAAATCATTAAGTTCTCACGTAGATACAGGAATATAGATACAAGATCGTATAAAATCATTAAGTTCTCACGTAGATACAGGAATATAGATACAAGATCGTATAAAATCATTGAGTTCTCACGTAGATACAGGAATATAGATAAAGATCGTATAAAATAATTGAGTCCTAGTATCATTACAGTAATGAAGTTACAATATCATATAAAACTTTGTATTATAAATTAGTTTCTAAGTATTTAGACCGTGCATTAGTATAGCGATACATTTACGATATCGTATCAAACGTTATAGTACGTGTGTCATTATTTCATAAAAATTCAAAAGTAGCACATGACACGTGAGTCAGTATAGAGATGAAGATACGAGATTCTATCAAAGTTTTCAGATACATTAGAGGTGAATACTGAATTCTTATAAAACAAATCAGAGGCACAGACAATTAAAACCGTAACCGACGAGCAGTAACAGGTAATGCTGATGATGTATAATTTATAATCTTATTTTATATAAAGTTTGTACACATGCGTGTTAAATGAAGATTCGTTTGTTGGCGATTGTAATCATAAAAAGTCTTTTATATAGATCAAACAAATTTAATTCAGAAAGATATTCACGTTTTTAACATTTAGACAGAGACATCAGTTTTTATGCATAATTAACATTCAAGGTCCCGGCCTTTAATGTTTAGAATCTAATTACAGGTGTGATTACAGGTGCGATATTTTGTACATATATAATCAACGTGTAAATTAGAGAATTACAAGTGTTGGCAATAAACGCATCCGAAATAGATAGATAGATAAATAGATAAATAAATAAATAAAAGAATAGATCTCTCTTCTTTTCTCTACTTTCAACGAGCACTTGGTTTAATGGTAAATTAGAATCCTGATTTGTGGTTATTACTAGGTCCGCATAAATGTTGTACATAAAAAAACTGACAACGACTGTCATCCGATGTATGCTAATGTATACTGCTTTAATCAAATACTAAACAACTGGCGTTTCTAGACAATCAAATGTCTTTTGTCTTTCAGCAACAACTGAACAATGAAACTTCCTTCACAATTGGTTATCCATGCATATTTTAACTATAAATCAAGAAGTGCTTGATGAATCTATGATTCTGTTTATTTTGTTTTAAATCAGCATAAATTGTGATGAATCCATTTAAATAAAGGAGATTAAATAATATAAATTTGAATTTCAAATTTCCATTTGATAAAAAATGTTAATCTCATTTTACATTTTTGTCTAGCTAAAAATGTTCTTGAATTTGATAACTAATGTACAGTACAGATCTGTCAAAAATTTAACACCTTTTAATTCAATTAGTACAAGGTTTATTTCAGCCGCTCGTAAGCTGCTCTCCGGCCCTTTAGTTTCCGAGCATGGTCGAACATTCCGAACATGGAAGCTGAACGTAATTACTGAGCTGTTGGTAGTCCAACATGCCAAAGGCAAACTATATAACTATTTGTCCACTAGCTATATGAATCTCGGACTCTAACATTGCTACGTTTAGATAGCTCAGTGTTAAAGTTTTAACATACCCGTACTATATATACTTGCATCATAACTGGTTAAGTCTGCATGTGTGGTCTAACCGTGTACGTAACTGGAGAAAGATATTTTATAAAAATAATGTAATTTAAAATTTCATTAGTTTTGGTACATTTATCTTCCGACAATAAGAACAAAAAATAGAAGTAAAGTTTTCACGTCATAGCTCATTACACATCATCTGTTCAGTTTTGAACACAATGTGCGATTGTTTCTCTAAGACAATCATGTACAGATCTTACAATTGATTTCTTCTGACTTTATAACGACTTTGTCGAGTGAATTATATAATGTTTCCTTTCAGCTTGAGTACAGCATATTACATTAGAAAGGCCACACATACATCAGTTATTGTCCAGTATAACAGGTTCTTTGTCCTTTACGGAGCGGTATGTTATCTCCGTTAAGTGTACCGTGTTGTGTGTCATTTATAAAATCTCTTCACTTTTAAGATCGTTGTTTTTCTGATCTGTCAGTTCTGAAGAGTTTATTGCATCGTCTTTTTCTAAAGATTAATTGACTTTCATCGATAAAAAACAAACTACCTGGATTTTATTGTTAAAAAAACCACGTGCATTAGCAACATTTCAAGATTTTAAAGAGAAGAAGGGTTTTGTCAAAACGGATGAAATCATTTTCATAAGCTTTAATTTATAAAAGTACCTGAAAGAACTTTGCTTCGACTATTCAAAATCCATGTACATGTAACAAAACGATTAATATTACATAAACAAGTAATAACTTATGATAGAAAGTTATGAATTTACTTCCATACTGAGATGTAAAAGATTAAAATTAAAAAAAATAATTAAAAACAGAAACGACCAGCAGATTCAAGAAAATGCCAAAAATCAAGTTAAATAATTTAAACAATTTAAATAGCCAAACAAGACCAAAAAATGGATGTATTTGCGCAACTTGCGCACTACATTGTTTTTAATCAGAACAATAAAAAATTAATATGACAGCATTTAACATTTTATTAGCAGAATTGCCCAAATCTTGAGAAAACACGCGTATTAAACAGAAAAAAGCAGCTACTTGATGATTATCTATCACTAAATCAGACATTGCATGCTAATTGTCCTACAGATATGGTTCTGGTCCATGATACATTTTTCAGATCTTCTTTTTAAATATTTCTCAATCCTATTTTTCATTGGATATAATTCATTCTCTCAGAATTTTTTTATATTGATGAACAAACAAGTAATTGTACTTTTTGCTTTTAAACTGCTTTAATTGCAAGGCTAGGGAATATCTAGTCGCTAACTATGGAATGCACTTATGTTTATCTAGGATTTCATAGTGACAGACTAGATTTCGAATCAAATAGGAAATGATAAGTTGTTTGGTCTTCATCATCAGTACATTTTGGTCCATCATTATTTTTTTTATTTTTTCCATAAATGGTTTTAAAAGACAACTTATGGACCACAGCCCTCTCACGACTGAGGTTAAATACCGATTGGTACAGACCCTAATGTGAGAATTTGCCAGTGTGCTTGACAAAGATAGATTTTTTTCTACAGGTACTCCGGTTTCCTCTGTCATCTCAGAATGGACCGCCTGGATAACAGTGAAAGATTCTTGACGAGAATGTGAAACATCATTACTTATATCACATTTTATGTTATATTATACTGTACATAATCACCTCATTTTATTATAAATACTTACAGATTTGTCTTAATATACAGAGTTTGGCTCTTATATATAACATTTACACAAGATTTTGAGTATCTGAAGATTTTTAATTTATCTTAATTTACGTAGAGTGGGGAAAGTTTCAAGTATACCGAGAGACCTTAATGAGGAAAGTTTCAAGTATACCGAGAGACCTTAATGAGGAAAGTTTCAAGTATACCGAGAGACCTTAATGAGGAAAGTTTCAAGTATAACGAGAGACCTAAATGAGGAAAGTTTCAAGTATAACGAGAGACCTTAATGAGGAAAGTTTCAAGTATAACGAGTGACCTTAATGAGGAAAGTGTTAAATATAACGAGAGACCCTAATGAGGAAAGTTTCAAGTATAACGAGAGACCTTAATGAGGAAAGTTTCAAGTATAACGAGAGACTTTGATAAGGAAAGTTTCAAGTATAACGAAAGACTTTAATGTGGAAAGTTTTAAGTATAACGAGAGACCTTAATGAGGAAAGTTTCAAGTATAACGAGAGACCTTAATACATGTTATTTAAATACTCGCACAATTTGGACGGTTTCATTTTATTTTATTGCTAACTAAATACTTCCACATTTTAAACAGAAATAAAACCAAAAGGCATAAATTTGTGTTCAAACATGCGTCATTTTATGGGAAAATATTTTTAAAAAATATTTTAAACAAACATGTATTTATGAAGGGTACTCAAAATTTATACAAGAAAAGTTATTCCACGAATTGTTACATAGCTGCTATAAAAGAATTTTTGGAAAAAAAAATTCAATTTTAAAAACATTTAAACCTTTGCGTAATAAATAATTCGTTTTTTTCCGACTGATATTGGTCATTTTCAATTAATATGACCTATTACTTCTTAATTCATTATTCTTATTTATTTATTTTGATATTAAGAAGGTATCCGGAAAAATTTCACTAGACATGCATTTTTTTTTATTTACACGCTTACATATCGAAGGCTATGTAGGGTAAATTATCCTCTCTTTGGAGTGCATTTTTGAAGATTTCACATTGACCGATTACAGGAACATATCCAATTTAAGCATAGAAAGTAAGCTGATTTATATTTAAGCTTGTTTCAGGACAGTCAAAAATTTTGATGATAAATAAATAAATAAATAACTGCGCTACTACAAGCCTTCCGTTTATTCCAAACATTGAGTATTCACGTTAGATAACAAGATGGTAAATGAGCAGGTAAGAAAATTAAAGGACTTGTTTGGTCCTATTACTCGAACCGTACCACCGTTAATAGGAAGATGTCGTTCCTATCGGAATTATTGTCTTTATTTTAATCATAAATTTATAGCCATATTCATAGTGCTTTGTTTGGTTTTACTTTCGTCTTCTCGGTTACACTTTATTAGGAAATGTCATGTTTTCAGTAACAAATTTCTTTATTTTTCACTCTCCTTTTTTAAAATCAGGTGCTGTAATTTATTTCATTTTAAAAATGGTGTAATTTATTTCATTTTAAAAATGGTGTAATTTTTTCAGTTGTTGTCCTTGCTATAAAGGAAGAAGTCTCAATTATTTGTAGAGAAGAAGACGAGAGACAGAAAAATTTAATAAAGTTGTGTTACTTTGATATCAGCCTGCACAAGTTTCTTCTTGATTGTGTAACACAATGTTAGGAATATTAAATCAGGTATTGTAAGTTTTTTGTATTGATGTTAAAACTTAATAAGCCTTCAGTTAAATAACCTAAACAAATCCTTTTATATCAGAGACACCAAAAGTTAACTTAGTGAAGAGTTATTGTATATTTACGAATGTTGTTTATACAATGCAGAATGTAAGTGTATGTATGACTAAGATTGTTACGGCCTTCAGGTACGTGATAGGGCACCAACACAGGTAAAATCAATGCTGAAATATTATGTATGCTTTTCATCAGTATTCATCCAGGTGTAAGCCTTTTTGTGGCATTAATATATCAAATACCATATAAAGTGTCCATTCCTTTTCTGTTCTCACGCTCCTATAATGCCCTTAGTAAATTATCTATAGACTTATCACTATAGGTATTTGCCCGGTATATCATTTCTTCAGGTGAGCGTCTCTGTACAAAGGGGGTGGAGATTTCCCACACACTCTAGAAACGTTCTTGTCGCGTGCCAATTATTTACATTCCATCATATCATATATAAAAATACATCAAAAATGTCATTCCTTTATTTTAAACCAATCATATTTGGTTTTACAAAAGGGGCGGATCTTGTCATTTTGACAGATATGATCGATATAACATGACAACAAAGTATAACTCGTAGCTCGAAGAGAAAACATCAACATATGGCGTACCTGTTGTCGGATGGCAGTATAATCTATACTGAACTTTATAACTAAGTTTATTTGAACTAAAGATGCATGCCCTATTTAAAATGCAACACTGTTTTTTACGAAAAAATGAGGAAAACAGTACAATTCGAAAATGTTATTTTATGTTTGAATATCTAGAAATCTTATACAGTCAACCGAGAAGCCGACAAAGAACCGCTTCAAACCAAGATAACTGAAAAACGATTTTATTTTATCTAAATGTCTGGTAAAAGTACTTTTGTTGGGTCTTTGCCATTCATAAATCTTACATCTCGGTAGATTTTTTCAAAGAAATTCAGCTGAAAAATGTAATTTGCTATTGCTTATAAAATCAATCACAAAACAATGCTAAATAACGTTAAAACAAACTAGATAACTAGAAATGATCAAAACACGTCGAACAATTAATTTAAAAATCCTTCAAAATTAGGACTGGTAGCAAACATTATCTTGTAATTTTTGTACAAACTGACAACTAACATACAGCCAATAACTCTTACCATGTATATATACTCAGGTATTTCTCGGGCATTTACTAACAGTTTTATCTGACCACGTACCAACCAGCATATAATTGCATCAAGTGCTTTCTAAACACGTGATGACCGATTGGTCTAAAGTGTATGTTTACGGATCACAGTGTCTATAACCACCTAGTTTTGAATCCTGCAGATCCCAGTCTGAGAAAGTTTTTCAGTTCGCTTTCCAATGGACTGTGTTTTTTCGGGCACTCGGTTTTATTCATCATTACAGAATTGACTGCTTCGATAAAAGTGAAAAAAAGTAAAATAAAATACCATTCCTCCGCTCCAGTGCTGTGTCCACGTGCGTTTATTTTCCGTAATATTTTAGTTAGTTGTCCCTGAATACGTATGCTTACCATTCTTTGTATTTACAACCATAAGTCTCTGAACAGAATTTACAATCATAACTTCTTACAACAAATGGATTTCAAAAAAAAACCCCGTACAAATACTGTTCTGCGTCTTCTGTTGCATTTCCTGTTTCGTTCCGTTTTCCAGTTAGGTTTTCATATCCGGGTAGTTTTCTTTGTTAGAAAAAGCTAGTTCGCGCGAAAAATTGATTAAACTTTTACATGGTACAAGAGCGCATAGCGTACGTTTAATGTTTTTATCGTTGTGTTATTTAATTCTTGTTATTTCTAGATTGTTTAATCTGTGATTTGCGATTGTTTCATATCCGTTTATTTGATATTTCTGGTTACTAGGTACTTTTTGCTATTATTCAAAAAGCTTTGGTAATTAATGATATGTTGTAATGAATGTTAATGTTTTGTTTATGTATCATTGATATTATTTTTCAGCTGATGTCGAACTTGTTTGTGACAGTGATATTATGTATGATTTTGTTATTTTTCAGCTAATGTCGAACTTGTTTGTTACAGTGATATTATGTATGATTTTGTTATTTTTCAGCTGATGTCGAACTTGTTTGTTACAGTGATATTATGTATGATTTTGTTATTTTTCAGCTGTTATTTTGCGCATACATAAAATCATACACAATATCCCTGTAACAAACAAGTTCGACATCAACTGAAAGATGACAGATGTTTGTCGGATTGTTTTGCTTTGTGTATTTTGGTGTCTTATCTACAAAACTAACTAACGATGTTTTAATGTTAGTTTTCTCTAGGGTTTCTAACTCCTTTACTTGCTTACCTTTTTCGAAGACAAACGAACGTTCGAAGTTAAACCCCCAACGTAAATGTAAGAATCCAACGTGTAAAGATCCTAGTGTGAGAAAGTTTGTCAGATCGCTCGTCAAATAAAGGTAGATTTGTGGTTTTAACTGATCGCTCCGTTTTCCCATTATTAAATAACTGACAGTCTCGATATAAGTAAAGATGGGGTGTTAAACACCACCGTTCCATTCCACTTGTTAAACATTAAAAATAATATCCCTACCACTACTTCTTATTATTAATAATAATATATAAGTTTGACATTCCTGCAGTGTCTCATTAATAATTGTGAAGATAAATTATAGAATGTGTAAGATAGATGACATGTATGTTTAAGTATATGACTGTAATTTCTGATGCAAAACAAAATTCTCCTGTTTTCCCACGGTAAATCTGTTTACCATCCCTTACTCTCGTTACACATCAATAATTACATGACTATGGGATAACTTTTCATATCTTGAACTTATTTCAAATTCATTGTCACAAATATTTTAATTCGACAAACGTGTATGCGTTTACTTCGTTTCATTTTGAAATATTTTTTTTATCAAAAACTGACCATGTCAAAGTGAAGTAATGACTGATTGTTTTATGATGCTTCCTAGGAGTGAGTAAGTGAGTGGTTTTTTTTTTTTTTTTTTTTTTTTTTTTTTTTTTTTTTTTTTTTTTTTTTTTTAAAGTCGCATCAGCATTATTTCAGCTATTCGCGGCTAGAGAATGTTAAAAATACAACAGTATATATATATAAAGAGTTAATTTTATGTTAAACTAATTAGAATCGAGTCTAAAAAGAACTGCTAAACCGATAAAAACCATTTATATCACAAATAATTTATAAGGAAAGACTAGATAATATGATGATAAAAAATATATTTTATTAAACAAGTTTATTTCCCGAAGGAAGTTTAAAATTTGAAGTCCATAGGCATGACTAAAACGATCTTGCATCGACGATGTTGAATAAAAAGTATTCCTTGTAGGAGCAAAACGTGCTTGATTGATTGTTGACCTTGACCAGGGACACATTGGGGAAGTTGATTTCTGTTTGAAATAAATGAATGAGTAAAATAACTATGGTCGATTCAACAAGAATATATTTACCATCATTACTCTTGATTTTGTAGGGGAAAAAACAATGTTTTTATTCCCTGATTTTGGCGCCATTCTCACATCAGCTATTTTTTATTTTCGCCTTGATAAATTTCAAATAAATAGGGATTCAAAATTTGATTTTCGCATGCAAGGTTTTCTAAATGCGTCTGTGTACCTGTAATGTATCAATGGGCAGAATAAACGGACGATAAGATTTTCAGCAATTTAAATTTGACACTCATTACAGTAGTAATTAATTCTATCTTGATTTTTTATTTGATTTGTATAAAACCACATATGTTGTCACCCTTCAAAATTTAATTTGTAATAAATGAGAAGTAATGAAGCTTTATAAACCAATTGAGTCTTTATCACGTGATCTCCATATTGGCGTCAAATGATTTAATATTATAGAATGCTTATCAGAGTACATTGACGTGAATTTTTTAGGAGAAATGCGTTTTATAATTTTTCTACTTATTGTTAAATTTAAAAAATATCTTTAAAAATACAATTATGTATAACGATGCACTTAAATTGGTATTTAAACTTTAACTTTCCAATTTTTTTTTAAAAAAAAAAGTTTATTTGGTGAAATAAATAGAATTGTAACATCGAATAACTGTTCTGTGTTAAATTAAAACAATTAAAACAACAATAAAACAAACAAACAATATAAGGAATGAGAAAAGATAAGTACATATTATGTAATTAAAATATTATAATATTCTATCAAAACATTTCCTCTTTGCAACATGCTGTTATTTGAATGTAAAAGAAATTGAATTTACACGTATTTCGTTTTTGTCTATGTTTACTCTTTTTTTTTTTTTTTTTTTTTTTTTTTTTTTTTTTTTTTTACTTTTTATTTATTTATTTATTTATTTATTTATTTATTTTTTGATTTTTTTTTTTTTTTGCGTCAAAAAGAAGATTTTACAAAGTTGTTTTGTACAGTCTTACTAGACTACCGATAAATAATATAAAGTTTATAATTTTGTAGTTTAATGAGAAACAAGCGTAGCAAAAAATGCGAAAAAAGATTTCAATCTCCAATGATTATATGATTTTTTAATTTATCGCATATCTTTTTTTATGGGTGTGTCTATGTGCATCTAATGTATGACGTAGAGAACTTGTTTTGAGTAATTTTTTTTATCAGGTACTTATTATTAATTCAAAATTGATTTTTCCATTTAATAATATTTTGTCGTCCTTCAAAATTTAAATTTACCATAATTAAGGTGTAATGAAGCTTTAATGATCTATTGAGAAGATGTAATTTTGTCTTCCCTCTCGGCGCCGTGAGATTCAAAGTTACCCAAACTAGCTGAGATGATCATCTGGATTTGCATAAGAAGAATTCAAATATTAGTAACGATATTAAGTCTTATATATCTGTATTGTGTTTTAGTCCATCAGGATTTTTTAAAATCACTCATTTCATCTTATTTGATAGTAATTATCTGATGGACCAAAAATAAATAATTTTGTAATAAATCTCTTTTTTCTGAAACGTCATATTTATTTGTCACCTCATTTGACTTGATATTTCCTGGTTCACGGAAGCTTATCTTTTATACATTTTACAGAAATATATATGAGTAATGGAAGAGCTAATTTTGGGGTATAAATCACCACACATAATTAGTCAGTATATAAAACTTAGTATAAGGTAATGCAATTAAGTCTTTATGTCGAATAAACGGTGCACTTTTTAAACCGTGATGCTTATTCGTGATAGAAACTATAAATTTCACCTTACTTCATGTATAAACAATGCAACGTATTTATTTTGTCGAGGTTGGTGACTAATCTGCTAATTTAGACTATTTATCTAAAATTACTGAACAATTTTGACAGGTTCTTTTCCACTGTTTTACTCCTTTTGGCATACTTTTAGCTATTTTTCATACCTAATTAACATATTTTAAATCATGGGTCCAAACGTTTTACAGTACACTTCGATATGTATTAGAGTAAAAAACTATAAATGCAGAAATTCACACACACACACACACACACACATACACACACACACACACTCTCTCTCTCTCTCTCTCTCTCTCTCTCTCTCTCTCTCTCTCTCTCTCTCTCTCTCTCTCTCTCTCTCTCTCTCTCTCATATTTATCATAATTGATAAACTTATAATTGAAACAAGTTTTAGGAACTTGAACAGCAGCTAATGATATAAAGAAATGTGGTAAATTTTCCTGTTTGATTGAAGATATCCAGATAGTCGGTAACTATTAGGTCTTTTCATTTTAACTAGATCAAATAAATATAAATAAATAAAACACAAACATACCAGTCCATGTCTAAATCACAGTCCGGAAAGCAAAGTAAAAACCCCGAAGACAGGTTAATGCAGTAAAACACATGATCTTCCAAGGAAGTGAGGTCTGGTGCTCCGGAAGGGTAAGTACCATCGGTCTTGCCAACAACACTCCAACTTTGAGTCAACAATTTAAATGTAAGCAGTTTGCTTCGTTGTAGAAAGTCCCCATAGTGAGAACAAGCCCTACTATAACGTATTAACTGTGAAACAAATACACTATACGCAGAAGAAGCAGGGATATTACTGCAAAGAAACAGAAAGTTGACAGTAGAAAAATTGAAGTCATCACGTTTATTGTATAGCTTCAGGTGTAGCCTTTACTGGGTGTCAAAATAAAGGTATAAGTCCAGATATGAAGCTGGGGATGGAGAATCAGTCGTATCTTCGATTGATTTCAAGCTTACTTGGATACATGACATATACATATTCTTCAAAGCTGGGAATAAAAAGAGACAGAACTTCAACTATATATCTTTAGTGGAGTTGAATGATTTTAGTGACAGTCTTCTCTCCGGATTTAATCAGGGTAATTTTTTAAAAAAAATTATTCACTATAGGCGTGTGCTTGCTAAAAAGAAAGTTTTACTGATTAGAGAATTTGTTCGGACATATTTTTGATGTCCGACTTTTTTAATAATTTGTTTCCAGTAAAACTGACCTTGTAGTAAAAATCGATTAACTGCAGTCAAGGCAAAGATTAAACAAACAGATTCACGTGACAAAGTTACCGTTCTCTATAACAACCGTTACCAAGTGAAATGTACAATGTGAAATAAAACAGATTCACGTGACAAAGTTACCGTTCTCTATAACAACCGTTACCAAGTGAAATGTGCAATGTGAAATAAAACAGATTTACGTGACAAAGTTACCGTTCTCTGTAACAACTGTTACCAAGTGAAATGTACAATGTGAAATAAAACAGATTCACGTGACAAAGTTACCGTTCTCTATAACAACTGTTACCAAGTGAAATGTACAATGTGAAATAAAACAGATTTACATGACAAAGTTTTTTTTTATAATGTTTTTATTTTGTGACATAAATACATTCAAATACAATTACAATCACCAAACTTTATGTATTAACTAATACATGTACTTTAATTACATAATTACAATTTCTTAAATACTACACTAAAAGTTGTGTATATACTAATAAAGACATAATAAAGACACACTAAGTATAAGACAGAGAGTTATTGATTAGAAAGAAAAATTTTCCGTAAATTTCAGCCAGTATTTCCTAAAAAGTTCATGTTTTTGATTTTTTAACATTATGTCTTTTTCTAAAAGCAAATTGTATCTTATATAGGCTTTGAGACTACAAAAATTGAGTTTCTTGTTATTCAATTTTGCCTGATAAATGTAAAATCTAGTTATTAATATTATGAAATTTAACGGTTTATATTTTTGAATAATGTTCGGAATTCCAAATAAAGCAATTTTTTGGTTCATTTCAAACGGTTCACTTATATTGATATTGACGAAATCTTCGAGACAATTCCATAGATCGACTACTAGTGTACACTCACAAAAAAGATGAAAAATAGTTTCGGGTTCTCTCTTACAAAAAGAGCATGACAAAGCTACCGTTCTCTATAACAACTGTTACCAAGTGAAATGTACAATGTGAAATGATAAAAGACAGGAACGGATATGAAAACGAGACAAAAAACACTTGATCATCTGAAAAGTAAAGTCACTATAGGGTTTCACTGGCTTCTTCTGTTTGCAATATTTATCACAAATACGTCAGGGATTCCAATTGCCTTTTCTTTAAACGAAGTATGGACCAAGTCGAATGTAAAGACCACACAGTAGGGTTAATTACCGCGACCATGCAATTGTTGGATTAACATTAGATAAATCAAGAGAAAAGATTCGATCGCCGTTTGTTCCATTTATAACGAAAATGATATAAATAAATGTATATTGTGTACGTCCCGATTACCATGTTACCTGATAATGAATTGTTTCTTTGGCGACATATACGACTCGGATAAAATTATTTTTAGTTGACACTAATGAAATACTGAAACTGTAGAAATTGTCGATAAGTAAAATGATCTACATGTCGTTAAATTCTCATTGAATTAAAGTGAAAAACATAGATTGGTGTCAAGTGTTTCAAATATTCCCTTACCTCATATATATATATATATATATATATATATATATATATATATATATATATATATATATATATATAATCGGGAGTGGTCTTATGAAAAGTTTATAACAGTAAGATTTATCTCACATTCAGGTTTTCGGCAATCTTTTAGAAATGGTTATTTACTTTTATATTGTTATCTTAGCTTAATAAGAAAATAAACGAATCGGATGTAAAATTTATCCAACGATCTGTTTAATAATTATATCCTTTTCTTTTTCTATTTCACACATGCGTTTATATTTCCCCAAGTAATACAATTCCTTATGGGAAATTGCTAAGATATAAAACTGTTTTAACAACGTAAACGCCCTGAAACAAATCTGTTCCAAAAAACGGTCATTTACATAATTTTATCCAGTTTTATACTGTTTGCAGTTAAAATGTCGCTTTTAGGTATTAAAAATTTGAAATGAAAAACGATAAAATGAGAAATCGCGAAGTGTATAGTATTTTTACATCTGCACTTCATCCAGTAACTGCTACATTTATTGCATTTGAAATTACTGGTGGGGTAAATCTGTCAATATTTTTTAGCCGCGCGCGCGCGTGTGTGTGTGTGTGTGTGTGTGTGCAAAATAGATACACACAAAAAAATAATTCATACAATTGAAATGTACAAAAACAGTTCAACCAGTTCTTGTTTTTAAAATTGTAACTATTTTTCACATAGCAAGAACTAATAAAACAAAACCATATACACGTACAAGTTAGTGATAGAAACAGCAAATAAATAAAATGAATAAATAAATTAATAAAATAAAATAAATAAATAAATAAAATGAATAAAAAAATAATTAAAACAAAAACGAAAATATATTGTAACCACAAATAAAACACTTCCCGACATATTGGACGAGCACTAGATTTAATGTCTAGCGTTTTGGTAACCATACTGTAATAGGTCTTGAACCCAGATTTTTCTGATCACGTCAGTCCAATTAATAACTGTCTAATCTCAAAAACATACAATTGCAATTCAGACGCTTATTAATTAAAATAACCGTGTAATAAGTCTGTAGGATGTTTAAGAAGCATTGTAAGCAAATCACGTATTCTTCAGTTAAGGTGCAAATTTTCTTATTAGATTCCTTTATTAACTGTAACCAATAAGAAAAAAGATTAAATGAAATAAAATAAAATAAAATAAAATAAAATAAAATAAAATAAAATAAAATAATAAAATAAAATAAAATAAAATAAAATAAAATAAAATAAAATAAAATAAAATAAAAAAACATAACATAACATAACATAACATAACATAACATAAAATAAAATAAAATAAAATAAAATAAAATAAAATAAAATAAAATAAAATAAAATAAAATAAATAAATAAATAAATAAATAAATAAATGAAATGAAATGAAATGAAATAAAAATGAAATGAAATGAATTGAAATAAAAATGAAATGAAATAAAATAAAATAAAATAAAATAATATAAATAAAATAAAATTAGATAAAATCAGATGAAATGAAATAAAATAAAATGAAATGAAATAAAATAACAAAAAAAAAAAATAATAAAAAAAAATAACATGAAATAATAAAATAAAATAAAATAAAATCGAAATTAAACATTTACGTTTAAATTTAAGAACATAGCCACTTATGTAAGAAATGTGTATCAATATGAAACTGAAATTATAAACTTAGACAGTTACAAGACAAAGTAAAAGGGGTAATGGTGTGATAAAGTAGAAACTGAACCAATTCATCTTATTTATATCAGATTCTTATAATGCCTAACTGACAATAGTATCTATTTGTTTTGTCTTTACGTACTTTCTTAATTATTTATATTTTACATTTTGTAAAAAAATAAAAATTAAAAAACTCTTTTTTTCAAGATTATTTTTGCCTAAATGTGTTTAAAAGTTTATTTGTTTGAGTTATGATATAACCACCTTGAAAGGTAAAGATATGCCAACCACCTGTACAAAATTATTATATGGCCACCTGTACAAGCAAGAATAATGTGTAATTTTGCTGAATAATTTGATTTTTTTTACAAGACATTACCAGGGCAATGAAATCATAAAAACTTGCATTTATAACCAATATATTAGGTTACTTAATTTTAGACTTTTAAAATTACCATTGTTACTTTGAAAGTTTTACGAGAGATAGAGTCAACGGGGTTTAATTTGGTAATGTAATTTGGAAACAAAACTCTAAACACTTCATTACAGAACACCAGAAAGTATAGCATTTCATTAACCTCTGTATAATGTCATGGGAACTTACAAAAAATGTTTTTTGTAAAAAACGAAAAGACTACATACACGAATCTAACATGTAAGTAACTTAATGACCACTTATATTATTGTCATAATTATAGAAACGTTGAAATTAAGTAACAAACTAATATTTAGTTTTCTGTAGTTATCTGTGTTACTTAGTTAAAAACGACTAGTATGCTGGGACTGCTAGAAATAAAAAAGATCAGGTCAAAGGTCCTTCCCTGTTAAGCATTCAGTATCTACCATTATAATAAAATGATATCCGTAAATCTAAGATAATTAGCAGTTATTTAATATAAACCATGTTAGAATTGATCTGTTATTTGTTATCTGTAGTTTTGACAAAAGACATAATTTTATCTACTTTCTTCATCAGATACAAAACTTTTTATAAAACTGTTTAAAAAGTTCAGTGTCATCAAAACATAGATGCAGTTATTTTAAAAGTCAAATTGTTTCTCCCTTTAGTTTGTTTATGTGTGTATGTGTGTTCTTTGCCTCTCAGGTTCGAAGTACATTTTTAAGATTTATGGCTGATAGATATGCTGGAAGCTTCATACATAAGGGTTTGAATTTTGGTGAACACAATCCCCTTTCAGTATCTATACACCTTTGTCGACGATATTAAAGGCTTAGACGCTTTTAAAGATTTCCTTTTTATGACCGTTCAGAAAGTCCTTTTCTGCATGTATGGAACAACACGCTTTTACTAAGTTCATCGTGGCGCATGCCTCGGAAGTGATGCATTGTGTGTGCCATTGTTTGTCCCTTTTGGAAATAAGTTTTTAGCAGAATACAACCAGCAACCCAGAAAACCGATGTCATAAATCCAGGTGATGGAACAGTCTTTGCCTTCTTTGACGGGGATGAACCAAGGTACCCATGTTTCATTCATAGCTACAAATCCCTGAAAAAGTTAATAGGTCCGTCTCTAAAAGGCTTATATAAACATGCAACAAATTGCGCTTGATGCTTTCTATGCTTCGGATCAACTGTCAGATGTCGTGGTACCCAACTGGCCAAAAGCTTTCTCATTGCATGATCTTTAATCAGATGGAATGGAATATACTCTTTTATGTGAAATGACTACTCTACTTGTTATATAGCTTTCGGACTTTAATGAATGAACATCTTGGGTTACAACAGTGACGGGTCTTCAAAGACGGGGTCATTCTCACATCTGACTGCCACGTATAAATTCCGCAACCCTCCTTTTGCTGTAGCAAATGAGGGGGCATTTTGCAGAAGTGTTGCTGTCATGTTTATGTAAGTATTATTTGCTGCTAAACTCTCCGTGTGTAGTTTTGATTACTAAAGATCGGTACCTCTTTGATATAAAGTGACCAAATGGCTCTTATCTTCGGGTACTGGCTTTAAATAGTCAGGGAATAGTAGAGCTGATAAAGGACACCGATGCTAACATGCTTTAATACAAGGCTCACAACATATCAACAGCCGTCGAATTTCGTTTCGAATACAGTCTTATCAGATATTTCCAAGTGAACAATATTCTAACTTTAAAATAATGCGACTTACAGAGTGTTATCGTGTTTTGAATATCTTTAGAACACATTGGCTTCCATATTATTAAACCTACAACATTAAAAGGAAATTTGTGACTGAAAACATGTTTTGCCAACCAGCAAACCCAACAAAGGACAAAACTAAAAAACGATAGTATATCTCGCATTTCAATCGTACTTCAAACTTCACTGTACAGCCGTTATTAATAAAATCTGCGGAATTTTATTTTCAACACGTTAACATCAACGTTCCCTGGTAGTTCCAATTAGAGCAATCAGAACCATACAGAAATTCTTTGACCTTTACATCACAGGATATAACGCAGAATCAAATTTAAATAAAAATTTCTTTCCGTCTAATAGCATTTGTTTGTCTTAAGGTCAATGCTTTTTTGGAAATTTTATTCTCGTGGTCAGAGGGAGTCAAAGCTGTACTAGAGAAGTAAATAATTTCAATACTTCTATAAACAAGAAAAGATGAGAGAAGAGTAGTGTTAATAATTTTAAAACATGACTTAGTGTTTGAGTCACTACTGTGTTTGTGAAAATAAATTATGCAAAACTTTTATTAAGATTTCTCACGTCAAAAAAAAAACAATGTTTCCACCAAATGTTCTTGAAAAAAATTATCTAAAATTATCCCCGAATTCGTATTGAAAAGTTAAAAGATATTATTATTTGATTTATATAATTTTTATTTATTTGTTTATTTATTTTCTTTTTTTTTCATATAATAACTATGTCAGCAATTAATTAAATCATATCCTTCCCGCCGAGGTTCCCCGTTGTTTTGCTATTTGAAACTCGGATGATTAATTTTATTTGATACCTTTATGTCTTATTTGTCTGCCTTCAGCATTGTCATGCAGCCAGTACTCAAAGAGAATTTACTAGTTCTATTATGAAATTCACTATACTCCCTGATCATCCTGATCATGTCTTATCTTTTGTAGCATGTTTTCTTGTGACGCCACTGTGGCTTTATCTCCGTTAATGATTTTGACTATATATATACATCCTATATCTAAATGTGTTTATGAACCACTGGTTGTAGCAGTGGGGTGTAAAGGGGCACCAGACAGTAATATAACCATCACCAATGGAAATTACTCCAGTAATGATCGCTCAATATAGGTAGTTTAACCATCGGTGATACCAATATTATCGGTTTGTCTTAAGTTAGCTGTTTTTATTTTTAACTTGCAAAGTGTCGTTGTTTTGGCTGTGTTAAAAGTTAACAAATAAATGTTTGTCATTTACCAATATTTCTGTCTATAATAAACGAATAAAAAGACATGTAATTCAAAGCTAAAGAAATGTGTGTGTGTGTGTGTGTGTGTGTGTGTGTGTGTGTGTGTGTTCTCAGTATTGTCAATAACATTGTCGATAAGTATGTTGACGGTCTGAATCTATCTTAAATTTCACTATGCAAAGAGACGTAACTCTAACGCATTAAAGTGTCATTTGTGTAAACAACGTTATAGCAATGTGTATTGTAATACTAATGGCCTTAACATCCTACGTTAAACTGTTTTTCCGGCCCGATAGCTTAAAAAAGATTCCATGTTAATAAAATCCTGTCAACATGTAGATGTTATTTATATCTTTTACTAATTTAAAACTAAGATCCTTAGTTGGATTTGGATTCATATAATTTTGGAACTTTAGGTTAATTATTTTTTAACTTTTTGGCTTATGTTTTTTATCTATCAAACTTTTCGGGCCTTAGTGTCACTGATTTTCCGAAATGTGCACAAATGACACATGAAAATTTAGCAGGTATTTGTTATATATTTATAAATTCTTGTCTATAAAATCGTGTTAATAATTACCCGATATATCATGATTTAAAAACATGTGACAAGGAAGTATCCTGATATTATATTGGACATGAAATTGAAAAATAATTAACAGGATAGTAACATTAAAAAATTTTTACAGGGGGAACTATGATATAAATTTCCGGGAAAGGATGATGGTATCATGAAATAAAAATAACAGGATTAAAATTTGACGGTAAATCCTGACATCACCATCAGTCGGTATAATCTATCCACTTAGTTTAGGAATTTGGCAGAAGAGTTTCTATCTCTTAGCAATACCCCCATCCAACCCAACCCCCCCCCCCCCAAAAAAAAAAAAAAAAAAAAAAAGTCGAGGCTGATACAGATTTAATGAGGCAATCAGTTCTTTAATTTAAAAAAAGCTTGTAGTAAGGAAAGAAACTGACCGTTCGCAATAAGTATTACAAACCTTCTCAAACTCGGGTCTGCTCTATTAAGATTTTAAACTTGTCGTTGATGAGTTCTATAAACTATTGACCTTTGAACGCCTCAGAATCTGATGCCCATTAAAACGACAAGATAAATAAGAAAACCCAAAATAAATATACTTAATGTTTAATTTCTCAATAAAGCGTTTCTTCATATATGTGAATGTACTTTATATTTAAAATATTTTTGTAAATTTTAAAAAATCTGTTTAAACAAATGAAAACATTTTGGAGGCAAATAGCAAAAAATAATCTACACTGTATAACTTTTTGAAAGAATAAGGGGTATACAAAATAAAGACACAAGAAAAAGTTCTTTTTGTAATAACAAGGTTTAGGTTAATTTGAATGATCTATATTACAAGTTGCCTAGAATGTTTGTAAATTTCATGAAGAGATTCGGTATCCGTATTGCATTTAAGCGATCCTTCTGTCTTTGACATCACATGGATAAACCTTCTAATAAACAACCAATGGTTCAGAATATGGGTTTTGCCTAGTGCCCCTAACGTAATTTTTTTTGGCCAAACTGCTAACGAAATGGATGATTAAGAAATCCAGTATAGAAAGTATAAAACACAAATACCATTTAAATTTTGATGTGCCAGATGTGCACATCTCGGAAATTCATTCCTCATCAGTAACACTAAGACCGAAAGGTTTGATAGATAAAAAAAACATAAGCCAAACATTTGAAAATAATGAATCAAAAGTTCCAAAATTATGTAAATCCAAATTCGGCTAAGGAATGCTTTGCATGAGGGAACAAACCTTAGTTTTAAATAAATTCCAAATTTTAGACGGCTGAAAATTTTGCTAAATGGTACATTTCCTGACAGCACAAAGTACTGCCTTCTGAGTTATGGTTACCCTTGGGGAGTTTTACTCCACCAGCAGCGGTGCCCGCTCAAAGGTAGTAAATATATAACTCAAATACCAGTTAAATTTTGCTGTGCCAGGTGTGCAGTGTATTAATTAATTTGACACTTATTGTAAATATTTTTTTATACATTGTAAGCATTTTCCAATAATAAAATCACGAAATCCTTCCCGAACCAAGTGATCAAAACGGGATGTAGAACACAAAACAACATATCGTAATGTCTAATTTATAAATTTAATTAAATTTTGATCACTTCCGTTCGTGATATGTTAGATTGGTACCATGTAATTGTTTAACTTCATGACGTGACATTTGTACTATGTGCTTTTATTCTTAACCAACATTTTACTCACGATTTGATATGGAAAATTCTATGACAAAAATGTTTAAAAATTAATAATGTACCATGACAGCTACAGGATGGTTATAAAATTCCTATTTATTTGGCTAGCCAGTGGTAAGTAGAACCAATATTACCTTGTTTGTCGAGAGAGAGAAAATGTATCCCAAAGTCCACATTAAACCATTGAAAAAGAATGGTTCAAATCACTTCTTTGAGACTCTTATGTTCATATGAAATTAAGTATGATCCTTGGTTGATGTTGATTCAAATAATGTCTGGCTTAGCAGCCGACAATCAAGATGAATTAAAACTGATGTATAGCTGTGAAGGATGTATGTGTGAACCGATTCAGTTGAAAGAATTTTCTTCTAAAAAATCGGGCCAAATTGAATGATGTTTTGGTTGTTGCAGAATAACATTGGGTCCGAGACATTTGTCATAAATTTAAATGCAGATGAAGAGCCGGTTAAACTGAGCAATTTTATTCCTTTTACTTTTGATTTTGAATGATGAAATGTTGTTGACTAAAATTTTGCGAGTTTTGCACCTAGCTTGTCCTAAAATTATTACAAAAACAGACACGTAAAATATAAAGTACAGTAGAACTTCGATGGCTCGAAGTCCAAGGGACTTCGACTAAATATTCGAACCATTGGGAGGGGGGGGGGTTGGAGCGATCGAACATCGAGATATGATTGGAGGTTCATGTTCTCATGTTTACCGACCGTTAAAAAATCTTTAAATTTGTTTTACTTGTAAGTAAACTAAAAGGTTAAATTTTAAAAGGTCTGAATTTTAAATTCCATTATTTATCACGAAATATTTAAAAAAAAAATAATATAAAAAGAATAACATGTCACATTAATATACATAATTCATTTCAAATTACATGTTGACCTGCAATCTGCCATATGATGTTATATGGCTACTGGGTTAGAATATGGCACTTTATTTTTATTTCAACAGGTTATGATACAAAATTAACTTACTTTATTCTTTGTTGCACATGTAATACTTTAAAGAAAAACAATACAAAAAACAATCATTACCGGTCGTTTTAACCACGGGAAAACGATAATACACACTACTATACACATTCCAAGGCAAGTAAATTACAGAATCCTGATGTGTAATTATAAGGCACGAGCGACTGGTGTGTTTTAAAAATAGCGATCAAACACTTCCGCGTGTCGTAATCGGATTAAGAGATTAAAGAACTGAGCATATCGACAATGCCTAAGTAGGTTTATTAATAATTAATTCATTAATTTTGTAACTGTCTAGATTAATCATTTCGTTCCACTTTATTACTTTTGATGAAATCTGTAATATGGCTTCAGCTTGTGTTTTGTTTACAATGACCAGGACCACATGTCCTTCTGGCAAAAACTGTATTCGAGCGAAAAAAGTTGAATTTTCACTAACTTTATACTTTTGAAAAATATTTATTGTTCGAGCAAGCGGGAGTATTCGAGTTAACGAAGTTCGAGCCAACGAGGTTTATTTACATAGATAAATTAGGAAATTGGTCGGGACCAACAGATGACTTCGAGTTATTCGGGGCATTCGAGGGAACGACGTTCGAGCGATCGAAGTTTTACTGTAAATGGTAACCGGATAATATTGTTCGTTATATTATTACAGTATCAAACATTGATTAATGAAAAATGTTAAATAGTTGTAGCATCAACAAAAGGCGTATTATACTGGGAGCAAGGTACAAATCTCTATGTGAAAACAGCTGATTCCGTAAACCTTACGTGTGTCGGTGTTGACAATAATTACAAATCAGGTGACTTGTCTATCAATGTAACAGTCTCTAAAATAAACACAACTTTATATGGGGATGGAGATGAATCGTGTGGAACTGAATCACCATTGTTTACCTGTAAACAGTACAATAACACATTTTTCATTCATATCCGGAATATTACAACTGTTTTCAACAAAGCTGAATTCCATTGTATGTCAACAGTTGACAACTCCACTATTAACGACACAATTAAGATTTTTGTAGGTAAGTATATTATTTTTGTTTTATTCGTAAAAATAGTAAATAATTATCATATTATACTTGGAATTAGGAGGAAGTCTTATATATATATATATAAATATATTAAGAAATCCTGTATCTCTGAACTGTAGGAAAAGTATTCATTATCGTATTGTAGCTTAGTTGATAACATCATATCATCAAGCCTTGATCACAAAACTTCAATGTTCATTTATCTCAATGCAATTAAAAAAATATATTCCATATTTGCTTTATAAAGGAGTGTTTAGAAAGAAAAAAGTCGCTTTAAAAAAGAGGTTTTCAGAGGTTGTTACTTAATTATAAGATTTATCAAAACATATTCAATTGACTGAAGTCTATTATTCTATTATTCAGTGATACGTTTGCGAAAAAAATGCCTATTGGTTTTAGATACATTTTGCTTCAAAGATGCATTGATGTGAAACTACGATTACTGAAATAACTTTACTTTATTCACTAATCATTTGTTTAAATTATTTTAACAATTTGACACGGTGATAATGATGCTTTGGGCAAATAACTGTAACCCCAACACTAGATATTTGCTTCAATGTTCGTCTAAAGATGGAAAGTTTATAAGCATTGGTAAAATGTGATTATTTCCATCTTGGCTTGATAAATGTTGTAAATTACTGGCACTGATTCTTCTTTTTGGTTTCTTATTGATGTTTCGAATTACACCCTTATATTTCTTTCTTCTATTTTAGATACACAGATTGAAATAAATCCGACATACAATATAACAGTTAAAGATAGTGAAATGTTAAACTTCATCTGTACACTAAATACAGTTAACCTAAGTCAAGGTATTGAATGGTATATAGCTGAGAACCCAGTCAAAACAGATAATATCCTTAACAATGTAACATCTGATACATTGTACAGCTATCTAAGTTTTATTGCCAATCCTGATGATAATGGGAAGGAAATATACTGTAAATCTATTGATGCTGAAAACCAGAAGATACATACATCAACAACAACAATAATTAATGTGTTATGTAAGTATTGGTCATGAGCAATAATTTTTAATATGATTTTTAATATGATAACAAGTAAACTATGGCAAATTCATAGCATAGAAATAAGACCTCTTTTGAATTTAGCATGTTTCAAATTAATGTATGTAAAAATAAAGATCTAGTAAATCATGTGTGTGTGTGTGTGTGTGTGTCAATAACAAAAATATATGATTCAATAAAAATATTTTTGCATATACAATATTAAGTGCAAATATTAGACATATGGCTAAACATTGTTACGTTCTTTCTAGGAGGCACAGACGCCTATCATCTTTTTTGAAATCGTTTAAAAATTGCGCTTCTGTTAATACTTTATGCTACATTAATATTGCAGCATTTCAAAGATCTTTCATCTCATTCAGTTCTGTAAAATCTACAGTTTTAACAAATATCTTGTGTGAGCTAATTTAAAAATTTAAGTTTTTTTGTTTTTGTTTTTTTTCTTTGTTTGTTTCTTTTTTTTTTTTTTTTTTATTTTGAAACTCGTATAATTGTTTACACACTACCAAATTAGTACTAATAACTAATTACAGAGTCCAAAATTAATCGAACAATCTTTGATGGATAACATTAATACCAGGCATAAAATATTACTGTTGAAACTACATAGTACTTAATCTTAATTTTGATATTTTTTTCATTATAAGTGCGACTAAAACATTATGTAATGATACAAAAATAAAACAAACATACCAGTCCTTGTCCAGATCACGATCCCAAAAACAAAGTAATTACTTATACACGTGAACTTCCATCAAGGAAGTGAGGCCGGGTGCACCGGAAGGGTAAGCACCTGCTGTCTAGCTAGCTACACCGATAACAAAACAATTACATTTTAACATCTAATAAACCTGCAAAAATCCTAATACATGTATTTTATTTTTCTGCACCATTACTTAAAATACTTTGAAAAATTATATTTCTAATTCATCTGACAGTAGATATATATTTTGCATAAATCTGAAAAATTCAATGACATTAACCAGTAAAACTTTTACTGTTAACAATGTAGATTATATTTAAGTATCTGGTGTATATTTGTTTTGTTGATCCAATGCAAACTAGTACGGTAAAATTTATTTTGGACACCAAATGTGTTAATGAATAAAACTTTAATTCCATTACAAATGTATTTTGGGATAATTTTCCTATTTTTGTTAATTTGTTTTCGTAAATTGCATGGACTTTATTTAATCGTTAGGTATTTTATATATGTATTTTTACTACCAATGCACCTGATCAAACGTTTTAATAAAAATGATTTTTTTAATTATAAAACAATGAAATTTTTACCTTACTTTAAAATATGGTTGTATAATATGTGTGTTTTAACAGATGGACCTGCATACGAAGAACAGTGGTTTGATATACAGACCAGTGAGTTGTTTGTACTGAGGGGAGATATGGCACCAAACGTTACCTGCTCCACTGACTGTAACCCTCCCTGTGGCTTTTATTGGACAAGAAATAATCACTTTATTTTTAACCGAACACTGTCAGTCGGAAAAATCATAAGTTACCGCAAAACCGGAGAATATACCTGCCATGCCTGGAGTCCCTATGGAAACGGGAGCAAAACATTGACGATAGAAGAAGTTTGTATGTGATATAGAGTGAGATATTTGTGAACAATAAAGTTTTCTTTTTTATTACAAAAACAATATGGAAAGTAAAAAAATGCTAAATTATAGAATTAAATTTAATAATTCTTTTTCAAAATAGAAGAACATTTAAACTGCTCGATCAATTATAAAACACTCGTGTTTTAAAATCTTATAGAAAAACTGAACATTGATCTTGTATACGTAAAAATTTTTAAAAAAATACCTGCTGGATTTTGATGTGCCATATGTGCACATTTCGGAAAATCATTCCTCATCAGTAACACTGGGGGCCGAAAAGTTTAATAGATAAAAAACATAGCCAAACAGTTGAAAAATTATGAATCTAAGTCATAATTTTAACTAGTATATTACAAAAATGGAATTCTTAGACCAGTGCTCGTCCAAAAGTTGTGGAAACATTGGTAGTCGGTTTTGATTTGAATATGTATGGAGATGACCTTTATATTGCTTTTCTTATTTCTTTGTTTATTTTGTAAATTTCCTTGTGTCTATTGAGTATCGCAAAGTAATTATTTTAACTACAACCGCTTTTATTCCATGCAGAAAATCCTCTTGAGCTTGAGTAGTTCATTGCAGCAAGTTTTTTTTAACAAATTTCAATGTTTGCTGTAATTCTCAACTGTAAATCTAAAAATATGTAATAAAAGCTTAATTGCAAATGTGTGTATTATAGACATTTTCAACTTATTTTTTGTTTGGATCGATGAAAGTTACCAAGATGGATTTTAACAATAATGTCTAAAAATTGCTATTTTTTACTTCTCAGACGGTCCCTTAGGAAGTATCAGACTCGACACAAACACGACAGCCTTCGAAGTTTTGGAAGGAAGCGATGTACAAAATATCAGGTGTTTCGCCGAATGTAAGCCCAACTGTACCTTTCAATGGATCAAGTCAAATGGTTTTGAATATACAGGAGACGATTTAATGCTTACAAATGTATCTAAAGAAAGCGCTGGGAAGTATTTCTGCCATGCAAGAAACGACTATGGTTCAGCTAATACATCTTTCTCACTAACTGTGTACCGTAAGTAAAAAAGTAAAGTAGATTGTATATATAGCGATTTTTTTGTGTGTAAATGGTCTAACATCTCGTTTAAGAAGGATTAAATAAACATTTGTCTTCATATTTTAAATATGATGTTATAAAATGGTCTCCTTGTGAAATTTTCCATTACACGTCCTGTGAATGCTGTTAAAGAAGAAATACGTCTCTGTATATCTCAATGTTTAAAACATTCTATGTTTGTAAGTTACGGTTGTGATATATAGAAAACTGTCAGTTTAATTAATGTTTTTAATTATTCAGATGGTCCGGGTCAGTCTTTGAAGTTTGACGTTAAAACAACAGACGTAATTATAATTGAAGGAATGGAGATGAACGTCACTTGTATAGCTTCTTGTACACCAGAATGTGATGTTTGGTGGACACGTGATCAAAATGTGACAATAAGTCAAAATGTGTTACCTGTTCATGACGTTTTAACGTATGTGCCCGGTAACTTTACATGTTCCGCATGGAATGAGTATGGGGCAGCAAACATGACAATAGCAGTTGATATTAACTGTAAGGTTTAGTGTATTTTCTAACAATTATTAAATAAAGTAAACATATTGATTTTCTTCGGAATACTTACTTAATTATAATAAAACATACCAGTCCTTGTCCAAACCACAATCCAAAAAAACTGATATTGTCTTTAAAAAAAACTCCGAAAAATGATCTTGTCCTATATACTTACATTACATAAGTTTATAAACCTTAACTTATTATATACGTGTAAGATATTTGTTAATGGATAACAAAATGAAGAAATTACAGAATTGAAAACTGTTTTTACATCTTAATGTCTCATTATTATGAAATAAAAAATAAAAAATAACTTTTTAACTTTACCTTTTCAAAGTTTTTACCTTTAGGATAGTGATCTGGACTCGACCGGTATGTATTTGTTTGATTTACAAAACAGGGAAAATAGCAACAAATACCCATTTCAGTTTTAAAAGAATAACTAGTATACCTTTAATATAGTCTGTCCATATACATCATGTACTATAAATACGGTTTTAAGTCCGACCGATACAAAGTGGAGGAGAAATGTATAGGAACCTGTCATTAAATTCATCTAGTACTATCATTCTGAAAACTACTAAATAAAACTGGCATAACGTTTATTATACCCTACATTAGGGCCTATCGTTATCATGTCGTCTGACTCCTCATGAGAAGGTCTCGATAACTTTTCGTTTGATTACATGATAATATAATGGCGTCCAAACGTTTTGCACTTTGATGTAAAGACCATGTCATTTGCCCGATCAATATCTTATCAAACTAGGATCAGCTTTTTTGTCAACATAATAAGTTTTAGGTCTAATTCATACGATTTTCCTTAGCTTGTCTTATAATATTTATTAATTGGTAATTAATAACTATTTTAAATTTTGAATTTTGGACTTTTATCATTTTAAGGGAGCTGAAGAATTTTTCATAATAATTATTTAGATATTTCATTTCCAGATCCTGCTAAGAATATGAGTTTGGATCAACATACAACAACTCTTAATCTTAAAGAGGGTGATTTGGTACCCGAATTTACATGTAATGCAGAGTGCCGTCCATTGTGTAATTATATCTGGCTTCATAATGATGTTCAAGTCGGGAACGGTGCCATTTTGAATTTTACGGATAGAGCAACGCCTAACACTACAGGCATATATACATGTGTAGCTTCTAACATTGTAGGAAAATCGAATATTACCAAATCTATACAAGTTCAATGTAAGTACATTTCTTTGTAACATAATGTACAGACACGCATATATAAAATAATTGAAAACATATTTGACCATAACATATCGTAGTTTAGTTCGCTAGTGCTCCATTTCTGAAACTCGATCGCTTACCCTTAATTTTCGAATTTGCGCATATTGACAAAGGTTCTAAAATGGGTCGAACAGTTAAACGATATCTAAAAGTACAATATTTACATAACATTTATCCAATGCTTGTTTAAAGTGGGAATTTTGTAGTCAGTGGTCTTACCCTTTTATTTTTTTCTTTTAATGTATTGTTTGACTGTCTTCAAACTATACAATCATTGAATTTTACTTCTTGTTCTTTGCTCCGGTGCAAATTCTTGAAATTTTCTTGTTTATTTTACACAGTTCTTTAAGTTGAAAGTATCTGAACATTAAGGAACATCTTTTATCGCTCGTTGTTTTCATAGACATACAATGAAAAAGAATATTTCTAAAATACATTCACACAATTCAAAAATTTTGATTCGATATTCAGAAGAGGGTGCTGCATTGTAACAGTTTATTTTACATGTATTTTTAGTTTTTTGGGTAAATATAAAACACAAATAGCAGTTAAATTTTGATGTGTTAGATGTGCACATTTCGGAAATTCATTCCTCATGTAACTGATCATATCATATAATAAAATCAGTGGTTTGAATTAGAGTTAGAAGGATAAAAATAGTAATCTGGTTTTATATCTTGAAGCCTTAACTTGTCTTGTTGCATGTCTTGTTACATGTCGTCACACCAACTAAATCTTCACAAATCGATGCTTATTATTTATTTAGATACACGTTTGTCGATTATCCATGGGAATGTTAAATGCCCTAATGGAAACAGAACTGACATAACTTTAACTTGTAAAGCGGAGAGTTTTCCTTCCAGTTTCACATTTTTAAAGTGGCACCATATGTACCAAAATCAACATGTCCGGTTTATACATGGAACAGTCACTGGGAATCTTAACGTTTTGAAAATACCATTCTGTGGTTATCAGGACACAGGAACATATATCTGTAATGTGGAATTTGGCGAACGTTTGACAGGTGAGCCAGTATCTCGACAAATAGAAGTAGATGTTGAAGGTAAAGAGAATATTTAAATAATCAGTGATAATCAAACCATAGACCTTTACATTTTTCCATAAACTGTTTTAAATATAAAAACAATTACAAAGAAGGTACGGGTAATCCAATTAAAATGCAGATAATAAATGTATTGTTTTTTAGCCAAAAACATTATCGCGTCCTCAATATTTCTGTCTCAGCATTAAGAGATTTTAGTAGTTGATGGTAAAGTCTTATTAAGTGTAATAGAACCTTTTAAAGCTAGCGGATTTTAAAGCTATAATTATTTTTTTTTTATAATTTGCTAGCACATATTGATAATGCAGGGAGAAATAAAAGTTTCCGGAAATATAAATGAATGACATATACATCCAGGATTTTTGTTTCGTTAACTAATAGAGTAAGACTTTAAGTGTATCAAATATATGTATTTATGTAACACTGTCTCTGAAAGGTAGATTATTTAGAGTCTTCCGAGAAAAATGTAATCCGCTGCTGGAAATTAATTTCGTCCTTTGATCCAAAAAAAAAAAAAATCCGTGTTTTCATATCTTTTATCGTTTCGTGTCGCTGATTTGCATTGGCTTTAATCTGGTATAACTGTAAACATTTTCACTAACAGAATTGTTCCTTGAATTTTTACTGCATTATTATATTTTTATGCAGATAAACCAGTGATTTCGAACTACAATAATGTCGATATTAGTCCAGACAAATCTACCCTGAACATCGCTGTCATATACTTTTCCACTCCAACACCATCGAAAACATCTTGGTTTAAAGATGGAGAAGAACTTGTTTTAACAGATAGGAGAAGACCTTATACATCTCCTGCGGAGCTTAACCTTACTTTTTATCGAAGTGTTGTAAATGTAACGGGTTTTGTATCCAAATTAGAGATAACAAAGCCAGTTTTGTCTGATAACGGAAGATACACTTTGGTTATATACAATCCAAGGGGTGTGGCAAAATTCACCGTGGATATCTCGGATTTTACGCGTAAGTTCAACAAGTTAATTTGCAATTATTTTTGTTTGAAATAGAGTTCACTTAGCAGAGTAATATTTTGCTTAGTTGTAATGTAGTTTTATGTCAAGCCATGTTTTTTCTATACCTGTGGTTTATGTTGAAGAAGTTTATACAATGCATTATTATGATTAAGTTGTAAAATCGATGACCCCAAATTCTTTTCGTCTTGTTTTTTTTATTATTAACTTGTTTTTTCTGCTGATACTTAAAAGTTTTGAATCCAACACGTTTTAATAGATTACTATTAATTTCATTCATTTCCCTTATATTTTGTAAATCCTTCTTTTTTTAAAAGACTGTTTAGAATAAAAGATAACAATTTACTTATGGTCAAACTGTATAATGTATAAACTAAATAAATAGGGCTAAAGAATATATAGATCGTATTTTTTTCGATTTTTTAAAATTCTGAATACACAATAATTTTGATATGATATGAAAATTTGGAAACATTTATACACATATATTAGTTTGTAATTGTAGGTTACAGTCGTGTACATTAAAGTTACATGCGAAAGTTTAATTGTACAAAATTCGTTATCATTGTTATATTGTTTAGTAGTTATGGTTTTTTTTTCCTTTTCAGTTGGAAAGTTTGAATATGGCTTAATATTTGGTGGTGCAGTGTTACTGGCGACATTACCTGTTATATTTGGATTATACTGTCATCATAAGCGATATAAGAAAAAAAGTATTCACATTTATAAAGTTATTAAAGATTGAATTTTAATAAATAAAAGAACTTTTCAATTGAAAATTGAAAATTTATTATTTTTTTCACTAGAAGTCAGTATGTTTGTGAATTTTTAAGCTTTTTGTCTTTGTATGATTGGATTGATTAAAATTTGTTGAATTCAATAAATATTCCAAAAATGATAAAACCATCAAGACTATAACAAACTATTTTATATCGCCTGTTTTTAAACACTATAGTTAAAGAACACTTAACTGAATGTTTATTTCTTCAATTTCAAGAAATTTGACTTTTATTGTTAATTTTAACATGATGGTGTTTACATTTTCAATTTACAAAAATGTTTTAACTTTAGTTTAGTACTTGTTTTACTATGTTCTTAAATGACCAACTAGATACACTTTTCTTTTCACTTTAGATAGATAGTTAGTTTGAATACATGATGGTTAAGCAAACATTTTTTGGGTATTTTCTTTTAAAAATCCAGTATCTAATTAGGTTACTAAAATTCTTTCAATTTATGTTAATTTTAAGTACACGTTTCACTTAACAATTAATAGAATATTTATCTTTAGAGTCGCCAGTACGAAAACGAGAAAAACAAAGATCTAAAAGACGCTTTTTAAGGTACAGTATGTGTTTTTGATACTCCGAAGATTGGTTCAATTTTTCATCGTTTTCACCAATCCATTACTCTTCGACAAATACCTTTCTCTCGGCATTTAAAGCTGCATTAAGTTTTTCTGTGAAAAATATAAAAACGGTGCTGATGTTATTGAAAATGTTCCTTATGAACAATGTTACATTTGGTTCAACGATAAAAGCTCGAATAAATACAGAAATAACAATAACTTCCCAGAGAGATGTAGGCTGTGTGATCTAATTTTAGAACATGGTAACGTCATAAAAACCTAGGACATCAAATGTTATAAACAACTTTTATTTTGACAATGAAGTCGAATAACCATGCATTCCAAGAAGTATTTTTTCACTTAAAATATAAAGATTAGGAATAAGGTGATGTTATATCATACGATATGTTATTTTTTCAAAGTTTTGGTGGCAATGGTCAGTTCTCAGTTCGGTTACCAAGTATTTATGACAACATAAATGATGGCCGTGAAGCAAAGTCAAGTAAGTATACTTATCTATTAATGTATATTTGATATTTGTTTCATCATTTTTATGGTATTAACATTTGCTTTTGGCATATAAATTTATCCAATGTTTTGGTACATAGAAATGTGCAATAATGGGTCATTCTGGTCTCATGATGTTTGAATACTGTATACAATTGCAATGCTTAAAATAAGATTTGTACCACAAACCTTTTGCCATACGTTTGTTATTTGTTAATGTGTAAAGCAATAATCTGAAAGTAAGGTATTACTAAATCTATTCCGAATGTATTTTGTCATGTCAACTTTGGTACACAATGGTCTAGAAATAGTTAGGTACATTTGTTGATTAGTTACATTATCATGTTTTACTTTCAGTATTGTTCCGATGGTTTGGTGATAGGCGAAGGAGGTTAGTACCATTAACTTGTAAGCTTGGGAGTTTTGTTTTTTTTTTGCTGTCAATATCAGTACATCTAACGATTTTTAGCTCACTTAAGCCTTCGACTCTTCTTATCAAGTTTTGTCTGTTGGCGTCAACGTCATTGTCGTCATTTACAGCATAAACTTTTACATTTGCGACCTTTCATTCAAATCTACAGATCAGATTTCCATGAAACTTTGTGAAAAGCATATACGGGTTGATGCATTCCAATTTGTTAGTGGGCGAACATAACTTGAATATTTTTACAGTTAATGAAATGGGGTTGTTAGTTTTGACTTTTTCTTGATATTCCATTCAAAATTATTGAATCAACGTCAAAGATCAAATTCATCATCTTATTTGTGATTTGATTAAACCGAAATAAATATTGATAGCTCATGATAGTTTCAGTGTCGATACGACCTTTAATAATAAAATTTAAAAATCGTTGATAACATTGTTTCTTTAAAAAAACCAAACAAACAAATAAATAAATAAATAAATAAATACAAAAAATGCTTCAAAAATTATATTTATAATTTATTTTTGAAGTAGGGATTTGTTTTCTATTTTTATTTATTAACTCAGCTCAGCGACATTTACTATCTGGTTTCAAATCTCGCCGATTGATTTATCTGATTTATTTACAATTGCATTTCGACCAGAGATCCGGCATCATTATCTCGTGGTCAAATGAGCTGTCGCGGGATTATGACAGATAGCTTCTAACCACTAGCTATCAATGGCTTAGCACTTCGGCAGCCGAGTCTCGGCTCCTTTTTGTTAACTACGTGCTTGATTTCCGACAGGTTTGTGCTGTAGATCTTTAATCAGAGCTGTGACGAATGCAGAAATCATATACGAGAGACTGTAATATTCCTCGAGATGCTACAAAATTTTGCCCATTCAAATATCTTTTTGCATCTTACTTTAAATTCAGTTAGATATTTATATTTATAACAGTGATACTACTTTTAAATTACCATTTTAGCTCATATGCTACAAGTGTACCTGGATCTGATTACCTTGAACCAGCTATAGAAATGTCTGCCTTTAAAACATCAGGTAATACTGTGTTCATTAACAACATGATGACAAAAAATGTATGTATAAAATTACATAACTTCGTCTCATCTGTGAATTGAACTCTGGTTTAGAATAATTTTATAAAAAGTATCTGCACAAATGCTTAAAAAACGAGAAACGAATAAGAGTTAATATATATATATAACGAATACCTGCTAAATTTTGATGTGCCAAATGTGCACATTTCGGAAAATCCTCCCTCATCAGTGACACTAAGGGCCGAAAAATTTAGTAGATTGAAAAACATAGGCCAAGCAGTTACAAATAAATGAATCTAAAGTTTCAAAAATATGTGAATCCAAATCCAGCTAAGGAATGTTTTGCATGAGGGAACAGACCTTAGTTTTAAATAAATTTAAAAAAATTAAGACAACTGAAAATTTTGATAAATGATATATTTTAAAGGTTTTATTATCTTCATACTATAGTTCAAAAGAATGTCAGAAAATATACTTCATCCAATTCATACAGAAAAAAAAACTTCTAGAGAAATTACAATTCTACATAGGATAAATTCTACTAGCATTTAACTACTTATATTTTATTCTGTTTTTCAATAATTTTACTTCATTGTTTTGTTTCACATTTTATTTTTCATTTAAATATACTGTTTATAACCTAATGACTTAATATGGTTTACAAAATATCACAATTTGCAATAGATTCGTAAACGATTATACAATCAAATAATTGTTTCGAAAACTGCTTTCTTAGTAAATCAGACTTTTCGTTTTATACTTTGAATAAAATTGGAAGTCTATATTGAGACTGAGTAGGTGAACATTTTCAATCAATCGGAGTTCATTATAAAAGTTGTAATCACTAATTTCTGTAACTCTTTCTGTTTTACCGAATGTCCAGTTGTTATCTTTTATTTTGATACCTAAATTATTTAAGTTGATAATTATTTTTATTTATATCATTAACATATCAGAATGTACCTGTATGTTTCAGGACTTGACGAAATCAAAGAAGATACAGGCGGAGACAATGAAAAGGTTTATTCCTTTGTAGATCCAGAGTATGAAAATCATTAACACTGATACATAGCTGGAGGAGAACAATTTGACATAATCCATGATGGTAAAAGCCTCTGTGTGTGACTATTCGGAGGTTTTTATCGTAATTGCTTGGATAAATTCACGTTATCATTTTTATTTTACAAAGTTAAAGTTGTTACCGATATTTGTCATTATAGGAACACAGATCTGTGTTAAAAAAGACGAGACTATTTAATATCTTGATCGATAATATTGTAAACACATGAAAAATTTATTTTTGGAGTTTAACTCCAAACCATTTAAATTATATGTTAGGTAAAGCGGGCTTTATTGATAAGTAAAACTTATGATGAAAGAATTACGTACTAATGTACGATGTATTATAATTAATATTGAATTTTTGCAACTCTGCTTTTAACATGACTTTTTCATAAACAGTTCATTGTAAACTCGTGCATCTGCTTCAACTTAATATTGTGTGATATGTTTCATATTTAAATTGTAGCTCTTTTTTTTGTTAGTTGTTATGTTGTTTTACTTGATCTGTACAAAAAACCTTTATATATATATATATATATATATATATATATATATATATATATATATATATATATATATTCGAATATTTTATACTCTTTTTTATATTTCCAAGTATTAAAAATGTATTTTAATATTTCGTGTTTGAAATAAAATAGTAAATTCAAAATGATTTATTTAATTGATACAGAACGTTAGAAACGCTATTATCCCAATATGAGTGAATATATATACAACAAAATCTTGAGTCTTTTATTGTAAACAACAGCAAGGTTTTTAAAACAAATTTGAGTAAATTTTAATAAAGCAAGAAAAAAATTTTAAAAAATGAATAAAATACACATAATTAGAAGCCCTTATTATAAGAAGAAAATAAATTTGTAAAAAAAATAAATAAAAACACAAAATTCATCATTGTGGCAACAGCCAACGCAACCATTGACACGACAAAATACAAATATATGATAAAACACATTCCGAAAAATATTTTTAAAATTTTAAAATATTCCCGACATGTTAATGTATAAACCACAATCTAAAAAGCAAAATAAAAACACGTAAACTTCTTCCAGGGACGTAAGAGGTTCTCAGAAAGGAAAAGCACCTCCTGTATACCTATAGCTAGCTATAAATAGCACAAAGGGAAATCAATATACCCAGGATGTATTTTGATACACTGACTTCATAATTTCAGCAATATTGTGGTGACGGCCATAAAACGTTTTGAGATCCTTGATAAGCCTAGACTTGCTATATCTTTGAGTCAGGAATTTTTTGTACACAGCTTGCTTATGTTTAAAAAGACCACGTAGTGTACCGTTCATTATAAACTGTCAATTAAATACACAATAGGCAAGAGGAGCAGAAATATTATTCCTAGAAACAACGTAAAAATCCAAGTCATCACGTATAGCTTCAATAATAGCCTTTTGTGGGTATAAATGGGGTATAAATTAAAATATAAAGCAATACATAAAGAATCAGTCAATTCCGTTATTTCTAACTCACTAGGAATAATGACAAGCATTCACATATATACAAATTTTAGACCTTCGAGAAAATGAACGCAAATGAATGAAGTTCAATGATTGTGTGTGTGTGTGTGTGTGTGTGTGTGTGTGTGTGTGTGTGTGGTCGGTGTGTTTGTGTGTGTGAGAGAGAGAGAGAGAGAGAGAGAGAGAGAGAGAGAGAGAGAGAGCTGTTTATGAAACTCTTATTGTGAAACTAGAATAGACTATTTGTGTGACTTATTATAGCACTGAATTTAAATTCAGTGGTTCAATATCAAACATAAAAAAACCCAATTACAGCAAACATTTAAAAATGAGTGAATCTTGAATTGTATGTGGCACATCAATATGTCAAATAATGAATTTATTACCACGGCGTACTTTTATGCTTCATATCAAGACCAGTTTTAGTCAGACACAGTTTGCGATGCCTGATATATATTTATAATTTGGACAGAAAATTAATCGGCGACCTACACAGACGTGAAAAGTAATACACAGCGTATCTTCCCTGTCATATGTTTTTTTTTTTTTTTGTTTGGTAAATTGGAGTTATTAAGTATCACTAATTATCTATTTTAACGAAAACGGAAGTGATTTTAATATTTCCTCGTGGAAACATTATTTGTTTTACCGGAAATTTAGTTTTTGGGATTATTAATTAAGTCTCATTTCTGATATTTGTTACAAAATCTATTGACCATTTAATAATTTCAATTAACATAGAAAAAAATATTTTGATAACAAATTCTAATTTTATCGTGATGTAATTCAAAATACAAATTTCTAAAAGTTTACACTTATTGCACGTTCTTTGCTCACATGGTAGTTTTACATTACGCCCCTTTTCTAAAAGCAGATTATGACCCGAAATTTTGTAAAGATTTGTCTTATTTCAAACATTAGATATTTTAACTAAACTTTGGGTTCTTTTTGAGCTTAATATCTATATATAGATTTACATGTAGTTTATTAATCTCGTTTAAATCTGGATGATAAACAAGTTAGAGTATAAATGTGCTTAATCTGGATGATAAACAAGTTAGAGTATAAATGTGCTTAATCTGTTCCTAGTAAAAATAATTGACCTTTTCCAAATTTAGAGAATTAATTTTTTATTTTGTAAGAATCAATATTGAATTTATGGAGAATGTCTCTGATAAAGATGTACCACGTATAGATAGGTTGTAGATCAAGTTGTTTATTTAGAAAGTAGAGGGTTTATATTTGCATTATTCAATCGGCTTAGATATAAGATTGCTTGTGTGATGGTAATCTTTTCAATCAGTAGTCTTGCCTATTCAGCTCTACTAAATTTGAGGAGGTTTTTAGTACCAAGAATATATTTGAGAAATTAATATGCATCTATTTGTATGGGGACTTTTCTAAATATTGAAACATATCTATATCCTTGTTTTGACATATAAATCTCTCTTTGACTTTCTGTGTTATATGAGAGAATAGGTTAGGCAAGGGTATATATATAATACAAATACCAGTCAAATTTTGATGTGCCAGATGTGCACATTTCGGAAATTCATTAAATAAATTACATGATACATTTAGAGGGAATTTACCAAAAAGATTGAATGTGATTTTATTGAAAATTAAGCCTTTTTTGCAGTCTTGGCTAAATCTGTTAGACTTGCAATAACATTACCGTTGGTTTTAATTAATGTACAAAGAAACTAATATCTGTGACATTTTCTTTTATTTTATTTTCGACGTTTACAAAATATGTTTGTACTTTATTGGGTCTTTGTTGTATTATTATTGTTTTAGTTTTATTAATATTTGGGCAGAGTCGCCAGTTTTGCACGATAATGTGATATTTTGTTCAGAAACTACTACAACTATAACAACAAAACTGCTCTCATAATCGTACTAAAACATTCAAATTCTGAATTCGGATTTAATTTGAACATGTACCGGTATGCTGTGTTTGATTGCAACATTAAACAAAGAGATTAAAAATAGATATATAGATGGTTTAATTTCTATTTTATAGAACGTACAACATGGCAAGAAAAACATATTTAGAGACAAATAAGAAAATATTTGATAGACAGGATATTCTTACTCTTTTTGGAGCAACCGGACTCTTCGTCTTTTGAGAAGTTTATGAGCATAATAAAAACACAATCATATCATCCATGCTTTCTAAACTATTAAGTTTTTAAAGTTTATTTTGCTTTTTGGATTGTGATTTGGACATAGATCATATGTCTGCGTTTTATTATTCAATAATATCAACAATACTTTGTATATATGTTAATATAAATAAATAAACGTTGTAATACAGAAAGATATATTTTGGACCATATTCCTTATAAAGCCATATCAGAAACATTGTTTTAGAAAATTTTGGAGTTTTAAAGTATAGGTTTCCCACGTCATTAATCATTTATCCATGGTCAGGGTTCAAAGAGGAAGATTCTAAGACAAAATGCTGCGTAAACTTCTCAAACCTTTAGCAGGGATAAAATATTTGTTTAAAAGATCCTTACGATACTTACAGATGTTTGAAGTTTAAGAATATAACCATTGGCTAATTATAAGATAAAATAAGCCTTGTTTAAATAATGTTGAAAAGGAATTAAATTGAATTATTACAAAATGTGTTATAATAGTGTAGATAAAGAAATTGTCACTCCTGAAACCTCATTAATGAATAATGAAAATATCAGAGCAAAGAAGCTAACAGACGCGAAGAGAAGTACAGAATTAATAAAAAGAGAGATAAATCTGAAATTCTTTGATAAACCTGCACCAGAGCAGAAAATGATGATAAAATAATTACCATTTTCAGTTTGATTGAATATGTTTTGTTTATTGTTTAAAAAATGCATGTCACAGCCTAGAAGGAAACTAGGTTATGTAACCTAAAATAACTTCCATTATCGAAAAAAGGTCTCACAGTCGTTCTTGATTGTGTTACATGTGGATTAATAAAATTTCAAACATATGTGGATGAAGAAATAATCGTAGTTGATATTTTTCTGTAGGGAAATTTTCAACAAACTATCTTTCAAGTTTTGGGTTAATGGATTTGTTTAATTCATTGTATATCCATTATGTGTACAATTACAATATCACTTCCTTTTAGCTACAGCGCCCATTCAAAGTTAAGACATTGATAATCATTAATTCGTATATAATTTTGTAGTTTCTTTCCGTTTGACTTTTCTGACATTTTCTTGTTTTTGTGTCTTTTATTATTGTTATTTTTAGTTTTCCAAGGACACTTCTGTCACTCTGATTTTGGTTTTATGACAGTGCAGTACCATAATGATATACTATTTATCAATCATATGCCTTTTTGTTGTCAAAATGTGAAGAGAACTAAGAATTATTGTTTAAGTATTTACGTGATCGCACCAGTTATCTATGGAAAAATTGTGAGAAATCTCAAAGATTCAATAAACATTGGAATTTAATGAATAAATAGATAGCTGATAGGTATTTTATAAATAACTGAGTTATACCAAGGTTTCTATGTGTTTGCATTTAATGTGTGTCACAGTTAATGCCTAATATTATATCTGAAATTATAAGATGACAAATACACAAATACCGACATGAGCGAAATTAAAAATGTTACTTTTATTTTATTTATAAGGCTTGATTTACACTTTCAAAAACATAGAAAAAACTCATCCAATCTTTATTGTAGCTTTTTTTCAATTTAAAAATAGATGATGAATTATTTTAAAACAAAACCGCATATGATTGAAAACTGCGATTTTGAAAATTCATAACTTCAAACAAATATTCCAACAGCAAACTATAGAAAATCTTCTTCGGAAGTCTAAAAACAATATAAATAACCATTCAACGTCATTCTAAAGCCTAAAAACAATATAAATAACCATTTAACGTCATTCTAAAGCCGATATAAGTGACATATTCTTGACTGGGACGTTAAACACCATTACTCAACTCAACTCATTTTAAAGCCTAAAAATAATATAAATAACCTTTCAACGTCATTGCTTTATGTTTACATTAATTTTATTTTTGGCTACTATGTACAAATGATTGAATATACAAGAAGGATATTGGAATTTATATAATTTTACGTATTTTTGGAACTTTAGATTTATTAATTTTCAACTGTTTGGCGTATGTTTTTTTTAATCTATCAAACTTTTCGGCCCCTAGTGTCACTGATGAGGAATAATTTTCCGAAATGTGCACATCTGGCACATCAACATTTAGCAGGTATTTGTTATATACTTGCTTCTTGATAGATACATATATTTCCTGGATTTAATATGAATATGCATTATATACATGAATGTTTGATAATAATTTAGGATGAGGAAATATTTCGTTTGCAAATTAAACACTTGATAAAAGATTCAATTTCTCATCAAATCGAGTTAACAAACATGTATCTCTTACTTTCCGTATGGTGTGTGATTTTTAAAGGTAAGATGCTTCACACACACACACACACACAAACACACACACACACACACACACACACACACACACACACCACACACACACACACACTACTGGTGGATTGGTTTATTAAACTCGGCGTTATTCATACAAACCTCCATATTTTTTTTATCGAATTTTGGTAAACTTAAAAATACCAGAAGTTAATTTGTAACTAAAGGAATCGTCAGAGCTAACGCATCCGAGAGCATGACAAGATACAAGTCAACGAGATAATATCTAATCATGACAAAATAAAATATTCCGAATTTTAAGGGGCACAAGGAAAATGGTTAATGAAATTTATATTACTTTTAATGAAATTCATATTACTTTATCAAAAAGGTGTTTATTTTTTTCAATGTATTTCTTGTAATTATTTTTAATTTGTGGAGAAAAAAGGCATAATTTTTAACTATATTGGTAATTAAAATTTGAATTTAAGTTAAAAAAATATTTAGAATCAACATATAAATGTAACCATTTTACCACACGTGACTTTCTAAATCGAACAGTACTAATTCTTTTTCAAATAATATATTTGATTTTGGATAAGTGGTTTTATATTAATGATAATAAATTTTTCAATGAAGGTGTTCATAAAATTCTTATCACATTTGTAAAAAAAAATAAATAAATAAGTAAAAAAACATTAGCTGTTCCTACAGACAATATTGCAAAAAAAGGGGTAGTTTAAAAAATGGACGCATTACTGTTCGAGTCATAGCCAAAATAGATTGTTGTTAACCGGATAGTTTTGAAAGAGATATTTAAGTATTAAAAAGGTCTATATTAGATAATAACTTGCCAAAAGAAAGATTGTTTTAAAAATGGTTCATTTATTTCAACCAGCAAAAAAAAACTTTAAAAAAGTTGTTTTGGATATGCGTAACTATGGAAGGCCAAACAATGGCTAAAAGAGCTTTCAAAATATAATTTCCTATACATTTTTATTCTGAGAACATGGAGCTGCAATTCAGTCGTTGTTGTTTTTGTATTATTCAGTGGGTCTTACAGATAAAAACAAATTCCATATAGAAACAAAAACAGAGGGTGATACATTTAACTTAGTGTGTCAACTTGAAGTGGCAAAATTCCAAGAACTTAAAATAACTAATCGACTGAATGAATCAGTAAGTGTTATAGCTGGCATACATAGTGAACCATCACAAAGATCATGTGACATGTATACGCAATTGAGAACGGAATATCGGTATAACTTCTTCTGTGATGCTGAAAATGCCACCTTACGAGTGAAATTAGACAATGTGTCAAATGAAGATCATAAAACTATTTTCATGTGTCGAGCTCCTCAAAAGACTATCTCAACGTTATTAAAAGTTAATGGTAAGTATACTTTTGCTTTAAATTTAACAAAATTGAAATTACAATCAAAACAAATAATATTAGACTTACCAAACTTATAAAAAAAGCTAAAATTTTAAATTCGAAAATCTTTGCGTCATTTATTTTTGTGAGGAAACCACTTGGCATATATATGCATCAATCTATTTTCGCGTCGTCGTTGCCATTAATTTTAACTTTGGCGAAAACATCTTTATTTAATCTCCATTTGAAAACGGAAGTCAAAATAGAAAATACTCCGTAATGTCATGTGATACTTTTGAATTGCATTATTTTATGAAAATTTTAAAGTAACCTATTGCGGAGAAACATTAGTCAAACTAAATCTGCCTGATTATAATACAAAGTTTAATGTACACGAACTAATATATTGCTCAGGTTTATTGATTTTTAATTGTGGTAAGACACGAGTTTTTTATTTGATTTAATACAATGTTTAGAGAGGGGTACATATTTAACAGAAAACATGTCTGTCTTTGCTTATGATATACTTGATATTCATTTCATACAAGATCCAGGTAAATATCGGGAAATATTCGCGTCCGATATTTGAAACTAAATTTTTGCGATAACGTTATCTTTGCGTCTTGATCTTATCACGAATTTACTCGAATATATTTACATTTGCTTTGCAAATTTACTATATAAAAATGTTTGAGACCTGTGACAAATACGGGGCAATAACTGTCATTGATCACATGATCATTACAATGTGCGTTTGAATATTTCACTCTCTGTACTACTTTTCTAAGTAGTTTCAAAGCAAATCAACGACAAATCCTGAGAAAACACATAATTTATCAAGTTTAAAATATAAAATAAATTTAATTACAACGGAAATCATCCAAAAAATTTCCAATTAGCTTAAAAAACCGTAATTTCTCCCATAATACTGAGACACTGTGTATGGTACAATCTTCAACTTTTAATTTTGTTTCTCGAGCTATGGAATTTGACCACCAGTCATTTGAGTTTCACAATGACAAGACTGGAGAATATGTCACTTTAAAACATGAAATATATCCGAAAAATTTTCAGAGGGGAATTATCTAAAATAGGCGAAAATGAGAGATGTTAAAAAAATATACATGCAACTGAGACGGTCGACTGCCCTGTAAAATTGTTAAAACCACTGCTTCAGTGCTTGATAAAACTGACAAAAATTCCTAACAATGTTAAATCAATATAATAAAAACGCGATGGTTTGTCCTCGAGAGTCTGATACATGGTTTACGTTAAAGGAACTTTCTAAACGCACCTTTGATAGTTTTTTATCCGACATATGACATGATGCAAAAGTTGAAACTAAATAACTTCTAGTTATTCGCAGGCAACGGCCTTTCAGCATCTCAATGACCTGGGGTACAAAGATTGGCATATAATGTTTATGTCGAATCATAAATGAGGAGCTTCTCCAGATCTTACAACAGAACTGTCTTAAGATAACATCTTAGTAACTCATTGTCGGAATGAACACACCCTGCAATATATTTAACACTGAATCAGCTGTTGCTGTACGCACCTAACTGGGTCACGATCTGGGTCGCATCGTGTGGTCAGTTCCACAAGTTCTACAAAAAATTATTAAAGAACTATAATTTTCCAAAGCAGATATCAATACCAACATCCAATAAATTCACTCATGGTTTCTTCGCAAATTCCAATTTCTCGCACTGCACTTGAAATTTCTCAAACTCCCAGTGGAGAGTGAGACATCATTTTTGTGTCAATCTTCGAGACTGTTCATTCGTTTGTCACTCGCCTTAGGAAATTCGTTTTTTAAAACAATTTCGTATAATTGCCCTTATCCGAGAATTTCCCACATATGTTCAATGGGAGACATGTCCAGCGAGCATGCTGGCCAGTCAATGCGCACAACGTTGTTCTGACGAAAGAAATCTTGTACGATTCTGGTGCGATGTGGTCTGGCATTTTCATCCTGGTAATGGCATTGATTTTACCACAGAAAGGGCAGTACAACAAGGCCTAATAATTTCGTACAATTGCTATGAAAGTCAGTAAATCGATGTTTTAAATAAAATGTGCAAAACAATCTGAAGGTCAATAAAATATTTAATAATTTTTGCGGGTTTTTCCTCATGTTGTACTATATATTTTACATTCTTACACTGTTCCAATAATCGACCCCGCTTCTAGTTAAAGGCGGAAAAATCAAATTGATGTAAAAAAAAAAAAAAATTAGAAAAATAATAATAATAAATAACGTAAATATAACCGTTGAAAAGCATAGATATGGCAGTTATTGGATTGCAAATGCCATAGCTTTGCAATTTGCTAACGCACATTATTCAGTTTGCCTGGCAAAGCTATGGCATTTATATTCCAATAACTGCCATATCTTACTCTTCAATGGTTATATTTACGTCCACAGAATATTATTTACCAACTACTAAAATAAGTCGAATTCGAACTCGTAGCTTAACTTTCTATGATTATTTCATGAGAAAACTATTTAATTACGTGGAATTAATATCCGTTTGACATGTACCGGTAATTAATATTATTATTAATCATTTTGTTTATTAGATACATTTCTTAGATTCAGACCCACACCTGTAATTAACAAGATGAAACTTTTAATTTGCAAAAATGATTTGCAGGTTAATAAAGTTATCTTATGACCCTGTAATATAGAATAATATATTTACAGTTCGAGTAAAGTAAAATAATTTTATTTAGTAAACCTTGTTTGTCATATGCAGAATAAAGATTTTACTTCGAAAAAAAATGGATATTTTATTTTCAAATTTTAAAAAGTAAGAAAAAGAAATTTTGTCCTTGGTATAATAATAATATATTAATAATAATAAAAATAAGACAAAATAAAAAAAAAAAAAAAAAACAACCAGAGTAGTCTTTTTAAAACATGTTTATTGATCTACTTACTTACCTACTTTTATTTTATTAGATTTAGTTTTCACTTTCTTTGTGCATACTTTTAGCTGTGAAGGTTTTAAATTCAGTATTTATGTATACAAATCGATACTTTCACTCGCAAAATTATTATTATTATTATTATCTGGTTTTTTAATATGTGGTCTCATTCTAAAAAACGTGTCATTTCAATTTAAACAATAAAAATATATTTTGCGTAAAAATAATTTGATATGGAATATATTGGTTTTGTTCATTTTTAATTACCCCCAACATTAATTAGCCATCGGACAGTTGAAAGGAACTTTATTACAAACATTGATTTGTGAACATCTTCCAATTATTGAGGAAATGTAATGCCATAAGAGTGTTTAAATTTTTTTTTTACATTATGATCATTTAAGAGCACAGACAATTTGAATTTTATGTATTGATTTTAAGCCGGTGCCACAGTAAGTTCCATAATACTCAGCCGGTAATCTGTCTAGTCAAACTTGATATTTAATTCATGTAAAATGTCGACGATAAATTAATCTTCGTGTATTTGACAAGTTAAAACTAGTCGCGTATTTTATGTATAGGAATGCAACCAAAGCAATTCTCGAGTCTGTCCAGTCCGACTTAAAATATTTTATTTAATTTATGTCAACGATAAAATCAATTTTTGTGTTATTGACAAGTTAACACTCGCCACGTATTTTTCATCAGCTATGCAAACAACTGCAATCAAAATACTCGAGGAGGTTGGAGCTCGACTCAATATATATTCATTAGATTTGTCCGTCTCTTGTTCGAATAAATACGGCTATACTCCAATTTCCTTAATTATAAGATTGTCTACTACTTCCCTTAATAATGACGAATTATTTTAACTATTAGGTACATGTCAGAAATGCAATTTAAAAGTTAATAATAATAATAATAATAATGATAATAACCCTAAAAGTGACCGTCACTAGGAGTGTTAATCAGAAAGTACAAAACACACACCCCACACACATAGATATATTTTATTGTAATCAAACATTTTAGAAGAAAAATTGCAGCTGAAAAAACAATAGAAAATAACGTAGAACACGAAACAACAAATTAATAAAAAAAAACCAAGAGAAAAAAAGGAAAAATGAATGAATACCAATTGAGACCACTGATTACATATTCTGAACCTCGCACGAGCATTGTAAATGTCTTGTCAAGTGTTGAACAGTAGAAAAAAAGGCGAATAATTATGTATAGAACGTACATCTTAAATTTATTTAGTGCCCCTGTGTGTGGTGTGTGTGTGTGTGTGTGTGTTAACCATGAGGTCGTAACATTAGTAAATCACTCTCAATTACACGCTTGTAATATCTCTAATACTCTATCTTCGGTAAAAAGTATAAAAACTTTTGATTTTTTACTCCTTACCACCACTATCCCTCATGCTAAATTGAAAGAACAGTCCTAAAAACAAATCATTCACTTTTCATTTTTTTTTAAAAAAAAACGGTAAACCAAGATATAATATCTAGTGCTCAACAGGGATTTTGGTTATTTTGTAAAACACCATACAGACTGCAAACAAAAATATACTGAAGATACCATCAACAAAATGTTAGAGTTTTTGATAGGCAACATATTTGTTGTGTTTGGCAATATATCTTTCAACAAACAATCGGTATACCGATGGGCACAAACTGTGCGCCTTTACTTGCTGATTAGATTCTTTATTCATACGAATCAGAATTTTTACAGAACCTTGTCAAATCTGGAAAAAGACTGTCGCTAAATCATTCAACTACACATACAGATATATAGATGAAGTTCTTTCTCTAAATAATCACAAATTTGAGAATATGTGAATGTCATCTATCCAAGTGAGCTTGAAATAAAAGACATGACAGATTCTCCATGTTCTGCTTCATATTTGGACTTATACCTCAATTATGACACCCATGAAAGGTTACATCTGAAGCTATACGACAAACGTGATGACTTCAATTTTTTCTATTGTCAACTTTCCGTTTCTTTGCAGTAATATCCCTGCTTCTCCTGCGTATGGTGTATATGTTTCACAGTTAATACGGTACGGTAGAGCTTGTTCCCACTATGGGAACTTTCTGCAACGAAGCAAATTACTTACAATTAAATTGTTGACACAAGGATATTGCAAGCCTAGGTTAATCAGGGCCCTTAAAGTTTTATGGCCGTCATCACAATATTGTTGATAAGTATGTAGTCACTGTATCCCAACTTATACTGGATATATTTGACTTACCATAGTTCTTTGTTCCTTTCATTCTCAAAATTGACTTGCACGTGACGGCTGTAGCTATCTCGACAGGAGGTGCTTACCCTTCCGGAGCACCCGGCCTCACTTCCTTGATGGAAGTTCACGTGTATCACCTATTTTGCCAGTTTGCAAAGTTTTTACTTTGTTTTTGGGATTGTGATATGGACAAGGACTGGTATGTTTGTTTTATTAATGACTAAAACTTTAAACACACGTGCTTGTGAAAAAACACCAATTTTCCCGCTGTTTTCAAGTGTCCGCGTTACATTCTACAGTCCAACAAGTATTCATCAGCGCATTGCGAAATATTTTCTTTAGTGTGTCGCGATACAAACCGATCTGTTTGCACATCACGGTTTACCTATATACCGGTATATCGTTTCACCCCTGTTCATTGCTAATCAAATGGCAAAGAGGCCTTCTTCCTGAAAATTTTATAGCCCTGCACTCTAAATACACTTCACTGCCTTCTTAAGAAGTTAAGAGTGACATCACAACAGGACAATTACAAAAGAAAATACTAAGACTTGTTAAGATATTACAATAACACTGTCATGGAAAAAGAATGCATAAAATTAAAAGAATAACTAGAAATGTAATTGTGGAAAGCGCAATCATTAAACTTTTCCACTACCCAAACATTTTAAATCACCCCTTCACACAGCAAGATAAGTTGGTTGATTGATATGTTGTTAACATTACATAACAATTTTTCAAAGAACAGATCATGTATGATTGAGTGTGTTATTTGTCTGATTTATCTTAGTGAGCACTATAGGAGACTTTAGGAGCTAGCTCACTGAGTTAGTATGCTGCAAACAAGCACATCATGCACTTGTAATATTGTCTACATCACATTCAGTAATTTTCAGGTATTTGCAAGGAGAGAAAGGTTATTATTCCCTATGGATCAATCTAAGAACAAAATTAGGTATGTGTTAAACAAAATGGCCGTCTAATCCAGGCTCTTGCTGCAGGTCACAAAATTAGTGGCCGCTGATACGGGTTCCACAGGTGACCGTTTATTTCAGGTGAAATATATAACAAAATTCATTAGGCGGGATGCAAGCTGACCACTATCCGCAGGTGACCCATAATTCCAGGTGTCCATTTAGGCAGTTTTTACTGTATCTTAAAAACTATCATGTTTTTATTGGCATGTTAATTATTATGTGTAGGCATTAATATAAAGATCATTTTGATATATGGTTCAAGGTCATAGGTTAAAAGGTCAAGGACATAGCTGTAGGACACAACACGGATTAATTTTTTGATTATCTTGAAAACTATTATTTTTTTAATAGGCATATAAATTAGAATAATGTAGATATTGATATGATGATCAATCTGATAAATGATTCAAGGTTAAAGGTTTAAAGGTCAAGGTCATTGCTGCACAAGATGGCTTAAACTGTTTATTATTTTTAAAACTATTGACGTTTTGAATAGGACTTTATATAAGAATATTGTAGGTATTTGTACGATGATCATTTTGATGCAGGATTCAAAGTCACAGGTTCTAAAGGTCAGGGTCATAGCTCCAAAAGACAGCTTAAATTGTTAATTATCCTGAAAACTATTACTTTTTTTGTATAGGCATGTATATTAGAATATTGTAGGTATTGATACGATGACCATTTTTATATAAAGTTTAAAGTCATAGGTTCAAAGGTCAAGGACGTAGCTTTATTAGACCGCTTAAATTGTTAATCACCTAAATAACTATTACTTTTTTTAAAGGCATGTGTATAAGAATATTATAAGTATTGGTATGACGATCATTTTGATATAGGGTTCATGGTCATAGGTTAAAAGGTCAAGGGTATAGCTGTATAAGACGGCTTAAATTGTTAATTAACTTTTTGTATTGGCATGTTTATAAGAATATTGTAGATATGAATATGACTATTCTTTTGATATATGATTCAATGTTATTTGTTCAAAGGTCAACGTAATAGCTGCATACGATAGCTTGAATTCTTAATTATCTTGAAAAATATTAACTTTTTGTATAGGCATGTATATTGTACCTTAGTTACTACATGCATATTAGCTACTTATGATTGTAATGTTACTAGATATTTATGATTAAGTAATGTGGCAGATCTAAACTTGAGAAAAGTTTGAAAGTTTCTGTAATTAATACATTGTTTATTGTGCTTTATTGGAAACAATTTCAACATATCCTTAGGAGAGCATTGGGATCCATGGATCTCTTGTTAATAAAGAATTATCTCTATAAACAACAGATCACAATAAAACCATTTAATTGCTTGACAGTTTCTACAAATACACACTTTACCTTAATATGCATTTATATTAGCACTAGAAACAATTGAAAGAAGAAATTTGCAACTAAAAGCATGTACTTATCAAAAGCAAACGCAAGCAAGGACCTGAAACAAGACAAGGAATTGACAAACAAACAAAAATTGATTAGAATAAAAATGAAAGAAGACGAGACAAAAATTACAAACACATATGGGGACTACTAAATGTTAAAAACCCAAATTTGGACAGGAGCAATTTTCCAGTGGTGTAGTTATAGATCTATTAGATATGACTCAACCACCCTACTTTTTTAACAACCAGTGGTCCATAAAACCTATTTCCCTCTGTATAAAATTCACCGATTTTCATTATTCGAAATCTTAACTCCATTTTCCCATTACATCTCAACAGATTTAAATCATAGTGATACCAATGAATTGATGTATCAAGTGATTATAAAAAAACCCAAAAAGTTGTTCCCAAAAGAGAGGTGGAGATTGGTGGATCTATACGTGCAATTCTTAATAACCCTCAAATTTGTTAATGTTAAGAATCACCATCCTTTTAACATACTTGATTACAAGTTTACAGGATTAAAGTTCTAATTGAACAATTTAAAACTATTTCAATGGAAAAATCACATGCTTTTCATAAGTATTATTGCTTAATTCTCCGGCCAGTCATTCATTACATAAGTATCTTTGTCTACATCACAGTCATTGCATCTCAATCAATTGATTGGTTAATCCCCCACTGTTCAACATTGTTTTATCAAAGTTAAATACAAAGAAAAATGATTTAGGGTGTTAATAATCAAAACTAGCGTTTAACCCCTTCCCGTTCCTACCGGTACATATTTTGAGCCTATGCGTAATCGGAAAACTCCGATAACTTGGGTAATTCTGAACGGATTTTTTCGCCGCATATTTTATTTGAATCAGTAAAACTTGCTAAAAATAATGATATAATTTTCTACGAGCAAATATTAATCTGCAATAAAATATCTTAATTAAACACGCCGCTGACAAAATATTTTCTTCACTTTTCAAGAGGGAATCGTTCTTATACACTGATTTTGAAAGGGATAATTCACTTCATCGTTATTTCTTAAATAAGCAACAAATATTTAAAACATGCATACTACAGTATTCACAATTATTTAAGCTTTTTTACAATATGTCATTCAATTTTAGAAAGTCAACAGTCGGTCATAGCAACGAATAACATGAAACGGTCTCCATTTTCAAGCTTGAAATTTTAATTAATTTCGTCGGAAAATGACATTTTTTTCATTTCATGAATTTTTCTCAGGAATAAAACTTCAAATAGGGAAAACAAAATCCAGATTCGAAAATTCACAATTTGTTCTTTCATACAGTATAATTTTGAATAAGATTTACATTCCGTATTACATTTTAATTACGATATTTGTTACGAAAATGACCAATTTTACCCTTAAAATCATGATTTATGTTGACCTTTGACCCCAGATCACGTGACATATTTTCTATTTTTAGAAACGGCGATAATTTTAAAATCTTGTCCGGCAAATATACTCTACAATGATACCACGCATCATAGCGCTGTCTTTTAAATTTATCATGTTATTTACATTTATAAGACTGTCGCAGAAATTAAATGTAAAATTCCCATTTTATCCAGAACGGGAAAGGGTTAAAGAATTGCTGTCAATTGAAAACTTAACGGAGCTCACAATAGAAAATGTATCATTGTTTCAGGCTGTTCAAAACTAACACATCAGTTTTTTTTAAGTTTAAATTTTTGATGTGATGAAATAAGAGAGTTAATTAAGAACTGGATAATATGACTCAGGGCATGGCAACCGCTTCAAAAGTGGGTTAAAACCAGGGTGGGTTGGGGGTTAGTACATAAGACTTTGAATGAAAAATGAGATATTGCCGCCTCGCCTGGTGCTCAGCGTTAGTAAGATAGAATATTGACTGGTTCCCATTGTACCAGGATAAAGGACTGGGGGAGTGGTATGCATGTCTGCGGCATACTGACTTGGCGGGCTAACATCTTACCAAAATGTCATCATGAGTGCATGCTTATACATGGCAGACCACTTTATGTTTTTAATCAATAAAAATAAATAACCTTGCTCTCCTCACAAAAGCTGAAAAATTGCTGTTGCAATTTTAGACAACATAACAAAATAAGGTTTTGTATGCTGACTTAGTGAGTTAACACCTTTAAACTGTCTTCTGTAGCACGAACTAGTATAAGACGGCAGAGAAAATAACACTCTCACACATATAGGAACTATTCGTGACTTTAATCCTGTAAGCTTGCGATAAGGTATAAAATCCAATATGTTTTAAAGAAAGTCATTTTTGATTGAACAAGGAGGTTTATAATTCTGGCCCCATTAACCTCTCCCCTCTTGGGAAGAAGTCCCTGATTTTTGTTATCACTTTATTCAAATGTCCATTATTTGAGCAGGATTATTATTGCAAACAAACAGAAAGTTGGTCGTAAAGCTTCAGATAAAACACCACAACATTAGCCAATTATTTAATATTATGTTTACACAACATCAGCATTTTTTAAAGTCATGTACTTGTGCTGTTGTAAAGTTGTCTTACATCGCAAGGTTTTTAATCTTTATGGTTTAATCTAAGAACAAGTTCATGTATGCCCTTGATGTACATATGTATGGTCTGTCATGTACTAGCGCGCACTCAGAGTGACTTTTTGGTAAGGTGTTAGCTTTCCGAGTCAGTATGCTGCAGGCAAGTATACCACCTCCCCAGTCCATTTTTCTGGAATAAGGTAGATTAATTAATACTCTACCTTTCTAATGCCGATTGTCAAACCTGATGCATTTTGATTGGTCAAGTATTCAATTTTGATTAATAGCAAGTTAACCATGAACAGTGGGGTTTGTAACCAACTGAGGTGTGTTGACTGTGATGAAGCCAGAAGCTACATATGTCATGGAAAATGGGCCAAGGGATTAAAAATAATACCTATAAAAGTACAATTATGCAATTGAAATTGTTTTCAATTCTTTTTCTTCTTTGTTAAAATGATAACTGAGTCAGTATGCTGCAAACAAGCTTATTATACCCTTATGTTGTTGTAATGTTTTCTAACATCGCAAGGTTACTAATCTCACTGGATGAATCTAAGAATAAGTTTATGAATGCCTTCAATGTGCATGTGTGAAATATGGTGTACCATGTACAAGCACGCACTCAAGGTGACTATTTGGTAAGATGCTAGCTTACTGCGTCAGTATGCAACAGCAAAATATAACACTTTCTAAGTCTAATATCCTAGTATGACGTGATTTATTTAATACTCCGTCCTTGTAATGCCGATTCTCAGACGAGAAAGCAATACATGTATTGAAATTCTTCAAATAATGATTTTGATTTTTAACACCCCAAATCATGTTTTTTGTATGTTGTTAAAACAAATTTGGCAGCTACAATCACCTGATGGTTTTGATTGGTCAAGTATTCAAATTTGATGAATAGCAAGCTAACTATTAACAGCGAGGGTTGTAACCATCCAATTGAGGTGTGGTGACTGTGGTGTAGACAGAAGCTGCATATGTAATGAATAATTGGCCAAAAATAAGATTAAAATTATACCTATAAAAATGCAGTTATGCTACCGAAGTTGTTTTCAACTCTTTGTTAGACTTACAGGCTACCCTTAAGGAAAAAACCTAATATATGAATGTCTTTCCTGATATACTCCAAATTTTAGGTGTTGGAAATGATAGACACACAAGTTACAGCCCCTTCCTCAGGAATGACTTCATGAGTTTTTTAAATCATAATTCTTTTCAAATGTCAATAAAGTACCAGGACATATATAGATAAGGATTTTAACTATTTGAAAGTGATAAATGTAAATATCACCACACAGCCGTGCCCTACCCTTTCCTTGGGAATGACACCATCATGTTTTTCATTAAAATAAGAACATTCAACTTTTTATAATGAATCAGAAAATACCTAGATATCAACCGTTTAAAAGTTAAGAAACAGCCCTACCAGGTATCATTCCTGATTAGTTTCCATGAGAAAAATTTTTATATGAATATATTTGCCTATAAATGCTGATCACAAATATATATATATATATAGTTTTATAGTACAAAACGTATATGGAAGAATTGGTGATTTATATTTTCAAGATTCCACCATTCTAACTCTACCCATTAAACCCCCGATGATTTATTAGTGGAGAACACAACTTGAATAGCGCAGGAACCTACCCTGAAAATTTGAACAAGCGTATAGCAAAAATTTCAACAGACAAAAGTGATGAGGTGAAAAATAATAATAATGGAAAACCGGAAATTAAGAATTTAAGCCTTTAAACGAAGTTATTGCACCGTTTCTTTATTATTATTCCTCTTCTTCTTTTTTTTTGGTCCTATCTCCATTAAAAGTTTGATCTCATTTCCAAGATAGCTCTTTTGGTCTTAGAATTTTCGAAACGCTGTTACAGAAACCGGAAAAAGGCCGGAAAATCAAGTGTTTCAGATTGAACTAGAATTATAATTGTGGCAAGCACATTGACTAAAGTTTTCCACCACCCAAAATTTTGATCCCTTACTCCAGTTTGACCATACCAGTTCATTATCCTGGTTACAGATGAACCAGTCGATATTCTTTCCTCCAGGGGAAGAAGCAATATCTCAAATTTCAAAGTTATATGTATGACACGGCCAGGATTCGAACCTATGACCTCCCGCTTTTGAGGAGACAGTCTACCAAAGAGCCACCGAGGTGGTCCTAGCTCTTGAGGAAGACCCTCTACCACTAAGTCCCCAAGACCGTAACAACAATGAATGTGTAGTCTTATTCACTTGAAAAATCATGTTCTCAAAAAGTCACATAATACAAAAATATTTTAAACTGTATCACAAATTATGAGTTTAACTTTTACATTCTTGGATTAATTGGTCTAAAATGCATACCTGTGTACACTTAGTGATCAAGTTCCTCTAAATGCCTAGACTTTAATCTCTTTTGAGAAGATTCAAATGTATTTTAAGTTGTAAGTTTGCTTTAGAAAAATCTCCGTTTGCCACAGAATTCCAAAACAGGACTATATCAATAAAAGTTAAAAAGTCGTGGCTGGGGTGATATATACACTATTAATTAACTCTTTTCAAGTTCTTAATTATCTCTCAGAAAGTTCATTTTATCATTCCAGTGATTAAAATCATTTAAAATTGTTAATTAAGTGTGATATTTTTTTATCATATTTAGTCATGGCATGAAACCATACCACTCCCCCAGTCCATTATCCTGGAACCTTGTGAACCAGTCAATATTCTATCTTTCTAATAATGAGCACCAGACGAGAAAGCGATATCTCAATTTTTAAAGTCTTATGTATGCTCTGGCCAAGGTTTGAACCCTTGACTTTCCGAGGCAAATATGCCTTTAGTCCCATTATCCAGGTAAGCAGTCCATTACTCATTTCTTTTCCAATTCTTAATTAACTGTCTAAAATTATTTAACGACACCAAACATTCAAACTTTTTATAAAAAAAACTGCTAATTAAGTGTTATTTTGTATTATATTAAATCACAGTCTGAAACAATTCTTATTTTGAGCTCAAACATCAATTTGGATCCTTAACAACTCAAATTTGTTGTTAAAAAAATTTGACAGTAACAATCACTTGATGCATTTAGATTGATCAAGTTTTCAAGTTTGATTGACAGCAAGTTAACAGTGAACTGTGAGGTGTGTAAACAAACAATAGATTGAGTTGTGGTGTAGCCAGAAGCTTCAAATGAAATGTATAATTGACCATTGGATTAAAGCAATTATGATCATATAAAGGGACATGTAATTATGCTGTTTAAAAATGATTTCAATTCTCGTATAAAAACTTTGATTTTATAAGCCTGCCTTAAGGAATGAAATCAAGTATGTTTTAGGGATAGTAAATGCTGACTGAGGGTGGGGGGTAAAGAATTATAGTCCTACCAACCTACCCTATTCTCTTTAGAATGATTCTTTTGAGTTTTTAATTATTACTCCATTCAAATAACCATAATGAATCAAAAATATATATTTAAGGGGTAGGGATCTCTACTATCTAAACGTTATACATGAACATAGCCCCACCTAGCTCCACCTCACAGTGGAAAATGACCTTAGATGTCTTCTATTAGCATCAACCTATTCAACGTTTCACAAGAAAACAGAAAATACATAGTTCAGGGGTGGGGATATTAACCGATTAAAAGTTATACATGTACATGTACAACCCCACAGTGGGGATTGACCTTAGATGTCTTTCATTAGTATCTATCTTTTCGTAAAGAACCAGAAAATATATACTTTAGGGGTGGAGATCTCGACAGTTTAAAAGATATGACAAAACCCTTCCTCGCACCAACCCTCAGTGGTAACCCAGGGGAAAATATTTTATTTGAATTGATGTGCCTTGAGATGTTGATTACAAATATAAATGGTTTTGTACTACACAGTAAAGTATTTATGGAATTTTTTTCTTCTTTAACCAAATATGGCAAAACAAAATCACTTTTAGTAGGATCTAAATGTATATAGTAAATGTTATTCAAAATACTGAAAATACTGAAAATCCGCTGGACTGATTATGCTTTAAAGCTGCATTAAGTTTTTCAATTTTCTGAATTTTTTTTGATTTTCTTAAAATATATTTTTTAAAAAATAGATATCTTCTAACCACGATCTATGACATTCATTTTCTAAAATTTCATTTCTTTTAGCTGTAAATAAACGGAATTCTCTGATCGGTTGGTCAGTGTTTTACGATGGTAATTATGAGCTTGGAGCATGCGCACGGATATACGAAAAACCCCTAGAATCGAAGGTGAAACATGACAGATTGCATTAATTGTCCTTCATTAATATTCAGATGTATTTGAAATGGTGTTATGTATCCCTTACTAAGTCACAAATGACAAATTCAACGAAGTTCTGTGTTTAATTTATCGTATTTCACCGTTTTGAAAGATGTGTTTAAATGACCCGGGTTTTGATGACGTAACCATGTTCTAATATTAGATTCCAAATGCTGCATCTCGCTGGGTAAATACTGTAATTTCTGTATTTATTCGAGCTTTTATCGTTGAACCAAATGTAACACATAGTTCATGAGGAACATCATTAATTAGATTAGCATCGTTTTAATTTTTCTTTGGAAAACTTAATGCAGCTTTAAACTGTGCATCATAAAAACCAGGAAACCATTTTATTGCATCTGAAGAAAAACATTAAAACTGAAAAACCTCACATCAAAATCTTTTTATATAGTAAAGACATAGTAAATGTACCCAAAAATATATTGAAAATTGCATCTAGAAACAAGAGGTCCATGAGCCTTAATTCTGAGGAAATGTCCCAAATTGTTCGCAAATTGCAATAGACGATATATTAATTACGCAAATTGTCTCAAGTTTGAAACTGCCACAATACTAAATCATATAAATTTATTCACATTATATTTACAATTACCTATAATGCATGTAGTAACTAAATTACATTTAATAAGTTTTTAACCATTAACCACTTCAGAATACTTATGCATCTATGTCCTGAAATTTGAACCATCTAACAAACTAATAGTCATAATAATACCTACAACATTCAAATACACATGCCTATACATGCGGCTATGACCTTGACATTTGAACATACTGCCTGGAATCATATATCAAAATGATCATCATATCAATACCTAATATATTCTTCTATAAATGCCTATACAATTTTTTTCTGTTTTCAAGAAAATTGCAACTTAAGTAATCTTATGCAAAAATTACCTTGACCTTTGAACATGCTATCTTAAACCAAACATCAAAATCATTGTCATAAAAATAACAACAGTATTCTAAGATGCATACCAATACAAAATTTATAAATTTTCTAGATATTAACTTTAAGTTTCCCTATGCGACTATGGTCTTGAGTTTCGAATGTATGACCTTGAATTATATATCAACATCACTGTCATATCAAAGTCTACAATATTCTAATATACATGTTTGTACAAAAGGTTTATAGCTTTCAAGATAATATAAATTTCAGTCTGATGTAGCAGCAACCATATTGACCTTTGAATACATGTATATGTTTTTGAACCATTAATTATATTGATCTTTAAATTTATAGCCACAGTATTCTTATATACATGTCTACATAAAAACTTAATTTTTTCAAGAAAATTGACAATTTAAGCGTTCTTATGCAGCTATGACTTTGAACTGGGAACATATGACCTTGAATCACATATCAAAATAATCGTCATATCAATACCTAGAATATTATCATATACACGCTTATACAATAAGTTTATAGTGTTCAAGATAATTAACAAGATCAGGCTTTTTATGCAGCTATAAACTTGGCCTTTGAACATATGACCTGAAACAATATATCAAAATAATCCACATATCAATACCTACAATATATCATATGCCAATACAAAAGGTTACTAGTTTTCATTCTCAGTCAGTCTTCGTTTGACCCTGTTACACCTTGACCTTTGATTTTATGAACTTGAGAAATGATCATTGTATCAATTTCTCAATATTCTAATATACATGCCTATACTAAAAGTTAAGTGTTTTCAAGTTATATTGACAAATTTGTTATTTATAGCAATTTCCCCAATACCTTTTTAGCCTCATAGCTACCATTTGTGCAAATCTGAAACAAGATGACCTAAAATATTATAACTAAGGTGTAGCACTAGTACAGTCAGAGGAGATGATTTTGATTGTTTTCACTATTTCCCCCTTATGTTGCTTCAATGGGACACAACTACTTCATTTGACCAAATCGGAAAGGTCTTCCACCCAGGCATGATGATAAACAAGTTTCATTAAAAGTGGTTTGGAACTCATTAGAGCTTTTATTTAAAGTGAGATATTCAGTTTAATTTAAAATTGACGATCTGTCTAAAATCTAATTCGATAAAACCACCTTTTCTGATCTCATGGCAAATTTTTGTTTCGTTATTATACTGGGAGTGTCTTGCTATTTTAATATTATATATATATATATATATATATATATATATATATATATATATATATATATATATATATATATATATATATATATATTTGGGACATGGAAAGTTTCCATGTTAGCTATAAAAAGGCATTCATTGGCATTAACCATTCCTTCACTACCTGAACCCAAATGCTTATAATCTACATCTTGTTGTCCTGACAAGAGTAGAATAGAGAAATTAAACAAAGGGGTAATGTTTGTTTATATAAATATTTTTGGACAACTCAAACATTTCAAATAATCTTGACTGAAAAAATAAAACAAATAAAAACAAACAAACAAACAAACAAACAAACAAATAAATAAAAAAATAAATAAATAAATAAATACTTGTTATTAAATACTTGTTATTAAATACTTGTTATTAAATATTTAGATATCTGCTTTAAAAAGAAATTGTTTTACTAATATACATGTCAAGGTAACCTAGTCGTGAGCTCCTTTTAAAAGGGGAAGAGAACACTGCTTTTTATAGACCTTTCTGGTAGCGTTTTTTAAACTCTACCTGTAACAAAGTACTGTATTAAAGGGCTTGTTTTTTTGTTTTTTTTGATAAATAAACAACACAAATAAATGAGGAAAACATTTTAAGAGGATTTTATTATCAGCTTCAAATTTATGGATCATTGTAAAGTAACAATTTCTATGAGTAAAAATCGACAAGAGTGAATACTGCCCGACTACTATGTAAAACAAATAGGTTCATTTCGATGCATACTTCTTTCAAATTCATAATTCTTTCATGGCAAAAATGAATTTACTGTACTGTTTTTTGATTAAAATGTTTTGATTTTAAAAAGCGGTATAGGCCTAAAATATATTTTCAGTGTTTGTTAATCAGTTTTAGCGTTTCAGAAGCAATACATATCGAGGACGTTATTATGTTTGTAAGTAAATATATGATTTTTGAGGTTCACTTCATAACACTTGCGTTATATCCAGTCAAATGTATTTAAAATTATTGAATAACGCCGTGGGTAACATTATTTTTCCTTCTTCTTAATGATATTTCGATCGACAATATTTCGCATCTTGCCGATTTTGGGAATTCTCGTAACATACGGGTGTTTCGTTCAGTATTTTTTACATCCACTGAAATTATTTGAAACCGATGGGTCCCATTCCGCTTGTTTGTAAATATTGTTACATGAAATGCTGTACTTGGTCTAATTATGTGATACGTTATGTATTTTTGGGCGCTATTGCATGAAATTCTTTATGTTTAAAACACTAGGTTACAAGCACTTGTTCTTGGGAATCTTACAGTATTGCCATACTTACATATGCATGGACCACTCCAGGAATGTTATATTGAACCCGCATGGTGATTTCAGCAACATAATTTTTTGATTATGTGTGACTGAATAATGAGCAGGAAAAGAGAACTCTAATTAAAGCCGATCTTTGACTGGAATGTATATAAGCGACGCGAAGAACAGTGTTTGAATCGACAAAGCGTTACCTACTGAGCAATAAGGATAACTCCAATGAGAAATCATACCTTGTAAAACGACAAAGTGATGACTTAAAACCGCAAGGCTTCTGAGGAAGCTAGGGGTTAAAAATGAGCATGAGAATTCTTAACACATCAAGTGAAAAAGTTCAAATCAAGAAAAACTCAACTGTTGCTAAATCTGCTAATATAGATGAACAAAATTTTATTCATTAGATTACTTAAATTACATTATGCAAACAAGGGCATAGATGCTATCAATATTTCTAATATACTACTTAATAAAATTGTTCAATCTAAAGTCCCTATTAATTTCAAATATAACTCGCCACCTCTAGTTTCCTACTCCTACAACAAACCCATTGCATCCAAAATTTTCAACCATAAACAAACTTTGCAGTGCTTAAACTTTCATAACTTTACCCCACCTACGAGCTGGTACTCAGCGCCACCATATTTTTATAAACCAGCTGGGCTTGAGTAACAGGTGATCTCAATATAATTGAGAACACTAAATTAAAATGTCCTCTTTCAAAAGGCCCTAAAAACAGGGAGGCTCAACCTTTTACTTGGGGACAGAATTTCAAAATTATAATGGATTCTTTTGGAGAGTATGCTAAAATAGAAGACGTAAAGCTTGATACTTTATCCGAATGGATAAGGACAATTTGGAATTCTATAAAGTCAAGAATTGCCAAACTTAAAGGGTCTATGGGTATTAAACCTTCTTTAATGCTCAGGGACTCTGAGATTTCTGCAATCCTTAAGGACATACATGACAGGTGTGTTGTTGTCCCAGCTGATAAAGCTTCTAACAACATTTTTGTTTGTAAGAATTTCTTTGTTTAATGTCTAATTAAGGAGCTTGGTTTAGATAGTATATCGGAGAATCCTACTTATACCAAAAACTAATTTTACCAAAGAAGTTCTTTCCAATCATAGGGGAGTCCTTGAGTCTTTCGGTATCAATTTAAAACAGGAAGAACTTGACCTGCCTTATTGGATTCCAAAACATCTGAAAAATTCATACAAGGAAAGATATATAGCAGGTTCCTCTAAATGTACTACTAAATCATTATCAGTAATTCTAACGCAAATTTTGACAGTCGTCAAAGATGGCCTTCAGACTAATTCAGAAAACGTCTATTCTACATCTGGCATCAACCAAATGTGGATTCTCAAAAATTCTAAAGAACTACTTGACCATCTTGTTTCTAATACTCTATCTTCCGTAAAAAGTATAAAAACTTTTGAATTTTCTACCCTTAACACCACTATCCCTCATTCTAAATTGAAAAATCGTCTAAAACAAATCATTCACTTTTGATTCTTTTACAAAAACAGTAAACCAAGATATAAATATCCAGTGCTCAACAGAGATTTTGGTTATTTTGTAAAACACCATACAGACTGTTAACAAAAATATACGGAAGATACCATCGACGAAACGTTAGAGTTTTTGATAGACAACATATATAATTTTTCAACAAACAATCGGTAAACCAATGGGCACAAACTGTGCATCTTTGCTTGTTAATTTGTTCCTTTATTCATATGAATCAGAATTTTTACAGAATCTTGTCAAATCTGGAGAAAAGACTGTCGCCAAATCATAAATCATTCAACTACACATACAGATATATAGATGACGTTCTATCTCTAAATAAACCCAAATTTGGAGAATATGTGAATGTCATCTAACCCAGCGAACTTGGAATAGAAGACACGACAGATTCCCCATGTTCTGCTTCATATTTGGACTGATACCTCAATCATGACACCCACGAAAGGTTATATCTGAAGCTATACGACAAACGTGATGGCTTCAATTATTCTATTTTTTTAGAGTAATATCCCTGCTTCTCCTGCGTATGGTGCATGTTTCTCAGTTAATACGTTATGGTAGAGCTTGTTCCCACTATGGGGACTTTCTACAACGAAGCAAACAGCTTACAATAGAATTGTTGACGTAAGAATATTGCAAGCCAAGGCTAATCAAGGGCCTTAACAATGTTTTATGGCTGTCATCAAAATATTGTTGACAAGTATGTAGTCACTGTATCAAAACTTATACTGGATATATTTGACTTACCATAGTTCTTTGTTCCTTTCATTCTCAAAATTGACTTACACGTGACGGGTGTAGGTAACTAGACAGTAGGTGCTTACCCTTCCAAGGCGCGGCCTCACTTCCTTGATGAAAGTTCAGGTGTATAACAAATCTTGCAAGCTTTTTGCTTTGGTTTTTTTTTTTTTTTTTTTTTTTTTTTTTTTTGGAGTGTGGTTTGGACAAGGACTGGTATGTTTGTTTTATTTTTATGACAACACTATTTCAAATAAAATAAACTGTTCGGCCAAAGAAATGTTAAACCCTAGAGTAAATATAAATAGTAATTTGACAGAATCACAAAGATCTCAACTATTGTCTTTACTTGCACAAAAAAGACAAGTTTTTAAAAAAGATATGTCAAAATAAGGATGTACAAATATTCTGCATCTTGTCATTGAGACTGGTGATACACCCCCAGTCAGATATGCAATCTGTAGGGCTAACTCCTAGCAACGGAAAATAATTGAAACTCACATAGATGAATTGTTAAAACGTGTATAGAAAAATTCAATTTTGTCTATTAAAGTCCACTTGTGCTAGTGAAAAAGAATGGTCAAAATCACTTTTGTGTTGATTATCGTAGGCTTAATAACAAACAACTGCCATGAGCTTTCCAATTCAAGAGTGGACAAATGTTTTTGATACTGTAATAAGATGTCCATTGGTCTTAACGCTCACCTGAGGATATTTCTAAAATTGTTTGCAAAGTGCAATAGACAATATAATAATAAAACAAACAAACCAAACCCTGTTCCAAATCACAATCCCAAAAACAAAGTAAAAACTTTGAAAGATGGCAAATTTGGTAATACAAGTGAACTTCTATCAAGGAAGTGAGGCCGGATGCTCCAGAAGGGTAAGCACCTCCTGTCTAGCTAGCTACACCCGTCACGTGCAAGTCAATCTTGTGAATAAAAGAAACAAAGAACGGAACTATGGTAAGTCAAATATATCCAGTATAAGTTTGGATACAGTGACTACATACTTATCAACAATATTTTGATGACGGCCGTAAAACTTTTACAGGGCCTTAATAAGCTTAGGCTTGCAATAATTTTGGGTCAACAATTCAATTGTAAGGAGTTTGCTTCGCTGCAGAAAGTTCTCATAGTGAGAACAAGCTCTACCATAACGTATTATCTGTGAAACATATACACAATACGCAGTAGAAGCAGGGATATTACTGTAAAGAAATAGAAAGTTGACAATAGAAAAATTGAAGTCATTTCGTTTGTTGTATAGCTTCAGATGTAACATTTTGTGGGTGTCATAATTGAGGTTAAAGTCCAAATATGAAGCAGATCATGGGGAATCTGTCGTGTCTTCTATTTCAAGCTCACTGGGTTAGATGTCATTCATATATTCTCCAAATTTGGGATTATTTAAAGATAGAACGTCATCTATATATTTGTATGTGTAGTTGAATGATTTAGCGACAGTCTTTTCTCCAGATATGACAAGATTCTGTAAAAAATCTGATTCATATGAATAAAGAAACAAATCAGCAAGCAAAGATGCACAGTTTGGCCATATGTATACCGATTGTTAGAAACTTTCCAAGTTTTTTTTTAGTTTGGAACTGCCACAATACTTAATTAAAAATATCTAGTCACATTTCATTTATATAGTACCTATTGTAAAATGAATAATTTCCAAATCATTAACAATTTCACTATACTTATGCAGGTATGTTCTTGACCTCTGAACCCATGACCTTAAATCATATATCAAAATGATCGTCATATCAATACCAAAAGTAGTCTTATATACATGCCTCTACAAAAGTAAGTAGTTTTTAAGATAATTAATTTACGCCTTCTTATGCCGCTATGACTTTGAACATTGAACATATGACCTTGAATCACGTATCAAAATAATCGTCATATCAATGCCTAGAATATTCTTATATACACGCCTATACAATAAGTTGATAGTGTTCAAGATAATTGACAAGATCAGGCTTTTATGCAGATATAAACTTGACCTTTTAACCTATGACCTTTAATCATAAAGCAAAACAATCCTCATATCAATACCTATAATTATCTTATAAACACGTATACAAAGAGTTAAAAGTTTTCAAGATAAATGACAAGTTCAGTCTTTTAATGCATGTATGACCTTGACCTTTGAACCTATGACCTTGAATCATATTTCTGTCTTGTTTAGTATTGAAGAAAATGGCCTAAAAAACAACTAAGTCAAGATCTTGACCTTTGAACTTGACCCAATTTTTAAAGTCATTTCAAGATAATAACAAAACTTCAAACCTGATTTAAATATTTGTTGAATTAGTCAGTTTATAACCATTTCAAACTATTTTACGATATATATAAAGTTAAACGCAAAAAGATTTAACTTATTATTTAGTGAATTTAATGATGTGTGTTAAATATACATTTAAAACTCTAGATGATTTGTATTAAATATATACTTAAGACTGAAAATCAAATTGCTTTTTGTCTACCACTTTTGGTTTCAGATTTAATTTTTTAATGTAGGTCACAGTGACCTACTTTCTAAAGCTATGTCAACCAAAAGTAAAAAATTAAAAAGTGCCCTCTCAATAACTTTTTATCTGAAGTTTGAACAATATCGGCTTGTTAGTTTCTGAGGAGATGTCGAAAATGTGAGTTGAAGACCTACAAATACACAAACACTCACGTACACACGGACATACGGACACACGCAGCGCCATGAGATAAGCTCAGATGGCCTATAGGCTAGGTGAGGTAAAAATGTATCATAATCAAGGACAGAGACCAGATTATTTGCTCAACAATGATCAGGACAATCTTAATCCTGAAGAAACTGAGGAGACAACTGATCAAGACGATGAAAATAGAGATAACAATGTACCAAAATCACAAAAAGGACAGCACAACTATTCAATCTAGGGACCTTCCACATCAAATTGTTCCATTTGGCCAAGTAGTTTCAGAGGAAAAGACTTTAAAAGAATCAGATATTGATAGCAGTTTATTTGCATATTCCACAAATTTCAAGCAATGTGTTTATTAGCTATCTTGGATGTCACAAAAAAGTGATTAATAATTTTTAAACTGAGTTGCACACCAAATATGGTTCTGTTTTGCTTAGAAGTTAAAGAGAATATTTTTTAAAGAATTAGCTTTTAATAGCAGCTTATCTGCACATATCGCAAATTACGAGCTAATTATAAATGTAAGTCAAAATCCCTTTATATATGTTACATGGCTATGTATCTACTCTTTATATATTATATTTGAACTAATTGGTTAACTAGATATTTGCATTTGAGCAGGGCTCAATCCTGGGTAAGTCACACCCAGTGGTGGCAACCTTGTACATAAGAAAAGAATTGAGTGTTAGTAGTAGCAAAACATAAAACATCAAAGTTATTCCTATTAACAAAGTTTAATCAAAATGACCCAATTACAATAAAATCACTGAACATTCATTCGTGTTGCAACATGAAAAGAATCTAAAGTTGTTCCTATAAACCAAGTTTGATGAAAATCATAAACTTACTCTTACAATAATCTATACAATGGATGATAATAAAAAACTAGGTCACAAAGACTAACTTTGTGTTGCCATATGTAAAGCATCTCAAATTAAAACCTATAAACCAGGTTTCATCAGAATTGCTAATCATCTGCTAAAATCATCTTAAAAAAACCACCGAGCCATGAAAAAATTAGGTGAAAATAACCCACTTTGCATTGAAACACATAAACATTTGAATCTGTATTGACAAACCAAGTTTCATCAAAATTGTCCTATTAAACTTTAAATTGTCATGCATGTCATAGGGAAAAGGTGTACAAAGTTTCATTTCATTCTATCAAATGGCGTGTCAAAGATGCTGTTTACAAACTTTCATTCAACAACTTTTAAAATAACAAAGAAAACCATTGGACCATAAAAAATAAGGTCACAATGTCCGACTTTGTGGTACAACATGTAAAGCATCTAAAATTGTACCTATTAAACAAATTTCATCGAGATCGGTCAATTAGTTTTTTTTCTAGAGTGCAAAATCAGTAGAGTGTGACATCTCTATTTCTATTTCAACCAATCAGATGTGACCCCCAAAAGGCACAACTACATGTCATAGGGAACAAGTGTACAGAGTTTCATTACATTCTATCAAATGGTGTTTCAGAGATGCTGTTTACATCTTTCATTCAATAACTCTTACAATAACAAAGAAAACCATTGGGTCATGAAAATAAGGTCACAATGTCCGACTTTGTGGTACAACATGTAGAGCATCCAAAATTGTACCTACAAAACAAATTTCATCGAGATCGGTCAATTAGCTTCTTTTCTAGGGCAGCTCATTTGCATACTTTGCTAAGAACAAGTTAATTATATATGTGAGAAAAAATAACCTGTTATATGTGTTTAATGGCTAGGTTAGCTAATTTAACCTGTAATGGCCATTTAGCAGTTTTTAATATTTATAACAATGGTGACAATCTTGAATGTCGCAAAAAGTTGATTTGTAAAAAATTTAAACTACTCCACCTAGGGACATTGCACAGCAAATACGGTTCCATTTGGTCCGGTAGTTTTAGGGAATATAAAAATTGATGCAAACATGCACGCACGCTTCAACATGCCATAAACTCGGTTGGCTAAAGCCAGTTGAGCTAAAAAAAAACAAACACCCATTCAAAATGAACCTCAACCACAAATAACAATAAATCCTGACTTAATTGAAAGGGTTATAACATGTGATAAGTACAAGGGAAACAAATATACAAAGTTAAACTTAAACATATCTAAAACTGAGTGGGTTGATATAGAGATAGTTCCAGAACATACAAGATAAACTTTTCATTCTACAAGAACTGCCAAAAGAAAGAAAAGAAAAAGACCTCTTACAATACACAAATTTTTTGACAAATCAAATGCTAATTTACAAACTCAGAAAACTCACCAAGTTAGCAATATAAAAACTCTAGATTTAAACTTTGGCTCAGAATATGACCAAACCCAAATTCAGTGGTTTAAATATAAATTTCAGAAATAAAAATTGAAAAGAAACAAATTTTTGTTAAAGTGTTACAATATAATAATGGATTTTATTCAAGCAATGATTACAAGAAGTAGAGCATCTAGTGTCACAATTTTTAACTGCTGTTTGCTATCATTCTATCATCACGTTTAATTCATTTTAAATAAAAATCAGACCAATGATTTAAAAATAACTGATATAAACAAGAACTACACAATAAATATGGCAATTTAAAATTGAAAACAAAGAACCAAAATTTCTAGTTCATTTATTTCGAACAAAGTACTTTCTATGATCCAGAATGATTGCCAATAGAAAAAGGTTGTCCTGCAAACTTCGAGTTTTTTTTAACGCATACCAGCAAAAAATTTTTTTTTTCTGGTATAAATGAATATTTTATCAAAATTGAAATCAAATACAACTCTTTGGTACAACAATTTTAGTGTATTAAAAAGTGTTTATAGTGTATTCTTTAGAAAAAATATGTAGTAATTCTATAAATTACAGTGTGTGATATTGTGAACTCTTCAAAGCAAAGTTTAAAGGATACCATTATTCTGCTTTGATTTAAAATTACACGTGTTTACCATTTTCTTCGTATATCCTATTGGACATAAAGAAGCATTATTTTAATTCCATAATTTATATTCCACAGTTATTTTGTGTTTTCATGAAGGAGAAACACTTTTTACTTAAAAAACAAACAGTGTTTTCGAATGCATTTTCATGAAATTCACCTGATAATGAATTAGAGCTTTACATTACTTATTTAATGTTTATACTTCCCAAATATATTGTAACATCAGATGATATTTACCTTCATTTGATATTTTTGCTTTAATATTTTTGTGATATTTGATAATATTTAATCATTTAATTACTTTTTTCCTTTCCTCTTTCGATTGTTCTAAACATTTTATGTTTTATTGTGATATTTGGTACTAAAGAACTTCGATAACTCAAACATTGATATCTCAAATACCACGGTTTATTTTGTTCGGACTTGTTTTCTTCAAAAACTATATTAGAATGCCTTCAATAACTCAAACTTCTATAATTCAAATACCTCCGATAACTCAAAATTATAAAATTATACGAAATTTTATATTGAAGATTGATTTCGATTTCATGAAATCATATATAGTACTGAGGTATTTACGTGAGATGACGTCAGCATGTTTCCTATCAGACTTTAGAGTGGAAATGCCTGGATTCATTACCCACGGGATGGGTGGGTTGGGCACGTAACAACCTCAGTACCATATATGATTTCATGAAATCGAAATCATACTTCAAAATAAAATTTCGTATAATTTTATAATTTCATTTCATCAAATATGGTACTGATGTAGTCACGTGAGAGTTTTAGAGACATCCAGGCGTTTCATATTTTTTTTTAAATTAAACTACGAAAAATATATTGTATTTACAACATTCACATTTATCTTACAATAAAAACGTATTTTTATTAAATTTAAATTTTTCTGACTCGTATCAGGGTGCCTGATATTTTCCGTATCATCCATATGCGCGATACAATTATGGCGCGAATAATCACGCACATGTCAGTTGGAACTACTTTCAATTTGGAGATTCCGTGACGTCATCAGAATGGAATGCGGGGAAACACCCAATTGGCTAAAAGTACTCATGAACCTACACTTTAACAATTAAACGTATTTTTATTAAATTTCAATTTTTCTGACTCGTATCAGGGTGCCTGATATTTTCCGTATCATCCATATGCGCGATACAATAATGGCGCGAATAATCTACACAATCTAGATCAATTTCAAATCCTGGCTTCAGTTCAAATACATCTTGTTCTGCACCACTTCCATTCACGGGAAATTTCAATGTTTCAGGAAATTGCTCCATCCAATATATTAATTGTCGAAATTATTATCCAAACACTGAATCCAACACTGAATGTTTCACAGAAAAAATCAAAATACCGGAAAATAATTTGTGAGTCCTGTTCTAGCGACGACGAAATTTGAAATGACTGTTTTGGTACTTTCCCGCCATACAACTCATTGTATAAATGCGCAAGAAAATAGGTCTATGAAATTGAGATTTTGTGTATGAATACTTCATTTTAATGAATGGATTTTGTTTGTTTTCTATAAAATAATAAATTGTAAGATAAAAATATCATTAGTATCTTATGTATGTACAATTTTGTGTATCAGATGCTCGTTGTAGTTTCCATCGTGTCATCACTATGGAAACTACAACTCGTATCTGATACACAAAATTGTACATACATAAGATACTATTAATATGTTTGTTTTTATTATCATTATAATTATTATTATTATTATTATTTATTTTTTTTTTTTAGTTTCTATTTAAAATACTATTTGCAAACGAGGTGTCCATTGTAACAGGTTTATTATAAAATATGCGAAATGTGGATTCCTTTGTCCAACCAGCTGTTCTCATAATGGTCGCTAACGGAACATTAAGTTTTGATTGAACTTTTGACACTGAAGCACTTCTCACACTGTGAGGCTTAAATATATTCAAATTAATTCCAGCCTTACTTAATACAGTTTTAATCCAGCGAGATTGTATCTTTTGTAACGCTTTTATGTGGTTTACAAAAATTAATAAACAACTTGGTTTCATCAATCTGAAGTAATTTTGTTTTTTCTATATACAACTGCAACAATTTTACTATGCACAAATTTGGATCGTCTGTATATTGTTCGAAATTGAATTCAGCTATGTGAAAACCAGGTCTTGTTTGTTTTAACGCATCCCCGATTCTTATTTTCAAATACTTGTCATCAAAATTTATGTTTCTCAAATCTAACACGTGCAGCGATTGGACACGCTGACCGGTCAATAGAGCCATTAACATTACAACCTTCTGTGTCAAACTTTTAAGATCCGTATCATCATCTGATTTGATGGTTTTTAAATAATCCAACACTTTATTTACATTCCATGTTACATTGTATTTAGGAAGAGCTGGTCTTAAAATAAACACACCCCATATGAATCTTTTCACCAGTTAGTGTTTTCCAAAATCTGAATAGCTATTCGTCGTAGGGAAAAAAGAACTTAAAGCTGATCTGGCTGTGTTAATCGTACTATAACCTAAACCATCTTTATACAAATCTGCTAGAAAATCTAAAACTTTATTTACATTTGGTGAAAAGGGATTAAAACTTTTTGACTCAGAAAAACACATCCATCTCCAAATAAGACCCCAATACTGCGATTTTGTATTACTTTTCCATGATTGCAGTATGATTGCGATAGCTTTGCTAGAAATTCCTTGCTGTGCGAGGGATTGCCCGATATTCTGAAAACCACTAAATGTAGTCTTTGTAACATCGGATGTTCTTTGATAGTTTCCACTGTCAGAAGGTCGTTTGTCACTGGAAGAAAATAAGGACAGTCTACAATCATTTTCAAAAGTTTCGGAAACCATACCTGAGTTGGCCATACTGGTGCAATCAATATTCCTTCTGCTTGGTCGCTTTCCAATTTCTGTAACACTAATCTCATCACACTGAAAGGAGGAAAAATGTATGTTAAATTAAACGACCATGATTGTTTAAATGCATCAATTGCAATTGCATCTGGATCAGGACGCCATGAAAAATATTTATGAACTTGTTTGTTAATGCGTGAGGCAAATAAATCAATGTCCGGTGTACCGAATAGCTCGCATACTTTTTTGAACACCGAGGGTTTAAGTTTCCATTCAGTGTCCGCGTTTGTATGTCTTGATTCATAATCTGCTTGTTTGTTTTCCATTCCGGGGACATGTTCTGCGGAGAACCAAAGTTTCCTCTGTATTGCAAACAACCATATTTTTATCACAATTTCATTGAGATAGGTTTTATTTGAACCTTGTTTATTAATTGCAACAACAGTGACAACGTTATCACTACGGATACGGATATGACAATCATGCATGCATTTACAAAACGATTGTAACGTTAATAACACTGCTTTCAGTTCCAAATAATTTATACGATTTTTCCTTTCAGAAATATTCCATAGGCCCCCCGTTGAAATTCCATTAAAAACACCGCCCCAGCCAAATTGACTAGAGTCTGAGTAAATCTCAGTATCAGGCGGTACTTCATTAATTGATTTATTGGATGTGTCTTTGTTTTCTAACCACCATTCCAGGTCATTTACACATTCATCGGTCAAGGTGATAATGGCCTCGTAATCCCCTTTTAATTTCTTTAAGGATGAACTTTTGAGGAGTTCAAGTCTCTTGTAAAAGATAGTAGCAAGAGGTACCGCGGGGGATGCCGCTACTAACTCCCCTACAATTTCTGCTAAATCGCGTATTGAGCATTGTTTACGTGCCTTTAATAAAGCACATTTCTTTTTAAGCTTTCTTGCTTTTTCCGAAGTTAGTTTAACTGACATGTTAACAGAATTAATAATGAATCCTAAAAATTTTATTTCTTGACATGGTTGGAAAACTGATTTTTCCCAATGTATAGTAAAACCAAGTTCATCGAACAACTTTGAAGTTTGATAGATGTTTTCCGCGCATTCATCGTATGTGTTTCCTTGAAGCAATGTATCGTCAATATAACCCATGTTTATAAAACCCCGTTTTCTGAGTTCAGAAAAAGCACATTTCATTATTTTTGTAAATATCCTAGGGCCACAAGCGAGTCCATTTGGTAAAGCACAAAACTCATAAACTTCATCATTCACTTAAACCTTAGATATTTCCTGTCTAGCTGCCTTATAGGAATACTGTAATAAGCATCTTTTAAGTCACAACTTGCAAAATAACAGTTTGGAGTAACAAGTGACAGCGCGGACTTTAAGGTATCCATTTTAAAATGGCTTTTCTCAACAAATTCATTTAAACCTTTTGGGTTCAGAATAACACGAATTGAACCATCTTTCTTAGTTCTTGTAAATATATTGGAGATGTAACTGGGCGAATGACTTACAACTTTTGAAATTACTCTTTTTTCTAACATTTTCCCTATTTCAACTTGAATCAGTTCCTTTTCTTGCTTAGAGAAAATGTATTTGTTTTGGTATAGTAAATTGATGAGGGAGCTCCAGGAACGGTATAATCAACCCTTTTATATTGCTTAGGACCCAGTTATCGGAAGTTATAGTTTTCCACTTATGATAACTGTTCACAATTTTTCCCGCCAAAAAATTTTCCGGCGTATTGCGAAAAGAATACAGAGAATATATGCTCACCTTTTTATTAGGTTTCAAAGTTTTGTCGGTTACCAGCGTTTTTTCCGTTTCATGGGAGGCTGGGTCTTTGATAAAAAAGACTTTCCTTGTATTAATTTTGGAACTCCTTTCCACTCTTGTAGTTCTGTTTTCCATAATGTGTGGGGTATTTGTTGTATTTTGGTATGTTTTGATCTTCATCCTCAGCCGTTTTTAGGCTTTTTGCCAATGTTCTTGCTTCACTTATACCTTTTAGTTGTTTAGAAACGTCATCTCCAAATAACCAATTTGTACTAACCTCCTTCGATGGATGACACATCGTCTTGTATGATTTCGGCAAACCTTTACGTAAAAGGTCCCTGCGCATCTGATTGATGTCTGTAAATGGGTCTCCGACCAGCAAAAGTGCATCCATGCATCTATTTAGCGAATCCTTAAACAATTGTTTCGTGTCATTCCAACTGAGCTGCTTGCTCTTGTTTTCATCATTAATGTCATCTGTTTCTGCCGGACGTTTTTCGCCCCTCCTACCTGTCTGGAAGCTTGCAGCCGGCACGCACTCTTTTTCATTTGCAGATGATTGCATCATTTTGCACATTTGTGCACAAAAATCAATCTGTTGTTGCATGATATTTTTCAATTCTGCTAAA
>CM056597.1:2905724-2929348 GCA_029721355.1 Tegillarca granosa | reverse complement strand
ACCCACACCTGTAATTAACAAGATGAAACTTTTAATTTGCTAAAATGATTTGCAGGTTAATAAAGTTATCTTATGACCCTGTAATATAGAATAATATATTTACAGTTCGAGTAAAGTAAAATAATTTTATTTAGTAAACCTTGTTTGTCATATGCAGAATAAAGATTTTACTTCGAAAAAAAATGGATATTTTATTTTCAAATTTTAAAAAGTAAGAAAAAGAAATTTTGTCCTTAGTATAATAATAATAATATTAATAATAATAAAAATAAGACAAAATTAAAAAAAAAAAAAAAAACAACCAGAGTAGTCTTTTTAAAACATGTTTATTGATCTACTTACTTACCTACTTTTATTTTATTAGATTTTAGTTTTCACTTTTCTTTGTGCATACTTTTAGCTGTGAAGGTTTTAAATTCAGTATTATATGTATACAAATCGATACTTTCACTCGCAAAAATTATTATTATTATTATTATCTGGTTTTTTAATATGTGGTCTCATTCTAAAAAACGTGTCATTTCAATTTAAACAATAAAAATATATTTTTGCGTAAAATAATTTGATATGGAATATATTGGTTTTGTTCATTTTTAATTACCCCCAACATTAATTAGCCATCGGACAGTTGAAAGGAACTTTATAACAAACATTGATTTGTGAACATCTTCCAATTATTGAGGAAATGTAATGCCATAAGAGTGTTTAAATTTTTTTTTACATTATGATCATTTTAAGAGCACAGACAATTGAATTTTATGTATTGATTTTAAGCCGGTGCCACAGTAAGTTCCATAATATTCAGCCGGTAATCTGTCTAGTCCAACTTGATATTTAATTCATGTAAAATGTCGACGATAAAATTAATCTTCGTGTATTTGACAAGTTAAAACTAGTCGCGTATTTTATGTATAGGAATGCAACCAAAGCAATTCTCGAGTCTGTCCAGTCCGACTTAAAATATTTTATTTAATTTATGTCAACGATAAAATCAATTTTTGTGTTATTGACAAGTTAACACTCGCCACGTATTTTTCATCAGCTATGCAAACAACTGCAATCAAAATACTCGAGGAGGTCGGAGCTCGACTCAATATATATTCATTAGATTTGTCCGTCTCTTGTTCGAATAAATACGGACTATACTCCAAATTTCCTTAATTATAAGATTGTCTACTACTTCCCTTAATAATGACGAATTATTTTAACTATTAGGTACATGTCAGAAATGCAATTTAAAAGTTAATAATAATAATAATAATAATGATAATAACCCTAAAAGTGACCGTCACTAGGAGTGTTAATCAGAAAGTACAAACACACACCCACACACATAGATATATTTTATTGTAATCAAACATTTTAGAAGAAAAAATTGCAGCTGAAAAACAATAGAAAATAACGTAGAACACGAAACAACAAATTAATAAAAAAAACCAAGAGAAAAAAAAGGAAAAATGAATGAATACCAATTGAGACCACTGATTACATATTCTGAACCTCGCACGAGCATTGTAAATGTCTTGTCAAGTGTTGAACAGTAGAAAAAAGGCGAATAATTATGTATAGAACGTACATCTTAAATTTATTTAGTGCCCCTGAGCTATGTGACTTTGAACAATACAACTGGAGGGTACCTGACTGTAGACACTAAAAAACCGAAGATGATACAGTGTACAACCTCCCCATCACGGCCTCATGCTGCCATCCACTGGTACTTACAATCCACACAAATCAACAGAACTGCGTTGATGAAGTCAGAGTATATACCTACACAGGGCAACCTAACGGTAACAAGAAGTACCTTACGTTACCATGGGCAACCAGATGACAATGGAAAAACATTGTATTGTGCTTCTGAAAACGGATTTGGTCAACAAAGGTCTAGTGGAGTTGCGTTAAAAGTTCTCTGTACGTATCTACTATAATAAATTAAGAACTCGGAACTTCTGTAACAGATCCGTTTTAGATGTTCCGTGACCTGAGCATTAATGACACAATGGAATTTTTCATTAAAGTAAATGAGTTCAAAATCGGCAAGGGTAATTAAGCCCCATGACATAGTTCGAACAATAAATTACAAATTAATTAACCTGTTTTTATAATTTCGAAAATGAGATTCAATGTGCATGTATATGCTAGTGAAAATTTCAAAAAAACGTTGCATGTTTTGAAAACTTAAATCACAGTGTTTAGCATTTTCCCCGTACCTCTCTAAAATTTAATTCTAAAAATTTGTCTTTTTTTCAAAAATTAATAAAATGGTCGATGTCATGATAATTATATTAAACGTTTATACGAAACCTAAAGCATTTTGTCATGAAGATGTTTTAAAACATTTCTATGTTTTATTCTGAAGATATTTTAAAACTAATTGTCATTGTTTTAGATGGGCCCACAGAAACAAAAATCTATCCAGATTCGTTAGTTGTTAGAAATGGTTTTGACACCAATCCTTTACAATGCGCAGCTGATTGCAATCCGCCTTGTAATATCCACTGGTTTAAAGATGATAGAAAAATTGCCGATAAGCCGATGTTGCATTTAGAAGTTGCTAAGAAAGACACTGCTGGGATATATAAGTGTTTGGCTGGCAATGACTACGGAAACAGTAGCAGAGAAGTTAATGTTACTGTTACATGTAAGTAAAATTTTAACATTCGCTTAGTCGGATGTTTATGTTATGTGGGGTTTCGCAGCAAATTGAGGGGACATAAAAACTAAAAAGGAATACGCTTTGGGACTTCGATATGGTATGGCAATAAATAAGGTCAAAGTGCATTTTATTCAGAGTGATATCTAGTCTTTACTGTTGTGAAGTCAAAATCAATTACTAACATTTGTTGCTCGAATATAAATGTATTCAGAATATTTCATAAAACTTATTTTTGGTATTTGTATTTATTTTTAATCATCGTCCAAATACTAATATTACATTCACATTTTACACATTGATATATGCACTTAAATTAATACGCATGAAACAATTATTAAAAAGGAATTTTCATCAAATCCCAATTTATTAAATAATTTTTTCTTTTTCTGGGGCTATAAATGTAGAGGATAATTCGATATTTCTATAGGCTATGATCAACTGTAACGCGCCTTTGTAGTTTGGTATTATATTTCTGAATATATATATATATATATATATATATATATATATATTAAAAACATACGCCAAACAGTTGAAAATTAATGAATCTAAAGTTTCAAATATATGTAAATCGAAATCCAGCTAAGGAATTTTTTGCATGAGGAAACAGACCTTAGTTTTAAATAAATTTCAAAAATTAAGGCGACTGAAAATTTTGCTAAATGGTTTATATATTTCAGAGGGTAATTTAAAAATGATACTATTCACAGCAAACCTTACAGGCCTAAAGTTCAGGAAAGCACCGTGTTCATCTATTATATGGGTTAGGGTTAGGGTTAGAATTTCCGAAATGTGCACATCTGGCACATCAAAATTCAACTGGTATTTGTGTTATATATTTACTACTCCTGAGCGGGTGCCGCTGCTGGTGGAGTAAAACTCCCCGAGGGTATCCATTACTCAATAGGCAGTACTTTGTCCTGTCAGAAAATGTACCATTTAGCAAAATTTTCAGCTGCCTTTACTTAAATTGTAAAATTTGTTTTAAACTAAGGTTTGTTCCCTCATGCAAAGCATTCCCTAGCTGGATTTGGATTTATATTATTTTGGGACTTTAAATTCATTATTTTCTAACTGTTTTTCTTATGTTTTTAATTATCAAACTTTTGGGTCTTAGTGTCACTGATGAGGAATGAATTTCCGAAATGTGCACATCTGGCACATCAAAATTCAACTAGTATTTGTGTTATATATCATTTATGAAAAATATACTATAATCGAACATTTCTTAATATATAACCATCTTATTGCCGACTTTAATTAATGGATTGTAACATGGAGGTTGGGATAATATTTCAGTTGTAGATGTGATGAGGTTTGGGTTTTTAAGTTTTAACCAACTTTGAAATACGTCCTTTCATATCTTTCTGGGTTGTCTAATAAAAAAACTTTCCACCCAGATACACAAAGCGGATCAATAAGTTTCTTAATCCAAGAACATTTAAGCGCTCAACAGAATGATTTAATATGAACACGAAGTCCTCCGTATGCATGATCATTATAAATGTTTGTTCTCTTGCTTTATCCATTTATCCAATCCAAATTAAATTAAATATACAACTTTAAATTTCTTGTAAAAAAATTTTTGGAGGATCAGAAAATGTTTTTAAAAAATTAGATAAATCGAGAAACCTACATTGACGCCGTAAAACTTGGTTTTACGGTCTTAAATTAGGTTTTTGGGCCGATAAACCTACTTTTGCGATCGCAAAACCTGGTTTTACGATTTATTGTGAAATTTGCGCTGTAAAGTTAGGTTGTACGACTGTAAATGCAGGTTTTCAAGTTGAATCGCATTGCGTTCGTAATGTGAATTTACGTTGCAAAACCAGGTTTTTGCCACAATTATTGTGCATTTTTTTTAGAAAATATACATTTACGACCGTTAATAAAGTTTTACGATCGTAAAACCTGGTTTTACGAAGATCCAATCAGTTAGCCAATGGGAATTTCTCGTTACAAATGGCTTCGTGGGGCACTTATTGGTGTGTTTTTCAAAAATTGACAAACATTGAGAGTGCATGTGCGTGTGTGTTATGATTTAAAAAACAGAAAGATAAGTAGAGTAATTAAGCCATTGATTATAACCCGTTTTAAATACATATTTTAATCATTGTACAATTAAAACTTCATTTAATATTTATTACTAAAAAATCAATCAAAAAGCAAAATCGATTTAACACAATTATGAAGATGCCTCGCACTTCTGACACATCTTATTAATTTTTGAAACCTATGCTTTATAAAAGTTTATTAAAAATGCACAATTCAAACTGTAAAATGTGTGGTATACTTAAATTAATGTACGAGTTTGGTTTGGATACGACGCTTTTTTTCTCCGAATTCTGAAAGCATAATATATTATGGCGTTTTTAATAATACGTTTTTACGAAACGTAATAGAAATATTATTATTTAAAAGTTTTATGTTAATGAAATAGTACAAAATTAAACTATTAGGTTGATTGCAATCTTAAGCATTTGTACTTGTATTTTTAATTTTTAAATTAAATAAATAAATGAATATAAAAATGGGATAGAAAATAAAATAAAATAAAATAAAATGAAGTATGTAGAGCTTTTAATAGAACCTAGGATTTTTATATTCCCTAGTGAATACGAATATTCTTTCCCTTGTAACAACAAACTTGAATTGTTATAATAATAATAATAATAATAATAATAATTATTATTATTATTGTTATTATTCATTTATTTATTTATTTATTTTTGGCTCAATCGGGTAGTGTCGATGGGAATTGTGAGAATTTGAGAGATTTCGGTGAATCATTTTAGCACTAACATTTATTAATCATTTATTTTCATTGACTTTACGGTATGCAGTAGAGTAAAAGTAGCAGTAAAATAGTTTATTAATGTGTCACATATCATAATTCAATAATATTTAACAGTTTTCACAAATACATACATTATAATAAGTGTAACATCCTGCCTAAAAGACTACGAGACACAATTTGGTTAACAATTATTGACTTAAAAAGAGAAAATTTAAAACTACATATTTTACAACTTTTAAACATAAAATTAAGAGTTTTAGCTTAAAGAGTTTGTGCAATAGATTAGCTTAGAAATTCCATCTACCGGCATTCCTATTTTCTGTTAAAGCAATGATTAAAAAATTACTTATCTAAAAAATGAATCACTAACAAGGTTCATCATGTAACTCATACGAACAGGTCGTTAATATAAACAAGAAGTGTTTAAAGTTTTGATATAACATGCTAGTTGTTAAGCTTGTATATAAATTCGAATGCATGGATTCTTCGATATTATGCCAGACTCCGCCAGATGAGGACATATTAACGTATCTACTTGTGCCATAAAACAATACAGAATAATTGGGGACAATAACATGATTTACTAGTATTTACCGATGTCAAATTATTATCAATATTTTCTTTCATTGTCTTCGGGTTCGACTTTATTGTGTTGTCTTTTATACACAATATCTAAAATTCATTTGAAGGAATAATGTTAAAAACAGGTGATTAATATTTATATTATATGCATTTTTGAATACTTTATTTACTAAAATTAATGATACCAAAAAAGTGATTTATAGGTGATATTTATATAATCTAACCAGAGACATATAATACTGTATAATATGTAAATACACCATCCCTTTATAATACTTTGAAATATTTATGATTTAGCCAAAATTAAAAAAAAAAATTGTTAAGCAGAAAAAAATAAGTAAAAATGTTAATTACTTTATAGATAAATAACAACATATATTTGAACGGCGTTTTAAATTGAACAAACACGTATACATAAAGAGCTACATGGCATTAATAATTATTAACCAATCAGATAACGTAAATTTTTATTCCGTAAATGAAAATAAACAAATTGCACAGGTATTCAGTCAATCAATCATTTACAACGTAAACCTAGTTTTACGACAGTTAATGGCATTTACGATCGCAAAAGTAGGTTTCACGGTGTTAATAAATCTTACAGTACCGTAAAACTTGGTGCATTTGCGATCGCAAAACCTAGTTTTTCGATCGTAAAACCTATATTTACGGACGTAAATCCTTGTTTTACGGCGTAAATTGCACAATAAATCGTAAAACCAGGGTTTACGATTGCAAAAGTATGTTTCACGGCGAAAACCTGGTTTTACGACCGTAAAAGTAGGTTTTACGATGCAAAACCAGGTTTGACGGCGTAAATATATGTTTTACGAATTATTGTGCGGTTTGTTTGCCATACATTTAAGAGCAAGATTTGTCGCCAATGTTTTAAATAAAATTTTGATTTTTCTTTTGTTATGCATGTTATTACACCTTTTTTTGAGTGACTGAAAATATCTCTTGTATATATCCATAATTCAGTGCTTTCATGGCCTACTCTGATATCATTCCAAAAGAATTTTAAAATTCTTTTGTGAATCCATCTAAACTGAGAGATTTTCCATTTTTTATTTTTGATAAGGCTTGAGCGCCCTCTGAAACTGTAGTATACCATCTATTAAGACGTAAGTGTCAGAGTCTAATAAATTTAAGACTGCATTTTTTTGTCAAATATTTTTTTTATCTTTATATAAAACATTTCTAGACGTAAATATGTTTTTGTAAAAAAATCTTTTTGAACATTACTGATATCAGATTGATTAGTTATTTCAATTATCATCTAGTATTAATTTCGACATAGTTTTTTCTACAAAGTTTCTTTTTTTCCAAATAACAGAAGTATTAAGTACTTTTGTCTGTTTCATCTTACCATTTTGCTTTTGATCTTATGATTAAACCCCTTAATTTTTCCTCCTTAACATTACTAAGCTCTTTTTTATTTTTTTTTCATCTCTTGACACTTCTGATTCTTGAGAGTATAAGTATTTAAATTTTTGTCTTTTTGTCTTTCATTTTCAATACTTTTTTCCTTTTTATGTGAAGTGAATGAAACGGTCTGACCTATTAAATTTTATTTTATCATTTCCCAAATTCATTGATTATTTATTGAATGGGTCAATTCATCATTTTCAGGTCCCACATTACATTACACTGCATGTACAATGAATACAATTCTAAACGATATTTATGTATTCTTTATCAAAGAGTAGCCAATTATTAAATTCCCAAGTTCCGCGACTCTTTTCATTATTTATAAATTCGATTGTGATGTTAACAGGAGAGTGGTCAGATTTGACAGCGATATCAATATCGGCATTCATTTAACATTTTTGCATATCGGCTTAAACTAAGAAGTAGTCAAGTCTTATGTTTCTTTATGTTGGTTTTCATCGTTTGACCTCGCCAAACGATGAAAAACGATATATATATGCCTTTTTTTTATTTTAAAAGAAGTCAACTGGAGTGTTCCGGTCCAAAATGAGAGATTCCGACCGAGTGGTCATATTTTTTTTTTTCACTTAAACGAGGCCTTTGCCTTTGTCTCATTTGAGATGAAAAAAATCTGACCATTTTTCGTGCTTTTAAGTTACCAAAAATATCGGAATCCCTGTTTTTCCGATGCAAGATTTTGCTAGCGGATGAATACAAGACCTGCAATAATAACTATAAACGTTTCACTCACAACAGAATGTGAACCTATGTGACAAAACAAAACAATGTTTTTTTCTTTATGTGTATATATCTATTTGTAAAGATTACACGTTTTCATATGTTTTTTCCAATAAAGATATTTGTTTTGTTCATCAATTAAAATAGGTAATTCCGAAAACAAGTTCAAAAAGTTCAAACGGCGGTCAAATTCAAAACCCTGTAGATTCGGAAGTTGACATTTTGTGTCATTCTTTTCATTATGCTCTTTAGTTTGTTTTGACCAAAGGGGTCGCTAATAAACCAATTACTCCTGGGACCTGGATTTTTTCATGTGTAACTGTTGCTAAATAAAATGGGTCGTTTGGATTACAAAAATTATCTGGTCTCTAACTTTCATAAAATTATTCTCCTCTCCCCCTGATCGAATTTCAAAATGCAATGTATTGTTTATCTATAATGTGTTAAGGACAGAATTTAGGTTATTCATGCCAAGTTGATTGCATTCATAAAGAAAATCTATTTTATCATCAGTAACAGGATCTGTTTCACATGGTTTATTTCCCAATCCCTGCTTTTCAAATTCTTTTGTTTATCTTTTAAGACCTCCCTTCATTTGCTTAACTCATTTGATGTTATTAAAATAGTGTCGTAATGATGTCGTTGTAGATATGTTTCAAAACGGCTTAACATATCTCACAAAGAAGAAGGTTGCAGTAGGACGGCCAGCTTCCAACATGGCAGAATTTTCATAACTTTGGTCACGTGACTTTCGGTTTAAATTTAGGTATAAAATCGGAAACGATAGTCGGTCTCGAATTTTAAAGAAAACTGATAGATGACATCGTTATGAATCTGAAATGAACAAATATTTTAAACAATAAATATTTTTTCCTTCAATTAATCTACAAAATAGCCAAATATCTCGATTAAGTAACGAAATAAATGCTTTTAAAGTCGAGCTTGCCTCACAGCTGTCGGACGACACCGGTGCTTCAGACACGTATTGTGAAATATTAGGACGTATGATGGGTTCTTATTATTAAATTATGAAATAATTTTTATTTCCTAATGTGATCATACTAAAGTTTTGTCCAAAATCGGTGTGGGATGCGATTCTGTCAATTCAGAAAATAGCAGGTGTTGCTCAGAGTCCACGATAGATTTTTCGTTTGTGTATACTTACCTCCCTTGTTTACAGTCCTTCGTATGAATACGATTAAAAATTGACTTATCTCCTATGATATAATTTTTGTTTGCATACTTTAACTAAAAAAAGAAAACTAAGATCCAAAAAAGAATTAAAAATTAATCGTTTTTCTTTTAGAAAATTTTAAATGCAACATTGTCCAAGGAATAGAGATGTAACACAGGTGCTCGGGAGTTATAAATGAATTCTATCATGCTATGGAAGCTTATTTGCAATTTTTACTTCATTTAGAATTTTTTATAATCAAAGTTTTATTTCTAAATTTGAAACTATGCTAAGATTTCAAATTTTATTATTATTTTTTTTTTGAGAAATAATAATTTTCTTTGAAACAAAGGAAAAAATTATTCCTCAACCAAAGTTAAAAATTAAGAACAAGTATTTCTTGCATGTGGTCAGTTACAAAGTTGCACTGGGGTTCAAATCTTCAACATGCAACAGTTGTGGGTTTAAACCTCAGTCAATTTATACCCAAGACTTCAAAATTTGAAATACTGTCTACTCACCTGGAACTTTTCATTTGGTGGACAGAATATCCACTGTTTCACTTGGTACTAGAACAATGTGACAGGGCAAGTGGTTTGCTTGTGTGTGGCATATGAACTCAGTGAGCTTGCATCTTAACAAAATAAATTGCCCTGACGGTGTGATATTAGTAATTACAAGGCAGACCATTATAAATATTGGCACATCTCCTGCATATATACTTGATTAATAAACTTGCTCTCATTGCAAAAAGCTGAAAAATTGCTGATGCGACATTATAGGACATAACCATATACACTGCATATGGAAATAATTCTGTAGGCATAGGTAGTCAGATAATCATCATGAAAAAATATTATAATTAATATAATAATAACATAAAAAAATATAAAGAAAAAAATAAACAATTTTTTTTAATTAAAAAAAAGTTGATGACTTATCTGTGGTTATGTGGAGTGGAGTTACCTTGTTTTACGCCCCAGTCAAAATTTCACTTATAGAAGGGGCCGGTTCTTAGAAAGTGGAGGAAACCAGAGTCTCTGCTGAAAACCACCAACCTTTGGCAGGCAAACTAACAGATCTTCTCACGCTGGGATCAGCCAAAGTGAATTTAAAACCTAGGTGACAAGAGGTACTGTGATATGAAAGTGAGCTTTATACTACAACCTATAAGGCTTCTTATTTGTATTTGCAAAAATGTGTAATGTGCAAAATAATGAAAATATCAACAAAATTAAAAATGGAATATATAGTTCCAATCTTTACAAATGATTAATATCCTGGAATCAACAGGGGTTTTTAGTGTGTGTGCCAATGTCCTTTTTTTCAATTTTAGAATTCTGAAGTTTGCTTTATTTGAAAGCAATATTGATATCAAATATATATTTTTATTTTTTTTTTTGTTGTTGTTGTTGTTGTTGAAAAATTTGAGTCAAAGTTGTCAGCTAAATCTGTCAGTAAAAGATGTAAAGGGAAGAAGCACTGTAAATTCTGAGTATTGAATGTACAGCTACCAATAAAAGAGAGAAATTGAATATTTTTAATCTGTAAAATAAATTTCACAAAACAGAGTTAAATATTTTCTGATTTTACATGACGGTTAATCATATGATGACATGTTTGTCTGTGTTGCTGCATATGTTCTGACAGCTTCCTTGAGTTATAATAACAAACTCAGTATGCAATAATTCTCAAATAGATTTAGAAGAAACAACAAAGTAAATTTTAGTTCAAAACATTACATTCTGTTGTTAAGATGTTCAACCTGTTTTTCAAAGGTTATATAACTGTGGTATGTAGGCAAAGAAGTAAATTTGTTCCTTTTTCATCTTGCAGTTGAAAGGACAGTAGAATTTCAGACAAAGCATAAATGTGGACTTAAAATGTAGCATTCTTAGTAACCATACAGGTGAATGACAAAGCTTTCTTGTATCTAAATCTGAAATTGTAGTTACATGTAGTGTTGGTGTTGAAAACAGATACTGTCTGATTTGTATAAATCTCTTATGTAGACTAGATAACACCACTGTATTGTACTCTAATAAATTACTACTTTTCTGAAACAAAAGATATCAATTTCATCAAATGTTAACGAGTCTAGAATCAGCTCAGGTGTCAAACATGTATCATAACAAGTTTTGGAGTTATCATGGCTTCATGCACAGCATATGCTAAATCCAAGATTTGGATACTCAGGCACTGCAGATTGCAAATAAACCTGAAAGTTAAGTTTAAAAAAAAACAACTTAATATTTAGATGGCAAAGTGACATATTCCCTGTCTCACAACTTGTAAATTCATAAACTTAAAACTGTTCGAGTTGATATTTTGTAAGTAAAAATTCTACTGTGAATTCATCTGTCTCTCCTTCAGTGTTAGTGCTGACCAATGGAACCTGAATACATGACACAACTTTAAGCATACTAATTCAGTGGTCTAACTGTGGTGACCGTTCTATGCTTTCTATGCTTACATATTGAGAACAAATCAGAAAATTTGATTTAAAAAACCACAACACAACAAACAATAACAAAAAGCAGATGTTGGTCATTAGAATCAGTTAATCTCTCTGCACCACTGCTATCACAAGTTGCATCAGGCAACTGGCTTAACCCCACTTTTAATCTAGCACCACACTCTCTACAAATACAATTAAAATCTTTCAAAGTAATAAAAGTGAAAAAAATTTATTCAATTTTTGAGACAGATGAACGTATCTTAGTATTACTTTAGAGATATCGTGATGACTACAACAGTACAAGGGCCAGGAGGGCGATCTGTGTTTTGATTCCTGCGGTTGATTTTTGTGGCATTTTTTTCTGCATAAAACTAAAATCTAAACAAAACTAAGTAAAAATTAATTTCGAACTATAAAATTAACTATATAGAACAGTATTATATAAATAATATAAGTGCATATCCAATAATTAGTACGATGTTTTGTTTTTTTCAAAAATTCTCGGCATGCAAGTGATCCAATTTTGTCGACTTCCCGTGTGAAAACCGGTGCAAATGATGGTTTGTATCTGGTATCAAAATGACCGGTATTCTAAATACTATTGATTACATGTATAATTTTTTACCCAATCGGTGTGGGATGCGATTCTGTCAATTCAATTTACAGGGTGTAAACTGGCTCAGCACCGCCCATTTCATTTTGACCTTTCACAACATCCCGCATTATGTCAAGAAGTTCGACGTTTTAATTTGTTTTGATGAATTAACGATTGTTGTGGTCGTTTAGAAAAATCAATTATCCTTCTAATACATAAGAATTTTTATACAGTTTAAGTTAAAAAACCCATTTAATTAATGATTTATTACGATAACCACGAAATGCAAATTCTACGAGGTGACGATAAGGCGACACCTAGTGACCAAAATTGAATTATTCCCCTTGAAAGGCCCTGAAGATAAAACTGTGGGTTTAACGGAAAATATCGAAGCTGGCCGTCCTACTGGGTTGATAGTCAGTTCCGCCGCTTTTCTTACGCTCAAGAAAAAAATTGTCAAAACTATATTTAGTTCTCCTTGGGGATCTGATCAATGAGACCGTATTTCATTTTCATTTGCCAAAAATTTCTCTTATATGTTTATGTTACCACGGTTTTTCTCTTTGTATTTTGATTTCCACTGTCATCAATAAATTTATTAATATCATCTTCATTAACGGGCTTGAATCTTTTCCTAAATATATAACACAAATACCTGTTTAATTTTGATGATTTGCTGACAGAATTTTCGTGAAATAGGACTAACATTACTTTGATCTATTTGACTTTCTCTTGATTCCTGTCCTTTGCAAATTAACTTATACTGAAACAGGGCTCCTGCCAAAATGCCAAATTTTTGACGGAATTCCACTCGAGAATTCTAATCATCTAATCCTTTTAAATGTTCATGACGTGCAGTTTGATAAATGTGCCGTTTGAGAATAACCCGACTATGTAAATTTCACACGTGCCCATAGGTTAAGATATATAAATTATTTTGCCCTTGAATCCGCTATATAATACACAAACATGTTCTCCAACTGAAAAAGTCTTTTTTTCAATTATTTCAGATACTGATTTTTAAATCTATTAAATATATGCAAAGTTTCTGTGTGCTAGCAAAATATCCGCTGAAAAAAAAAACAGACATACAGTAGGCTGAAAGTACAGCAGACGATAATTACACAATGTTCCAAACTAATTCAAAAATGTATATTTTTATTTTTCATATAATCTTGAACAGTTTCTGTCTTATTTTAAAATGTTAAACATATTTTGGATTAGAAATAATAAAATCAAAATGAGTCAGAAGTGACGTAAGGGGGACAAGTCTAACATCTTTGTATATCTAGAAGAATGAATTATGCCCTTTTCAATTGGAAAAAAGTAGTCCTCGTTCAAGTGAGATAGGCTACACATGAGCCATGTGGAAAAAAATATCCGATACAATATTTTAGGAGGACAGTATCGTAAAAAAAAATAATAACAGGGATGTAACAGTCAATAAAACATTGACGGTAAATCATGACATAAATTATCACCTTCAGTCTTAATTATCTACCCGCTTAGTTAAGGACATTGACAGAAGAGTTTCTGTCACTCAGCAATACCCAACAAGAAACAACGAAAGAAAAATGAATGGAGTGATTCTGTTTTGTTTCTACGTCGAGACTTTTACAGTTTACTTTAATTAAAGAAAAAGCTAGTAGTAACGAACGAAACTAATCTTTCGCAGGCGATATTAGAAACCTTCCCCTTAGATCTGTTCTAATAAGATTCTAAAATTGTCAGTGATATGTTCTATAAACTGCAAGATTGACCTGTGAACAACTCAAAAGCTGAATCGTACCACTTGACCCTGAAACCTTAGTATCAATGCACCGCTTGGCAAAACAACAGCAAAAAATCCATCATATCCATTTTATTTATTTATATGCTTGTCTGTTTGTTTTATTGCAAAACAAGTCTGACATGTTTTATGGGGTTTGCCGATTCAGTGAATCCCGATGATGTTTTATATAGAAGATTACCTACTTAAAGTGTATATAGAACTAGATTGACCCCGTGTCATCTAGATCAAACTAGTCATCAATAATACAACAGGAAAAAATCGACAACATATATAATATAATAAACGAATTGCAACCATATATATATTTCATTTCTTTTTTATAATATAAAATTAAATAAAAATGTTTGAAGACAGACGTTCGTATGTGATATAGAGTCATAAATTTGTGGCCATTAAAGTTTGGTTTTTCATCACTTAAACAATACAATAAAAATGAAAAAGTATAGGTCAGATTTTAATATGTGTTTATTAAAATAGAAGGATATTTAAACTGATTGATCAATTATAAAGAACTTGTGCTTTGAGATTTTTCGGAAGAGCTGAATATTGTATTATATATCTTTAAGTTCCAATTTGTATTACAATTTATATCCAAAATTGGAATTGTAAGGCAATTGTTCGTCTAAAATGGTGATAGTTGTCAAAGCATTGGCAGTCGCAGTGGTTTGAATATATCTGAGCTTTTGTGTTAATATTTCGTTTCTATTTTATATTGCAAAGTTAATATTTTAACTGCAATCTCTTTAATTTAAAACAAAACATCATTCGCTTGAATTGTTCACTATAGGTAGTTTTTTTTAAAAGAAATTTAATGTTTGATGTAATGCGCAACTGTATAAATATATAACACAAATACCAGTTAAATTTTGATGTGCCAGATGTGCACATTTCGGAAATTCATTCCTCATCAGTGACACTAAGACCGAAAAGTTTGACAGATAAAAAACAAAAGCCAAACAGTTGAAAAAAATGAATCTAAAGTTCCAAAATTATATAAATACAAATCCAGCTAAAGAATGCTTTGCAGGAATGAACAAACCTTAGTTTTAAATGACTTTCAAATTTTAGACGGCTGAAAATTTTGTTAAAATAATTAATAATTTTGTGAAAATTGCTAAAATATAGAAATATGTAATAAAGACTTTATTGCAAATGTGTGCATTATAGACTTCTCTAAACTACAAAATGAATAGATTTGTCGGCACAAAATATATAAATATAAGGTATTTTTAGCATTTACCTTTAATAACGATAATAAACTAATTTTTAAGATTAATAAAAGTTACAAAGAAAGATTTAAACAATAATTTTGACAGGTTGCTATTTTTTATTTCTCAGACGGTCCCTTAGAAAGTGTCAGACTCGACACAAACACGACAGCCTTCGAAGTTTTGGAAGGAAACGATTTACAAAATATCAGGTGTGTCGCCGAATGTAAGCCCAAATGTACCTTTCATTGGATCAAGTCAAATGGTATTGAATATTCAGGAGACGATTTAGTGCTTAAAAATATATCTAAAGAAAGCGCTGGGAAGTATATCTGCAATGCAAGAAATGACTATGGTTCAGCTAATACATCTTTCTCACTAACTGTTAACCGTAAGTAAAAAAGGAAAGTAGATTGTATATATATATATAGCGATTTTTCTGTGTAAATGGTCTAACCACTCCTTTAAAAAGGGTTAAATAAACATTTATCATCATATTTTAAGTATAATGTTATAAAATGTTTTTCCTTGTGAAATTGTCCATTACACGTCCTGTAAATGCTGTTAAAGTAGAAATACGCCTGTTTTGTGTTTTATAGAATACTGTCAGTTTAAAGAATTCTATGTTTGTATGTAACGGTTGTGCTTTATAGAAAACTGTCAGTTTAATTAATTTTTTAAATTATTCAGATGGTCCGGGTCAGTCATTGAAGTTTGACGTTAACACAACAGACATTGTTATAATTGAAGGAATGGAGATGAACGTCACTTGCATGGCTTCTTGTACACCAGAATGTAATGTGTGGTGGACACGTGATCAAAATGTGACAATAAGTCAAAATGTGTTATTTGTTCATGACGTTTTAACGTATGTGCCCGGTAACTTTACATGTTTCGCATGGAATGAGTATGGGACAGCAGAGATGACAATTGCAGTTGATATTAACTGTAAGGTTTTGTTTATTTTCTAACAAATATTAAATAAAGGAAACCAATTGTTTTTCTTCAGGAAACTAAACTGAAAAAAATTCTGAAAAATTATCTTTTCATACGTATTGACATTATATAATTTTATGAACCTTGACTTATTATATATGTGTAAGGTTTTTTATTGTTAACGGAATGCAGGAATTACATAATCGATAACTTTTATTTTTATTCTCGATAATATAACATACAAATATATCGATAGGCCTTACAATTATACTTGCAAAAGTTAACAAATGCTTAGACTGCTCATTAAATAAAAAAAAAACCACAACTTTACCTTTCCGGAGCACCGGTCTCACTTCCCTTGTAGAAGTTCACGTGTTTAACTCAAAAATTCAGTTTTCAAGTTTTCTTCTTTTGGAATTGTGATTTGGACATGAACTGGTCATTTATCAAGTACTATCCGTCTGAAGACTACTAAATTAAAACTGACATAACGGTCATTAAACCTACATTAAGGCAAACATGATAATTTATTGACGTTCAAAATTGATTCTTTACAAGCATTTAACTTGTTAAGGGGGCTTAATCCATTGTCTTCAACTGCACGTTTGATGTATATAACATATTGTGAATTATTACATAGACATCTCATATCAAACTCAGATGTTAAGCTATTTTGTTGACATTGTAGGTTCTAATACTGATTTAAACCATTTCCCGAAGCTTCTTTTATTATATTTATTTATTGGTAATTCTAGATCATTCACTTACAATTTTGAACTTTGGTCTTCTATATTTTATAGGAGCTGAAGAATTTTTCATAATAATTATTTATATTTTGTGTTTCTAGATCCTCCGAAGAAAATGTATTTGAATCAACATACAACAACTATTGATCTTACAGAGGGTGATTTGGTACCCGAATTTACATGTAATGCAGAGTGTCGTCCATTGTGTAATTATATCTGGCTTCATGATGATGTTCAAGTCGGGAACGTTGCCATTATGAATTTTACAGATAGAGCAACACCTAACACTACAGGCATTTATACATGTGTAGCTTCTAACATTGTAGGAAAATCGAATATTACACAATCTATAAAAGTTCAATGTAAGTACATTTCTTTGTAACATAATGTGCAGACACGCATATATAAAAATAATTGAAAATAAATTTTACCGTAACATATAGATCGTAGTTTAGTTCGCCAGTGCTCCATTTCTGAAACTCGACCGCACATATTATAGCCTTTTTTTACAACAATGTGACGGTTATCGGAAGCGTACTTTTAATATTCGAATTTTCACATTTATAGATACTGTTTATAAAATGAGTCGAACAGTTAAAGGCTTCTCAAAGTAAAATATTCACATAACATTTATTAAGTGCTTGTTTAAAGTCTGTAAGTTTGTAGTCAGTGGTCTAACCGTTTTATATGTTTTTTTCCTTTTATGCATTGTTTGACAGTTTTCATACTGTAAAATCTATTTCTTGCTCTTTGCTCCTTTGCAAGTACTTGTAATTCTCTTGTTTATTTTACACATTTGAATGCATTTGAAAATTAAGTAACACCTTCTTGTCTCTTGTTGTTTCCATAGACATACAATGAAAAAGAATATAAAACCGACTATTTCCAAAATACGTTTAATTAGTTTTAGAAATTTTAGTTCGATATTCAATAGAGTGTGGTGTATTGTGACAGTTTTTTGACATGTATTATTAGTTTTTGGAGTAAACTGATCATACCATGTAATAAAATCTGTGGTTTAAATTAGAGTTTAGAACTCAAATGGGAGTTAACCAATCTCCAGCTTTACCATGTACTTGTTTAAATCTATTACATATCGTAGTTTAATTATGTTAGCATGAAATAAAATGATAAAAATAGTAATCTAGTTTTATGACTTGAAGTCTAAAGCCTTTGTATTTCTTACCGCATGTCGTCACACCAACTTAGTGTCCACAAATCGATATTTGTTACCTTTTATTTAGATACACGTTTGTCGATTATCCATGGGAATGTTAAATGCCCTAATGGAAACAGAACTGACATAACTTTAAGTTGTAAAGCGGAGAGTTTTCCTTCCAGCTTCAACTTTTTAAAGTGGCACCATATGTACCAAAATCAACATGTCCGGTTTATACATGGAAGAGTCACTGGAAATCTTAACGTGTTGAAAATACCATTATGTGGTTATCAGGACACAGGAACATACATCTGTAAAGTGGACTTTGGTGGACGGTTGAATGGTGAGACAGTATCTCAACAAGCAACAGTAGAGGTGGATGTTGAAGGTAAAGAGAATAATGAAATGATAAGTGATAATCAAATCGTCGACGTTTACCTAGAAGCTATTTTAAATATAAAAAGCTTGCACCAAACATGTACGTTTTATCAAATCAAAATAATATTAAATGTGTTGTTTTTCTCTCAAAGAGATTCTCAATATTCTTTCTCAGCATGAAGATATTTTAAGTACTAAATGGAAAGGGCTTATTAAGTGGAATAAAACCCTTTGAAGATGACAGAATTTATAAAGCGTTTAATATAGGTTGAAACTTTCCTAGCACTGATTGATAAATCAGGAAAATATAATTTTACGCAATTATAAACATGAAATAATAGTTACCCTCAAATATTAATAAATAAAATATACATGCCGCATTTTTTGTTCATTGACCAATAAAGTACGAACCTTTAATATATCAAATATACGAGGTTTTACATTACACTGGTTGTAAATGAAGTTGATTTTTTGGAGTCTTCCGAAAAAAATGTTACCACCAACTGGAAATTTTTTGTTTTGTGATCCACTGCTGTTCAAAAATCCGTGTTTTCATATCTTTTATCGTTTCGGGTCGATGATTTGCATTAGCTTTTACCAGGTAAACTGTAAACATTTTTAATAACCGATTTTTTCTTTGAATTGAATTGCATTATCATAATTTTATGCAGATAAACCAGTGATTTCAAACTACAATGATGTCGAAATAAGTCCAAACAAATCTACCCTGATCATCGCTGTCATATACTATTCTACTCCAAAACCATCGAAAACATCTTGGTTTAAAGATGGAGAAGACCTTGTTTTAACAGATAGGAGAAGACCGTATTCATCTACTGCGGAGCTTAATCTTACCTTTCATCGAAGTGTTGTAAATGTAACGGGTTTTGTATCCAAATTAGAGATAACAAAGCCAGTTCTGTCTGATAACGGAAGATACACTCTAGTTATATACAATACAAGGGGTGTGGCAAAATACACCGTGGATATCTCGGAATTTACGCGTACGTTACTTTAGTTTGAAATGACAGAAGTTCACCTAGCAGAGTATTATTTTGATAAGATGTATTGTAGTTTTATATCAAAGCCATGTTTTTGTATACCTTTGGTTTATGTTTAAGAAGTTTATACAATGCATTTCTGTGAAAGAGGTGTATAATCAATGACCCTAATATTTGTTTTCAAAAACTTTATTTGGATACAAAGATAACAATTTACATATTTTCCGACTGACATGAGTTACTCTATACTGTATAAACTAAAGGAATATAAGGATAGTAGTAATTTATTGTTTTTTCGATTTTTTAAATACTGAATACACAATAATTTTGATATGATTTGAAAATTTTTAAACATATATATATACAGATAAATTAGATTATTACTTTAGGTTACAGTCGTGTAGTTCAAAAGGTTACATACAAAAGTCTAATTGTACAAACTTCGTTATTATTGTTTTATTGTTTTGTTGTTATCTTTTTCTTTCAGTTGGAAAGTTTGAATATGGCTTGATATCTGGTGGTGTAGTGTTACTGGTGACGTTACCTGTTATACTTGGATTATACTGTCATCATAAACGATATAAGAAAAAAAGTATTCACATTTATTAAGATAGTTTTAAGATATAAATATAAATATTCTAAATATAAAAAAAGAAATTTTTAATTACAAATTGGCCAAAGAAATCAAGATAACAAAACAATCAAAGTTATCATAGAAAAAAGTCAAAGAAGGCAATATAATGCCGAGACTTTGTATGTTTTGGATTGATTCAAATTTGTTGATTTTAATACATATTCCGAAAAATGATAAAACTATCAAGATGTATATCTCATTTAACTTGAATTAAGCAACTAATTTTACTATGTTTTTCAATGACCGACAGAATGTACTTTTCTCTTTCACTTTAGATAGAAAGTTATTTGGAAACAACTTTTGAAAATCTACTATGTAATCATGTTACTAGAATTCATTCAATTTATGTTATTAAGTATAGGCTTAAAATTAATAGAATATTTATCCTTAGAGCCGCCAGTACTCAAACGAGAAAAACAAAGATCCAAGAAACGCTTTTTAAGGTACAGTATTCTTTTTTGATTACTCCGAAGATTCAATTTTCATCGTTTTCACCAATCCGTTACCCTTCAACAAATACCTTACCCTCGGCATTTAAAAACTGTTATTGTTTATAGAACAGATCATGTTGCTTATAATCGACTACGGTTGATTCAGAATTGTTCCGACCCTAGTAAGACAACGTTTGTATTTTTTTTAACAAGCTTTGGTGGTTTTCTTCAGGTACTCCGGTTTTCTTCATCATTCTAGTATTTGAATATGTTGACCTAAGTGTAAAACACAAATATTAACTTTATTATCATTGTTAAGATAATTTTATTTTATTTTATTAAATTGTCTTTGTTGCCACCTCAAATACTATAAACAACTATAACTTTGACAATTCGCATTACCGTATTTTGCAAGAACTTTTTAGATATGTAGATTACGAATTATTTGTTGTTATATCATACGATATCTTATTTTTTCAAAGCATTGGTGGCAATAGTTTGTTCTCAGTTCGGTTACCAAGTATTTATGACTACATAAATGATGGGAGTGAAGCAAGGTCAAGTAAGCATACCTTTTTTTGTTTGTTGTTCGTTGTTTGTTATAGGCAGTTATTCGCAGGCTAAATATGATTTATTTCTTTATAAATAAGTCGATTTAGTATTCAACCCATTCAAAAATAGTAATAAAAGCAATAGCCGTTTGTTTTTCTATGGAATAAATAGAGAGGGAATTGAGACTTTCTGAACATGGATAATCGTATATTTATTGCATATATCCATGCCTATTGAAATTTGCTTTATCATTTTTGTCGGACTAACAGTTGCTTGTCTTATATAACAATATCCAAGAATTTGGTACACAGAAATCTACAGTGATGTGTCATTCTGGTCTTTTGATGTTTGAATACTGTATACACTTTTATTGCATGTAAAAACAATTTGTAACACAAAAATTTTGCCAGACTTTTGTCTTTTTGTTATTATGTAAAGTTAAAGTCTTAAAGTAAGTTATTACTTAATTTGTGCTGAATATATTTGTTCATTTTGACTCTGGTACACGATGTTATAGTTTAGTACATTCGTTTAATCGTTTATTACGAGGGTATCCATAACTCAGTAGGCAGTACTTTGTGCTGTCAGAAAATGTACTATTTAGCAAAATTTTCAGCCGTCTAAAATATTGAAATTTATTTAGAACTAAGGTTTGTTCCCTCATGCAAAACATTTCTTAGCTGGATTTGGATTTATATAATTTTGGAACTTTAGATTTATTATTCTCAACGGTTTGGCTTATGTTTTTATCAAATTTTTCGGTCTTAGTCACAAGACCAACCCCCTCCTTTAAGGATCTTTAAGGATCCTTAAAGATCCTTAAATATGTCCTTAAAGATCCTTAAAGAGGCCTTAAAGCCTCCTTAAAGCCATTCCATCTTTAAGGATCTTTAAGGGACCTTAAAGGACTCTTTAAGGACATATTTAAGGATCTTTAAGGATCCTTAAAGATCCTTAATGGAACTGAAATTTTAAGGATCTTTAAGGAGGCTTTAAGGATCCTTAAAGATGTCTCATCATGAAAAACTCAATTTTTTTTAATTATTAATGTAACGATGGCTATTATATTCATTCAGTTAAAAAGTATGATTTGTTTTTTAGTATATTTTGAATTTTTATAGTTTATACAACATAGGAGACATAGATAATGCTTGTCTGAATTCTGGTTTCTACATTAAGTTTTTGTAGAGGAGCCGTATGTCTTATCCTAAAAATACCTGTTTCTTAATTCATAACAGAATTAGATAAAAATGTGCAGTTTTCACAGTTTAGATAAACAACCCGTATTTAATCAGATCGGCAGTAAGCATAAGTAATTAACGGTGTTTGTTAATTGTATACAGCAGTACTTGTTTGATTATCGATCCCAGGTGATTTCACGCGCGGTTTTTGACTTTGATGTGCAGTTTCTTATCTAGGTAGGAGATCACTATGAAGTCAAATAACATGTTAAAATGATTACCTAACCCTGAACTCTGGGTGTTGAAAATAAAGGTGTGTTTTTGGAAGTGATTTTAAGAGACAATTTTAATATTAAAATATTAAAACATACATTAATTAAAGAAATAAAAGTAATCGCAAAATAATCTAAGCATGTCTTATATTTTATTTATCTTATTTTATTTTATTTTATTTTTTTTTTGGTGGGGGGTAGTGTTATGCATATATGCAAATAAAGCATGAGAGAGAGAGAGAGAGAGAGAGAGAGAGAGAGAGAGAGAGAGAGAGCGGGCACATTTTAGTGTCTTTGAATTGACATATATGGAACTCATTACTGACATATGATGATATCGGATTTCGAATAATTTCAATTCCTAATGAAAAAGAGTTGGTAAAGTAATATTTAGAACAAAATAAGAACATTAGGGAAAAGGTTATTCTTTTCAATTATAAACAAGTTATGAAGTGAACATATTGAAGTAAGAAACCAGCCACAGAAGATAACCATTAACTGACAAACTTTACCCAGTTGGATGTGAATTTCTGCAGCCAAGATGGAGTGCAGTGGAATAACGTCGATAACCTCCCTCTCTCTCTCTCTCTCTCTCTCTCTCTCTCTCTCTCTCTCTCTCTCTCCTCTCTCTCTCAATGTATTCATTTCCCGATCTTGTTGTCTCTCTAAATTAGTTTGCACTGACCCCCCCTCTCTCTCTCTCTCTCTCTCTCTCTCTCTCTCTCTCTCTCTCTCTCTCTCTCTCTCTCTCTCACTCTCTCTCTCTGATCATATCTATTCGCTATCTCTCTCCTCTCTCTCGCTCTCCTCTCAGTGAAACACAAGTGGCTCTAGATCTCACTCTCTAAATATTCTGTCCGCTACCCCCTCTACCTCTCTCTCTCTCTCTCTCTCTCTCTCTCT